>OX596201.1:13787056-14157892 GCA_951394215.1 Glyphodes perspectalis | reverse complement strand
AGAAATCAGCCTCAGACAATAATGCATGCCAAAACAGAAAGCGTCATATAAAAGTGAAATGTGCATCAAACGCGATTAAGTCAAACAAACGATGACGAATGCCGTAGCAAGACTGTGTCACCTCTGCAAGTTTAAAATATATTGTATGCCCTACAAAAATCTGCATTCGCTGCAAGCAAAAAATATTCAATACCAAGCTGCTTTGTTTAAACATACCTCGCCCTCGCAGGTCGGTTCAGCAACGCATGCGCGCCATAATTAGCGCTCATCTTTAAAGGCAGCGCTTGAGTCTGCTCGCCTTCTAGCACCCTCGCTTTCAGCTCTATCAATATATAATCCATCAGCTTCGACCTCTCTAACAGCACCATGTACTTCGAGTACGGTATCACAGATTCTATGCCTTTCAAAGGTGGGGATAACGGAATCGTCGGTTTGATGGGAGCGTATGGAACTGAGTCCGCCATTGAACCACCTAATAATCCGACTAGAGCCGCATATTTGACGCTCTCCGACATTGTTTGCGCGGAATGTAAAATACTGTTTATCATATTATACCCATTTCTCCTCATTTCTGCTCTTTGAGTCTAAAATATAATTACACGATTAATCATAATTAATTACGGATATTAACATAATTATTACGGACGTCATAACGTCCGTAATAAAAATGCAATCAAAAAATACATAAGACGCTTACACACCTGACAATATAAAGCTCTTCTTAGAATATCTATATCACAGGGATCTTCAGTCATGACGAAATCTATAACAGCAGTCGTTAGACTTTGCTGTTCAGGAGTTACGTCTTCTAATAACCAATACAGATCTAAAACACAAATAAAGCTAGTTTTAAAATCTGCTGAAGAATAAGGAAGAGACATTGTTCTTTTATTATTAATGTTATAAAGCATAAAAAAAATACCTTTCTTTTCACAAGCTAACCTCGACACCCAAGCGTTAACAAACTTATTCCTTTCAGAATTATCATCATCCTTCTCCTCGTCAGCCATAATGAGATCATTTTTGAGATCATCAGCGAGCAACATCACTTGCTTCTCGCTCTCCATCGATTCCTTAAGAATCGAGTTATCAGTCATATCATTTATAGAACTAATCGATACTTCGTTCGTAGGTGTTTTATCATCGTTATCTTTGTCTAATATGTCTTCTCTCTCTGTCACTTTGAAATCGCTGCGTCCTTCGTTACGCATGTCATCATTGTTAGACGCATTCTTCAGATCTTTTTCCAGCAGTTTATCTTTTGTTTTTAATTTGATTTTGGTTTGTTGGTTGACTGTACTTTTATCGCCGGCGCCATCGGCTAGATGCCCCCTGGGGTGCTCCACAATGATACTTGGAGCGTCATCGGGTGTCTTGCTAGCGTTTGCTATTGATGATTTTATCAGCAAAGCATCGCCTTGTAACAAACTGCCTGTAGCTTTAAGCATGCTCTTACTTAGACTGTTTTGACGATTTCTGAGATCTTTGGTAGTTTCAAAGCTGAAATAGAAGCGAAAACTTATCGAAATACTTAATTTTTCCATTTAAATATAAAATGTTTCGAAACACAGCAATATTTAATAATTACAATTTAGACAATCAATGTAATTGAGTAGACAAAGAATTTAGTTCCGGGAAACACAACTCTGGGGAGCCACCAATGTTACATTAAGAAAATATACTTACCACTTATTAAAGCTAGGCGTCTTAGCAGCTTTCATGACCTTCTGGAATATGCGTTTCGCAGTGCAGGCTCGCCGTGAGGGCGGACGGGTGTGCAGAGCTGCGACTGCGGGCGACATTGCCGCCCGAACTTCGTGCAGAAGGAACCGAGCACGTTCTAGAGGCGCAGCGCATACCTAACAAATGTCATATCGTGACAGTTAATGTTTCATACAACAGAGTAGGAGGTAACGTCATCAAACAAATGACATATTATGTCTTCTGTGGCAATAGCAAACTGTACCGGTGGTAATACCTTTTTTTCTGTTTAAATTTACTATTTATAAGTGCTTTTTTGAAGCCTATATAAATAAAGAGAATTTGAATTTGATTTGAGATGTCGCAATCAAATCTCACTTAATTCACTTACAACTTTACCTTCTTCATGACTACAAACCAGCTTTAAAACCATTTTTGACAAATAAAATAGAAAATGGTTAATTTTTTAGATTCATTTGGGACGTGGCGTGAAGTTTACTTAGATAATTATTAAAAATAAAATAGCAATGTACAGGTTGATCTCCGACTAATCGTCTTACCTCTTTATAACCACGCGACAGTTGTTGTCGTGTTCGCATGAGTGTCCATTTGCTTTGTTGAACCGCTTTGACTATTTCCGACATCGCTGGGGATAACTTCACTTCTCCTTTCTCCATTTCTAACAAAACAATTTATTACAAAGCATAAACATGTGTTGGTAAAACGAGTTTACGAGAATGCATAACGAAGGAAGATATAGTGATCTATAAAAATATATCTTTACGTTGTAGAAGAATATTATGTCAGAGTTATTTGTAAGGTTGTGTGCTTTTCTAGTATTTATTAAATTTACTTACCAGCAGTAGCCGTGGCCAAAGCGTGCTCTTTCAACCCTGCATGATACAGCAGAGCAGCTAACAACGCCCGTCGTAGCTCTTCTAAGGGATGCTCCGGCGGGAAGTGCGGCGCGCAGCCTTCGCGTCTTTCGCATGCCCACCAGAGGTGCAGGGCTAAGGGGTCCTGTGAATAGGATGAATTTGTATAAGACCCTTTTATCCAAAAAGTGGTAGGTACGTGAAAAAATTCATGAGGCGCAGTATCCATCCATCCATACTGGATTTTGGGAAGTAAAAAAGTGAAGCAACGCATTGGCCTTCGCCTACGATAAGTCTTACCCAGCAGCAGCAGGTGGCACGAACAGGAGGGTAGTACCTCGTCCTCTGGACTGTTTTAACTGATGTTCAATCGCTGAAGACTTGCTCTTCTACGAAGGTATTTGTGAGTATCAATGTTATCTCATACTCATCAAGTCATGTCATACTCATATGTAACTTAGGCTCGGCGAGCGCGAACAACAACGTGTCGGCCCACACCAGTGTGGCGCCGTGGCGCCAGCCGGGACGTGCGGGAGGGAGGCGCGTTGCTAGCTGAACTGTTGCCGCTAGTCGATGAGCTGCTGCGGGTTTCGGCTTTCTCTTCAAAGATATATGTGAGTAACAATATTATCATTTACATGTAACTTCGGCTCGGCGAGTGCAAACAGTAACGCGTCGGCCCTCGCAGGCGACGATCCGACGTTGACGCGCGGCGGCGGCCGCGACGTGCGGGAGGGTGGCGCGTCGCTCGCTGGGCTGTTGCCACCCGTCGACGATCCGCTACGGGCTTCAGCTTTTTCTTCTTCGAATGGATTTGTAAGTTGCGACACCTGAGAAAATAATAATTAATTTCAAATGAGCAACAGACAGAGTTGTTGTTGGTATAAAATTCTTTGCTTGATTAGTTTTTTGCTTCCAAATATACCTGTCTGTATAGTGGTTCTCCATAAACCCGAGACCCCGATATATTTTCTGTGGCTCCTCAGAAGTCCAGGGCCCTGGCTGCCATACGCCACCTGGATTATATGGCCAGTCCGACCCTGGTCATATGTCATGTTCTAACAAGATAGCGCCATTACTATTATCAATAATAACGTCGAAGTTTAAAGAGATAGCACTAATGAGGAGACCTATCAGTAAATCCATTCAGCAAGATTTGAGGGTTTACATTAACTAACGAACCTGTAAACCGCCTCTAAGAAAGACAGCGGCAGCAAACGGCGCTGCGTCCCGCTCCGCCTGCTGCACGGGCAGCGAGATCGCGAGCCGCGAGCCGCACTGCGTCAGCGCCACGGCAAGGTTAAACGCGCATGATAACAGGATATGGTGCGCGCGCAGGCTCGATGTGCTTTCCTGAAATAGGAAATATAATGTTACAGTAGTCCTAAATATTTAATTACCTTTTACCTCAACATTTTTGAGTTATTGGGAGTTATTCATTCATTTTAAATTTTTTTCAGCTTATTAGAGATTGAAACGTTCCCTACCGTAGACGTAAACGTACGCGTGTACGTATACATTTCACAGATTCGTATTTTATAAAACAATATCAGACCATTCCTAACAAGACAAGGAACCATCTTATCTATCGCTGATGGGTAGAAATATTAATCTACTGCTATATTACGTAGATGAAGACTGCTCAGAAAGTATCGCTGACCTTGACGACCAGGGAAAAGGCCAATATGACGATAAACGTTAAGACCAAACTCACACTACACTTGTGGCTGTATATCTGATCCGCATACAGCCCGACACACTTCTCGGTGAGGCGCGCGAGGTGCGCCGCGTGCGGCTCGACGCTGAGCGCGGCGGTCGCGTCGCAGCCGCGCAGCTTGCGCACCAGCTCCACCGTGGCCGCGCTGTCGCACTCGAAGCCCTCCACGTCGAACACGTGCCCGCTGATTACGACCCACGAGCCGCCTTCTTTTGTATGGTTTTGCAGGTCGCACCTGGTCAAAGCGATGTAGTTGTTATATACTTTTACCTTCTAGTAAATAATACTTTTACCTTAAAGTAAATACAAACTAATGGGACAATATGACGCTAGATATAAACTTAAGCAACATAGATAGTCTTAAAAAACCGCAAATCGTAATAAATATACATGTGTATTATGTTTCTTAATATCTACAAAAAATTACGAGAAACAACGAAATCAACAAAATGTTTACGATTTTTTTTTATGTCATCTTTAACCAAGTATGGGACTGGGGTAATTGAGACAACAGTTGGTATAAGTCTAACTTTAATAAAACATATTCACAGCTTATATATCTCTCAATCTGTTAGAGTATCCTTACTCATGATAAGTTCACTAATGCGGCACATCATCCAATCTCGTTTATTAATTCTATACTAGAAAGAGAAAAAGCTAACATTCCGAAACTTAGCTAAAACTTCAACTGGTTTAGTTCCAGTCGAAGCTTTAGTCAACACGAACATAGGGCCGTGTCATGATTGTTGTCTGATAATAACCAAAACGAAGCTTTATTATTTTTTTCAAATTATGTATGAATTCGCGTGCCTTGTTTCTTAGTATTTTACCATATATTAACACATGTATAACCTACTTCCTAATAATGCTGCTATTAAGCTGTTGCCTCCTCGATATGAGTCCAGGCCAGCCCAGCAAGTCGGCGTCGAGGCGCGCAGCCGACGGCAGCGCCCTGGCCGCCTCGTCACACGCGCGCGCCATCTTCACTAACGACGCGCCGCACTCTGCTAGCGCGTTGGCGTTGCGGGCGGCACATGCGCACGCCCATGTGCACAGCTCGCTTGCGACTCGACCTGAACAGTCATACATATTTAAAAATGAAGATTTTATTGTTAAATATGACATATTTAACTCGAAAACAAATAACGGGAAATGCAAGCGCAATCAGAGATCATGAAAATTATGTGTCGTCTTCGGATTTGGATTACAATTGTGTTTTTGTTGATTTTCAATCTGAGTACTTGGTTCATTATAGTGTTGCCTGAAAGCAAGCTTAATAAATATATTGAATAGGCGTTTCTACTAAAGATTTTTATATTACAAAGTAAGAACTGACGCCGCAGAGGATACTAACAGTCAATATAAAATAAAAAAATCAAGATTCAATATCGGACATATTACTAAAAAGTGGACTAAAGAGTTATAGCATCACACTACGACGCGGCACCGTCCCGAGTTTAAGCTTTCGTTCGCTGCCCATCGCGTCACAGGTCAGCGCTCGCTCTAGTAGCGCATCCCGTTGCAATTGGCATAACAAGTTATTTCCGGAGTTAAAGTGGCGCAGTATTATTAAAGTATGTGATGGCTTTAATGCTAAAAAGCATCAAACCACAATGAATCGCTCACCGACGATATCAGAAGCGATGACGTCACACAGCGCGACGAGCTGCGCGTTGTCGGCGCGGCGCACGGCGCGGCAGAAGGCGCTGAGCGTGGACTGCACGTGGTCGGCCAGCAGCGCCGTGTACTGCGTCAGCAGCGCGCGCACGCCGCCGCGCGTGCCGCGCCCGCCGCGGGACCACATCGCCTCGCAGAACAGTAACCTAGACACATAGTAGATTTGTGAATAATTTGAAGACTGGATCCGGAAATGAAGGGATTGAAGGTAAACAGCGTACCCCATAACCTGTCTAAACTTATTTGACCTTGTCAACAGGTATATAGCATAGCACACAAGTATTATTAAGGTATAAAATTGCCCTAGATAATAAATTAAATGTTTTTTGGAAGGCCGGTAAGAGAAAGGTCGGGTCGTCTCATCAACAATAATTTGTGTAAAAAAAATATAACAGAAACAGCATTGTAAAACATGTTTCATTAAATACCTTTGAAATCGTATCAGTAGATCGCAACTCGGGCTAACAGTGTCATGTCCTTTAGGGTCGTCGGTCTTACTCGTGTCCCCATTTATGATGCCGTTCATGTGCATTTGCGTCTGGCAGCTGGTGTTGCGGATTAGATGTTTTACCTGAAAAAATTGTATAACATTATCCATAGCCCTGATAAAACAGTTTAAATCTTAGAAAGAGAAAAATGTAGTATTTGTGATATTGTAATCCAACAAGAGACAAGTTACGCATATTATATAGAAAAAAAATAGAGCTTTATATATAATAGGTACTCAATGGGTAATAATGGGCAATAACAAATTGAGATTTATTCGGTAATAATTAGCATAATTTTCATGATGTAACATAATTATACATACCAAATGCATTAAAGGCACTGAAGCTCCTTTATCTGATGTGGTGGCATTATTCAATTGATATTCTTCTGAGCAGCCTGTAATATATATTTAGGCATAAGTAAATAAGGGACAATGTATATTTCTTAAATGAACTGTACAAAAGTTAAGTTTTCCATATACCTTGAACAACTTCAGCGTCATCGCCATTAGCGGCCATCTGAGTGCCACGCTGACCTGTCACTATATCCACTTGGTCGTAATCTCTGTAAAAATAAAAAAAAATACTCAATGGCTAATAATGGGCAATAACAAACCGATTAGAACGAAAATCGCTACATTAACACTAGTAACATTATTATGAGAGTGCTTCTAGGATTAATCTTAAAGCACCAGGGAAGAAAAGGAATTTACTTTGCGTCTAACCCAAAACATCAACTCAAATGAGGTATTAAAATTTAGATAGATATTTTTTCAAGTATAGTCAGTTCATGCACCCCGCACGAACTAACTTTACCAAAAAAATGGTAGCTTTTAAGGGAAAAAGACAACATAACATTGCCCCCTTGGAAAGCAGGTCCATTATTTGGTAAGTCCTATTATACTTACACGTCCAGCTGCAAATGGTTGTAAGCGTCAGTAGAGTGCGCCTGCAGAGCGTTGCGCAGCGCCTCGCGCAGCCCGCCGCCGCCGAGCAGGGACCAAACCAGGAGCTCCGTCATGAAGCGAGCGCCTGCGCTGGCCGGCACGGAACCTTGGCAAAATTTATATTTTATTATTGATGATTGATCATTGTATAATTATGACCCAAAACCAATATCATGCGATTGGCATCGGACTCTCAGTGATCCAACCGCGTAAAACAAGACTCAAATCGCAGCATTCAACCACTAACTAATGGAGCATGCATTCTTCTGTATTAGTATTGGGATAGTGTCGCAACTTCGAACTAGTAACCGCTAGGGGAGCGTGTGATCTTTATTCGATCGGTGTTTGCTGTTACCTTGCGGTAACAACGCTATGAGATGCTGCGCTCTAATCTGCGGCGTAGGCAACAACAGCGGCCAGGCCGCTGCTAAAGCGCGCCGCGCCGCCGTCGCGGCCGCCGGCCCGGCCCGCCCCTCCACCAGGGCTACTAGCGCGGCGTGCACACCGCTGCACCACGAACGGCTCTCTGAATCGGCGACTTCGGCGTCGTTGCCGCGGGAGCACTGCCATGCATGGACCTGACAATCAAGGAATGGTTAACATAAATCAGTCGTCAAATAACGTGTCAGTATTCAGCAGTCAAGTACGCGTGAAAGGGATAATCCTTAAGGGCAGTATACCCTTGTACTGCGCCTGCGTCTTTTCTAACGCTACTCCCGAGAATTAATGTTAAATATTATTCAATTCTGAATCTCTTTTAACCTATACAAATCCTACTAATATTATAAAAGCGAAAGTTTATATGTATGGATGGATGTTTGTTACTCTTTCACAAAAAAACTACTGAATAGATTTTAATTAAACTTTAGAATAAAATAGCTCATACACCCGAATAACATATAGGCTTTGTTTCATTTATGTACCACGCGAGCGAAGCCTCGGGCAGAAGTTAGTAAAGAATATTTTTATTCTGAGTGACTTTATTCGCACATATTTTATTATGGTATTTTACTGATTTAAATTTGTTCGTATACAATATTTATCGGACTGCTAATGCTTAACCTGACTGTTGAAAAATCAATCTTTAATTCAAAATTTAATATTAACGAACGTAAAAATGGTACATACTTGAAGTCTCAAAAGATTAAGACAAGAGATGGCTAATGATTCGTTCTCCTTGATTGATGTAGAGTTGCTCTGTTCCACGACAATTCTCAGAAGCCTTTCTAGAAGCCTGCAATGAAAAAACTTTTATTAATGTATAATTTGACAAATACATAATTATAATTGTCCCATTTTGGTCTTGGACATAAAATAATGTGCCAACTGTGTTTCTTGCATGTCGAAAAGGCGACTAATGGTATATGGGGCTCTGGGTATGTGATTCATCGTTCAGAGCTCGTCGTCTATACACGAGCTAATCACTTGTCACTACCGTTTCACAATTTTCCATCTAACCCAGCCCACTTTTGTTATTGGCTGAATGTGGTTAAAGGGGCCTGCTGCCCCTTTGACTCTGCCTACCCCTTTGGGGATTATGTACGTGATGTTATGTTTTGTTTGTTTTGTTTTAAAAATATAATTAAGTTGATGTCGTAATAACTCACTTGAATGTATTATCAGATAAGTCTATCACAAATGGCATGGACGATGGTAAGTCTCTTGGACTTTCTTCACTCCAGACAATGATTTGCGCAGGGCCACTCGTGACTCCTGTATAAAACAGACAGTTCATAAGATTACAAAGGAATAATGATTTTACCAATTAAGATCGATGTTATATAGCTTATATGCTACCTACCATTAGCCTTGAAAGACGCGTTTAGAACTTGCAACAATTGTGGTACTGGTCGGCTTATTTGAGCCCTCTCGAGAGTACCCCATGCATACAGAGCCCTGTCGGAGGTTAATGCTATTCCGTGTGAGGCCCCTAAAGAGAGATCCTCCACTCTCATACCTGTAATTAGAGGAGAGCGAATATTGACATAACAAATAAAGAAATTCCGCAAATAGTAAACACAATGTATTAGGTGAATTTCAAACCATACCTTGGAAAGCTTCTACTAATTTAGGTATTTTGATGGTCTCCGAATTTCCGTGGCCAAGACGGTATCCATCTCCTTTTCCCCAGGTATATACTTGACCTCTGCAAAAAGTAAGTACATAAAAAATCCGCCAAATCTCATGAAACAGTAAAAACATTATAAACTAGCTGACCCGGCGCACTTCGTATTGTCAATACCCATTTCTTTTTTTCCGTGCCACTTTTTTCTTTTTTTCTTTCATAAGAACCTTCACCTAATAATAACCAACACAACTAAAAAAGAATTAGCAAAATCGTTTCAGCTGTTCTCGAGATTTGCGCTTAGCAACGCATTCAGCGATCAATTTTTATACTATAGACAATGAACACACCCATCGGTGAGCGCGGCATGCCAGTGCTCGCCCGTGTAGACGCGCGTGACGCGCAGCACGGAGAGCGACGTGAGCGTGCGCGGCAGCCCGCCCTCGTTGTCGCCGAACACCTGCACCGCGCCCTCCCACGTGCAGCAAAGGGTCTGGCTTTCACCCCACCCTAGTATGTCATGGATAAATGATTGTTATAAACAAATGAAAATCAAGATACAGTTAACACTTGATTGTGATGTAAATTAACAGTTACTGTATTTGCTATGGGTCATCCACGATCACTCGCGGATGCCCTGAGAAGCCTGGGAAGACTAATCTGCTTCTAGAGTACAATGGTCCACTCTAAGGACTAAGTGCGGAAACCAACACCACTTACAAAGAACATAGTATTGGATATAATAAGTGTATTGAACAGCTCTATTTTAGATTTTAGTATCGTAATAGTACTGCAGGTATTATTACGATACTAAAATATTTTTTTTTATAAATTATATCATTGATGCACTTCGAAACTTACCCAATGCAATATCAATTACTCGTTCAATGTTGTGAGCGTTGAAAGATACCGGCTGAGGTGTAAGGCAGTTCTCGATGGTGCCATGGCCCAGACGACCCTGAGTTCCTCGGCCCCAAGTATATAGGGCGCCACGAGATGTTATCACCGCGCTGAATAAGAAGATGATACATAATTAAATGAAAAAAATAAATTATACTAAGCTCAAATAATTCTGTTAAACCTTATTCTGTTAAACATCTCAAGAATAAATTACATTACCCGTGGATGATTCACAGGTTAATTCAATAAATTAATACTTCCTCATTCAATAATGAACCTTATTGCAATGATGTAAGATCTCTCATGTACAGTTACGTGTCGCCGCGTCCCAGGCGCCCGTCCACGACTACGCAGCATGTCCACCGAGAAGCAGCCGCCTCGAGTACCTGCAGGCCTGGCCGGCGGCGACGCGCACGACCTCGTGGTGCGCCAGGTGGTGCAGCGCGGCGGGCGCGTCGCGCGGCGCCGTGTCGCCGTGCCCCAGGCGCCCGTCCTCGCCCGCGCCCCACGACCACGCGCCGCCGCACGCGCCACAGCATAGGTAGTGCCGCCCGCTCGGGTGACAACCCACTTGCGTTATCGTCTTGTTCTCCAGACCTGCGCACACACAGACTCGGTAAAGATAATAATGTCCTCCTAACCGATATCGGTTACGGCGGCCAATCTCAACGAGGATTAGCCATCTGCGCAGGAGATATTATAGTGCGCAAGTGTGTGCGCTAACACAGGTGCACTCTCTATTCCCTCACTCTCATAGTCCGGTCAGACGGCAATTCGACTTAACGTGCTTTCCGAGGCACAGGGTGATTAAACCGCGAACTTCCTGACTCCGGGCTGTTACTGAGTAATTTGGATATTGAAATACCCAGACACAAATTTTTGGCCCGACCCGGGATTTGAACCCGGAACCTCTTGGTCCTTAGGCGGCGCATGCTACCACTAGACCAACGAGGCATTCAAAGGTTAAGATACTGATATCTTGTATCTACTGATACTGATATCTGATATCTTGAGATTGTAATGGAAGCACTGATGCTCCTATTACAATCTCCTCCTAATTAGGACTCGGACGCGGCAAATCTCAAAAAAGATTAAAGCCAACTATGCAGGATACTCTGCTCTCTAACTCCTCTCGTACACGTTATACCACCCAAACAGTGCCACCCAGGGCCAAATTGTACTCTTGATGTCAGTTATTTTGACGCCATCCAAAAACTATGCAGACAAAATTAAATTAAAGCAAACTTAAAAGCAACATTGATTAGGTTTGGTGAATAGAAGTTACCTGGGACCAGTTGAGGAGTCATTGTGTCATATGGCATAGTGTATACGGCGCCATCTTGTGTCAACAATAAAGCAAGTTTTTCTGCACAAGCTATCTGTTGAATTCTGAGTGCTCCCAAATGTAAAGACCCAGTTCCAACCGACACGACTTCTTGGGCTGATTCCGTGCACTGAAATAAATACAATCCATTAAAATAAAGTATTCCCTAATTCCCTAGTATTGTTAAGGAACATTACATAGAAATAATAAAGTATATCATACCGTGACGAATCCCTTCAATGGTGGCAATAATGGTGCTCCAAGTCTATCTAGGTGACAGAGCAAAGCGATGCCAGCTTTCCTCACTTCCATTAAACCATCACCAGCTGGTATATTCAAATCCCTGTACCACAAAACAAAAAAAAATCAGACGAATTGAGAACCTCCTCCTTTTTTTTGAAGTCAGTTAAAAAGATATCATTCATATGTTATATATAAGATGATATAAGTACATATCAACCTTTTTATAGTAATCACTTACTTTAAGTATGTTTCTGTAGGGTTAGTTTCAGTGCTCGGTTCATTACTGATGATAGGGTTGGGCGCGGTGACCTTAGCCATCCTTCTCAAGAATGGACCCAGCGGCGCCGTACATTCTTCAAGCGTTATTCTGTCATCAATAGATCAATTAGTATGACGAAGAATAAATCGCTTTTAATGTTAGCATTGTAGCCGTTTAAATTGTGGCTATTTACCCAAGCACATATTTGCGAAGTTGACGACATAAAAGTATTTAGCATATTCTTGCCATTAATTTGCTACAAAATATCATCATAATAATGACGTCATCATCGTCCGGCTTAGCAAGCCGCATACGCACAGGAACGTGCACCAGACGCCCACCGGCTCGTCGCGACCCACTCCACACGATTGCACATGTGACCTGCATTAACCCCCCGACGGACTGACTTCCCTCATCCCGGCCGTACCTGTAAGCCGCACACACTCGCTGGCAGACTCGCTGGGCTTCTCGAGTGGGTTCCACCTGGTGGGTACGACCGCGCCGATGATGCGCCTAATTAGCGCGAGGGTCGGGCTCTTTGACAACAAAGGGACTCTGCTGCGCCGTAAACGCAGGTTACGGGAGAAGATGCCCCATACAGAGAGCACATGTTCGAGGCCCGAATCCGCCTCCAAAAAGCGAAGAACCCGATTAGATAGACATTACCTGTTGTCGGGCTGGCGCTTCTGGCGCGGCGGCAGCGTGACGAGCGCGTCAGCCGCCTTCAGCAGCGCCGGCAGCTCGGCGCGCCGCGCGCATAGCTCTACCCACACGCATAGCGACGTGCGCCAATCGCCGAGCGGCACGTTACAACCTACTTCACTGCAAAATAAACAACGAAAATTTGTAAAAGAGGACTCATAGAAAGAGGACCAACTTTTTTGACATTTTAGTCACTACTAGCCAGCCCTGAGACCGTCTTTACGGGATAGATATGGGGCCGTTCAAATATTACGTAGGCACTATGAGGGGGCGGGGGGGTCTATGCTTTGCTTATTTTGGATGACATGGGGGGGGTAGGGGAGTCTAGATAATGATTACGTCATCGGTAGTTATTTACTTTTTTACACGAATGGCAACCCTCACATTGTCTTTGCTTGAATACGAAACGCATTTTCGGGGATTGCCACAAATAATGCATTCGTTTAGGCACTCGCTTTAGAACCGAGTAGCGGAACTACCGCGCGCTATTTACTTGTCTAAATTTCTTGTGTCAGTGTATTGTTTCGTTTGGATACTATAGCGAGTAGACGTATTGTAAGCATAGCAAAGCAAGGTAACATTTGTGTTACCGTTGATTCCATTAGCCAAAGTTTTATGTTTAAATAAGATGTTTCAAATAGACAAATCCAAGTTATACCTTATATATATTTTTGTACCTTACTCTATGTTGAATACCGTATCAGTAAAATGTACATTACGATTATAATATAAAAAGAAAATACATTAATTGAAAAATGTTTACGTAAGCATAGGGGGAGGGGTATGAGCTTTGCTTACTTTTGCTGACAAGGGGGATGAGGGGGTAAATAATTGTAATAAATCTGCTTATGTAATACTTGAACGGCCCCTATCATAAAATCAAATACCCAAAAAGATCAACGAACTCTCAAACACGACATTACAGCATGCCATAATACACTCACCCCGTCACAACCTGGTGCAGGAACTTAGCAGCGCTATCGACCACCTCGGCCCATATCTTCTGCGAGCGCGGCGCGTGGTGCGCGGCGCCGGCGCCGGCGAAGAGCGCGGCGTCGGGCAGCGCGCGCACGGCGTCTAGCGCGTCGCGCAGCAGCGCCGAGCACACGTCCGCGTCCTCGCCGCAGCGCCACGCGCGCCGCACTAGCGACAGCGCCAGCCGCAACGCGGCGCGCGCTCCTACCCGGGCTAGCCCGAGGGCACTGGGTAATAGGAAATAAATTATATCTGACAAAACATATATTTATCAGATCCAAAGTGGGTTTAATGACATATTACACCCTTAGGCCCACAAATATCTGTATCATTGACAAATATTTGTATCAGTGCGCGGATCAAACCGCCTTTTGTGTTCGAGGCAAATATGAAATCATTGAATTAATGTAAAATCATTACAGTAATTTTTTATGTAAGTTAAGTATAAGGTGATATTTTTGTGTGCTAAATAAATATTTTCCTTTTTTTTTCTGGTATAACTATAATGTAGAGCAATGGTCAGCAAACTTACTAGTAAATCGAGTGACATATCAGGGTGGCAAAAAAAATTTCTTCGCCTTTTCAAAGTTACACTGAACAACTTAAAGCAGTGACATAACAATTTGTTAGTAGTAAAGAAAAACAAATATTAGAAAAAATTATAAAAAAAATAAAAAAATTTTTCATACTTTTCAGAGTCATCAGTATGTTCTTCGGTGTCTTCTTGCCCTTCAGCAGTGAGCTCAACGGGCTTCTTCAGGGTACTCAGTGCTCTGTTGCTGACTGCATGAGCTGGCTTCTTTTCAAGTTTTACCTTTTTTAATTCCTTATTGTGACTTTGATCCCTAAAATTAATTTTCAATATGTATGTAATACAATTATCCTAATATGGCCATATAATTCATATTCAAACTATCAAGTCAAATCTCTAAGGTGAATAGAAAAGTGAAGTGGTTGCTAGAAGAATAATCTTAATTAGGACATTTTTAAATTTACTACAAAAAATGTATATAAATGTTTATGTACTACGAAAAATCATATCAGAGGGAACTCAGTACTGAAATTCATAGTCATAATGAAACTAAGGAAATTAGGTTCTTTGGCATGTCTCAATGTTAACTGGAGAATGTAAAAATAAACAAAGTTGTGATACCTAATGACAGCTATGAGGTGTCTATTGCACAACACTATCAAGCGACGGATTTGAGATATGAACGGACAACTGACAGCGGTGTTGATCGCTCGCACCCGCTGCTCCCATAGCAGGGATTCCATTAAATTTTGCAAACATTCTGGACCTGAAATGTTTTTATAAGTAATTTAAAAAAAATAATGGATCTACATATAACATATGAAAAAGTGTAAAAAAATTTCAACAATTAATTCCCTTCATAAATGAATAAGTATGTATTTGTATCACAATATAATAAAATGAAGTTTCATTCTCTAAAAAAAAAACCAACCATTAATTAAAGATATAGCAAACCTACCCTAAAATATTTATAGTAATTAAATTTAAAATTTCCGAAATAAATTAATATATACTTTAATTAATCTTTACCTGGATCTTGTTTCCATTTCAGGTCGTCAATAACTTGGACGGAGGGTGGTGGGGCAACAATTTTAGATTGGATGGCAATCCTCAACTCCTCCTCAACAGACAAAGCTGTGCAAGGGGGACAAGCACAGCCCGAATGAGGCCCACACAGCCCATCACAACAAGTGCATGTTAGTATCTTAAAAAACAAAAACATTATTATAACAAAGACAGTTATAATTATGGCCATCATACATATATAATACTTGGTATTGTAGGCAATTTAAGTTTTGATATAGCTACTATATTAAATTGTTTATAGTTCTCTTTCTTATTAAAAATCCAATTTGAAGAATAAAATATTGAAGACAAGTTTTAATAAATTGACATTTGTTCTGACAATGAGTCTAAGGTTGAAGTGCTGTTTAAAAGGCCCAGTGGCCATGATCTCGCTTAAGATTTTCTAGTTAATTTACATATGTATCTATCAAGGGCTTCCTCACCCTAAGACCGCAGTAATATTTGCCACTTTCGCCGAGTTTCGCAGTGACTCCTGCCGAATTTACTAATCCATTTCCGGCATCGAAATAAATTTCTCGGTCCTGCAATAAGCTATTGAATAAAGTGCAGAGAGCCTCCGGATCATGTAGGGCATCTTGTAAGTCAGGATTATGCCACTTGGCGTCCAAATGGTGCTGAGGACGAAATATGAAATCCTCTTGGTCGTCAGGGACAGACATTTTCGCAACCGGCACTTTCGAAACAACCGTCAAGGCATTATGCAGGGGTAAAATTATACAATTTAACTCAATTAAAATATACCATTTCGAAAAGGCTCATTTCTCCATGGTAAATCTATGTTAAATTAGAAATAATTGATGATACAAAAATACCCCGGATCAATCGAAATCGAAAACTGTCAAAATTATTACGTTCCCGTCAACGTATTCTAATTTTCCAATCTTCAAATAATTAGAGTCCCATCTTAATTTATTTCAACCTATTTATTTTATTTTATTTAAAGTGATACCCTACTAAAATGTAGGGAATATTTATCTAATATTATAATATGATTTTATAAAAAAAAAGAGCTCCTCTGGAGTCATATACAAAACGGAACGGTTTTTAATGATACTCACAGGAAAAATGCATAACTTTTGGTACGAAATATTATGAATGGGGTACTAAGTATGTACCTAGTACTAAGTAGCTGTGATCCATTGATAATTTGATGTTAACTAAATATAATATGCCCCCTGCAACATGTCTAAATAATGTGCCTTAATTTTATTCATAGGATTACAATAGCGGCTATATTGAAACACGATCGTCGCGTAGTTTATTTAAAAAATCGATCGATCTTTTTTAAAATCCAGAAGTACATGGCTGGATTTAAATTATCCTTTGGATATGAGGCGCTTTGCTGCTATCTATTTAAACAATTCATCATTAATGTGTCATGATTAACTTCTAATACATTTCCTGCAAATTGTATCTTCAAAAAGTATCTTAAGTAGAGGAAACGAGTGACCACTCAAATACTTTATTTCAATAGATAGACCTTTTCACAGGATAAACTGTACAAAAGTTAATTTTAAATCAAATCAAACATTCAGATGCTCACAATGTGTACATAGTAGGTGTTTACATAAAGTTACCATTTATGTTAGCTTTAATATATATACCATGACACCCGTCACCCCCTAAAGTGTAGTTGACAATAATTTCAAAATAATATAATAGAACATTTTAGAAAACAATTTTTAAATGATTCCCACAAGTTGTCATAGTTGCATCTATAATTTAAAGTAGCATTTTGGGGCAATTTGATGGTATGTCTATCTATATTGTCTGTCAATTTGACACCATTAGTCAGTCGGTGACTGAATAATGGCAGTGACAGCTGATTAACCGATTAAATTGCAATGGCGTTTGTTGTCGTGTAAACTCGTGTTGATTAGTTTTTATGTGATAAAAATGTTGCAGTGAATATTGTGTATAGCTCGTTGTTAAGTTTTTAATAATTAGCACTGATGGATGCAGATCTACTTATAGAAAGCAAGGGCTTCTTCTACGGTAAGTGTTTAGTGTTTTGATTGTGCAATGAATCCGGCTAATTTATGAAAACAATGTGCTTCTTCGCTTATTGTGCCTTGACACAAGTTGTTGACCCTTTGTTATTTAAGTATATCCTGCAGCGGGTAAACTTTCTGTTTATTAAGTGCATAATCGTACTATAATGGCTGGAATAATCCAACTCTGTATTTCGTATGAGATACAAGTTCTGTGTTAAAAGTGCATCATTACTTTTTAATACGTATTTAAATGAACTGTCCTTGTAATTGCTAAGCGACTGGCAGTAAAAGTGTACATAAAAAAGATGAATATTAACTAATGATTTTAGGTTGGAATGCATAACAAATGTATTGTATTTGTTAGACATACGCCAAATGTTTGAGAGCAACTGATAGGCGTATCAACAAGTTGATAAAATTTACCTAATGAAATGAACTGCCCATTAGGATTGGATGATTACAAAACATTTTGTTATCCTCAAATTGATTAAAATTCTGGGGGAGGCAAGAGGATTATTTCTGTTATTTCCTCAATATAAATAATTTGTCTAATCTATTTTTAGGCTGCTTTATCCTGTTCTGTACAATGCTATGATATTTAGAACGGTCCCATAAAGAGTTTTTTGAGGTACTAAAAAGTGCAATAGGGATGTTGGAGCAAGTCAATTGAGGTACTTTTTAAAAGCTTTTTTAAAGCGCAATTACCTTATAGATTTTGTATGGGCTTGTCAACATTTGAAGTCATCAGTCAAGTAGTTTGTATATTCAACTGACTAAATATTAAGCAGTTTTTGTAAAATTTAAAATCATAGATTCAATTTTATTGAAAATCAATAGGGTTTTACTACATAAATACTTACAATAGTTTCTTTTAAAGAATTGATATTACAAAATAAATTTAAATGATGTCAACTTCCTAATTTTAATAAGATTAAAAAGGCTTACAAGCCTTAACTTGCTAATTTTTACATTTTGTCTACTGTTTTGAAATTACTTCTGAAATATTTTTTCATCGTGTTATTTTATTTTGTAGAAGATTTTTGGCGAAAACCTTTGTGTCAATAATTTTGTTTATAGTTTGGATAAGTAATGCTTTCATCATCCTATTGTATATCACCGACAAGATTTTTTATTTTCAGGTGATGATTTTTTAGATGAGCTCACAAAGGAGTACCAGTGGTCATCGTTGCTAGATGTAGCAGATGCATCACCCAGTGAGATCCTGGCGGATGCAGCTCCTGTGCTTGTGCCCCCCATATCTCCTATCCTCAGTATCAAATCTTGTCCTACAGAAAGCAGTACCTCGGACTCTGGCAGTGAAGATGATTCTAAAAAGTAATTGTTTTTAATAAAAAATAATAATAATAAGTTATTATTAGTAAAAGTTATTGTTAATAACTTTTACTAGCTTTACAAAGCTATGGGTTAGAAGTTTGTGAAAGATCTCAAGTAAAATTTTCTCAATTACTTTATCTTATGATTTTATGGGACAAGTTTATAAAGATTCAGAATTTGTTATTTGAATGATTTGTTTGAGATATATTAACCAACAAATTAGAGGTCTACTTTTTCAACACTTATTCTGTTTGTTGCTAGTGGTTCCACCTGTACATCAGCCAGGCAGTCCTCTCTGTCACCTTATGATTGGCTGTCCAACTTGGAAGATGAGCCTTCAAGTAACCTGAAACCAGAGGATGTTGAACTTTTCTTACAAAAAGCTGGTATGTCTTATTGCAAAAAGCTAGTATTCATTTGGTCTGTTACTAAGATTATTTTAGGTTTATGAACCTGCAGCTATTTGATTCTGATTATTGGAGTAATGTCAGTTATATTATGTTATCTCAATTTATGGGGGTGGTGTAAGTACTTAAGGACAAAAATCAATTTTGTTACCACATAGCCCAAGACAAAACAAGAACACAAAAAGCTTTAGAAAGGCTATCCCAGTGCAGTAAAAATAACTGTGCTACTGTGTAATAAAATTGTGTTCAACTCAAAACCCTTTGTTGCGCAAATCCTTCTGCCATATTTTTATTTTTATTAATAATACATTTTTAGCTCCCATCACCACTTCACATCCAACAAGAAATGTTACTCCTCCTGAGAGAGTTGGACCCGTAATGGCTATAGAAAATGGAGTTATTAAGGTATGTAAAATAATTCTTATGAGCTATCAATACTGATAACATTAAAAGCGTGACTGTACAACCTATTCAAGTAACTGCAATAGGCTAGTTGACTAAAATATTTTTTTTAGTCTGCTAGTCAGATTATCAAAAAATATTGAGTTCGTATTTTTTGCTTTATCAAATGCTCGGAAAATAACAAAGATAGAGCGCTTCAAAGATCTGGAGTGGGGCGCTTTTACATCACTTGTTCCTAAAATTCTACAGAACAAGTGACGTCACGCGCACCTTTAACGCGCTGTATCTTCGTAATTTTTGGTTTGCTGAACAAAAAAAAAAAATACGTGAGCAATATTTTTTTGTAATCTCTATAATGGACTAATTATTTTTTTTGAGTCAACTTGCCTATACTTGCAATAATGTAATACATATTTTGTTTCATACTAATCTGTTGTCCAAATAATGAAACAAATTATTATTCATACAAAAGGTACAACAAACTCATTTTTCAGGGTGTTAAAATGGAGATCAGTGACAGTGATTCACAAGAGTCAGTCTGCCCACCTTTACAATCTAATCCTTCAAAGGGTCAGTCATACTCACATATCTATGAAAATTATATATTTTTTATATTGAACAGCAAAATAAAAGTATCCAATTTTTTACTGTCTTTTAGGCAATGGATATCTGCAAAATGGTTATTTCAAAGTGGTTAATGAAAATGTTTTAAATAACTTGCACAAAGATGACAATCAAATAGTACTCAATAGAATAAAACTGGTAGTAGAGCAAAAGAAAATTCCTAGTATACTGAAAAGGCCTAACATGTTGGTTAAGTCGAAGCCGCCTACTATTGTGATACCCGCCGAGAGTACAAAGGGAGGGAAGATTGCCATATCACCTCTACCACAAAGCAAAGTCAACGGCACAAACCATAACAATGGCTATCCAGTTAAGGTAAATATTTTATTTGTTTAAATTTGGCGAAATACGCCAATATCATAAGCAATATGTAAGAAAACTGTAATACTGAATGCGCCGCGAAATTACGCCATCTCAGCTCACTGCGGCGGTTATCTGTCAAACTCACTTATTTAAAACGAGTTGGCGCAAAGTGCATTGCGCAATATCAGGAGTTCGAACGCCGCATTCTTGAGTCAACTCGATGAGTATAAAACCTGAAATGAGATAAACACCAATTTCTGATTATTTTTCAATATTTTTTTTATAACTTCTATTAAAATTTCAGGTTTCCGCACCAAGAAATGCTATGATCTTAAGTCCAAAGCCAGCGCATACGCATGGTATAAACGCATCGCCGGCTACTCCCGCAGTTCACAATGCCTCTTCCCCGGAGCCTGAGGCGCCCAGTAGCCCCCCCGAGGTTGACTTGTCGCATTTGAGCGAAGCAGAGATAAGGGCTATCAAGAAACAACAGAGGATGATTAAGAACAGGTAATAAAATACGCATATATTTGTACGAGCATCCGCGATTTCGTCCGCGCGGAATTTAACAAAACATTTTTGGATGTGACTCCCTAAACTATTTGTAAAATGTAGCCTATGTTTCTGCTTTATAACACTACTAGCTGACCCGGCGAACTTCGTTCCGCCTAACAGTCAATGACACATAATCGGGTTAAATAAATTGAGATGTAGGTAAGCTATCCTATCTTTCAAGTTGGATCAAACTGCACATGGTGTGCAAAATTGATTAAAATCGGTTAAGTAGTTTCGGAGTCCATCGCGGACAAACAACGTGACGCGTAATTTATTTATATTAAGAAGATTAATATCTGCCGGTATAACTTTCATCAAAAAACCAATTTTGCTGTTTCGGAGATTAGCCGGAACAAAGGGGAAGACGGACGAAAACTTTTTGCTTTTTCTCATAATAATTACCTTATGTACTTTCATACGCATTTCGTAATCATCTGTAATTTCAGAATTACGAACAGACACTTATTTATCTGTATAGATTCCAAAGATAAGTTTAGATGGCAATCGAATGTGCCCTCGACCTCTTGTATAGCCATCATAAACACAATATCGAATAGGTACATAATACAATATAAAGGACTCATATCACAATAGCCTTGTCTAATTATGTTGTACGGTTTGTATATTATTTTATTATTATATAATATGGGTTGCTTTTTCCTGCGACTCTGCTCGCATGGCAGTTAGTCTGTTAAGAGAGACAATCATGCCTTCCGCGAATCTTCATAAAATAGTCTATGTTCTTTCTTAAGGTTCAGACATTTGGAGTACCAATTTGATAGTAATCGGTAAAGGGTTTGTGCGTGGATAGACAAACAGAATTACTTTCATACGTATAATATTACTATAGATAAGGATTTCTGTAATATATACACGAAAATATATAAAAATGCAATAACGAATTACTTTTACGTTCGGACTTGGTTTGTATAATTGCATAGCGCTAACGTGAGCTACTCCCCTCAATGCAATAAAACTGCCATTTAGTTCGCCCGACGTAAATATTAAATAAATATCCGACGACATCACATACATTAATCTGACTCCGAGGTAAGTAGCTTATGCACTTGTGTTACGGATATCAGAATCAACAGTGGTATTACAAATATATACTTAGATATTGGATATTAACACCCAGACACAGAACAAACACAAGTATTCATCATACGAATGTTTGTCCTGGGTGGGGAACGAACCCACAACTCTTGGCGCACGGGGCAGGGTCATTACCGAATGTGCCATCGAGCCAGTCAAAGTCATTTTGCAAAGTGTTATCGTAATATTCCATCGCTTCACAGAGAATCGGCCTGCCAATCGCGGCAAAAGAAAAAGGAATATGTGACGGCATTAGAGCAGCAGTTACTAGAAGCTCATCAGGAAATCGCCAGGCTACGTCTTGAAAATAAACTGCTGAGGGATCAAGTGGGCAGCAACGGGAGAGGGCGGAAGGTGAGACGAGGATAAGACTTTATTTATTTTCATCTTGATGATGACCTCATCAAGAAGAATGATTGTTTTGATGACCTCCGTACACACTTAGGGAAAAACAATTTTACTTCTTTTTTCATTTAATTCTTACGTAATATTCTATTAGTGCGTAGGTATGTCATTTACTTTGGCATCCAGATTACATTTTTCCACAGAGAACGTAGGTTCAACTCACTATATTAAACGACTGTCATAAAAAAAAAAGTCATCAGAAGTCAAGTAGAGATTTTATTATAAGAATTTTCAAAATTCGCATGATGGATGGTAGCACAAAAGTTACCATGTGTATATGATGGATGTTTTCTTACAAACTAGCGTTGTTTCCTTCCACAAATTTATTCTACAAATAACAACATTGTTTTTCTTACACAGATTCCAAGGTTAGACGGCTCGCTTCTTATACCAAAGAAGAATATAGCTGTTATATTTGCAATGGTGTTTATGGTATCGTTAAACTGGAATGTATTAGGGTAAGTGATTAAGTTAATGAAACATTTTTGTTCGTTCAAATAGATAGCGATATTATTATGCTAATTGATGTTATTTATTCAGCTGGAGTTCGAAACCTTTTGTTGGACCTACCGCGCCGCAGCATAGCACAAGACATTTGCTATGGTCGGATAATAATGCTGATGTTAATATAATGCCAGGTATGATATGTTTTTCATTATCATCCTCCTTGCGTTTGTCCTTAATAGGGGTGCGCTATGACCGTTATACCGGGCTGAATGAGTGGTTAATTGAAGCGACACCTACTTGACGCGAGCAGATGACGTTCATTTAAATAGTTAACACTTTTAAAGGAGAATGAGAAAGTTACACATTCATATTTAGGTTTGCAGATATTCATACGATTTTGTATCTTGTCTAGTGTTATAAATCCAAAGGTGCATGCTCGGATTTGAGCGTATGCTTTAATCTACAACCATATTACATTTAAATAATAATTTAATAAAAGTCTTATGCACGCGTGGCGTTGTCGCCAAATCGGTGATTGGAGATCACTATCATCGCGGGATATCACGCAAACAAACAACTTCTATCAAACTCTATTATCGTAGGCGAGGCGATTAAAAAATTCTTCAGTTAGATTATAAAAAAAATATTGAACACATATTTTTTTATTTATTTGTCAAACAAACATTGACGAAGATACAATGCATTCAAGTTGCGCGTGACGTCACACGTTCGTACAATTTTTATTAAATAGTGACGTACGAAGCCCCCACTCCAAAATGTGGATGCTCTTTATCTTTGTGATTTTATATTAATTTGATAAAGTGAATAATATGTGTCTAGTATTTTTGTACAATCTAACTGACGGACTAAATAGAATTATAGTTTTTTAATGCAGTCATCATTCCTATTCGATTAATAGGTACATTTGGAGACTTTGAAAAACTTATTGATGTCAGTAGCAAAAAACTTTTAGCAACCTTAAAAACTTGGGTTACGGCTTATTTTAGTTTGCATAGCATCATCGACACTTATAAAGGTGTGTTTGCGTAGTTCTTGTTTGTGTATGTAGAAAATTCTCGTTAGTTTGATGTGTCATGCACCATTTCAATTGATTTGTATGAAGTTGTGTTGGCTCGAACTTTGGATTTGTTAAAAATTTTACGTCTCTGTGAATGTCTTGTATTGTATGTTACCTTGGAATCAAAGTTAATAAGCACTTCGACCTACTCGCGTCAACTAGGTTATTCTAAACCATCGACCAGAGCAGTGTCATAGGGACGTTTTGAACTCTATTCATCCTTAGGAGTTATTCCATTCCGATCCATAGCATTCTGATCCACAAGGGATCCGTTTTATTTTGATTTAATTTTTATTCCGATCCGATCCACTGGGTATCCTACTAATAAGGTATTAGTAGTATAAATAAGGTCTACAACCAAGCCAAGACTTCGGAATGCACAATATAAAAATGCTTAAACAGTAATCAAATGGCGTCTTGGATTGAATTCGTCTTAAAGACAATAAACACGATTGCAAAGTTAAATAACGTATAGGTACAATCTGTTGCGCTAAGTCGTATAGTTAATTGAGTATTATGTTCATACGTCTACGACAGTAAAAGGGGGTCGAGTATAACAAATCTACCGTTCAAATCACTAATCGATAAACAGTCGCTAAACTTAAACACTTAATATGATACTCTTTCTTATTTCACAGATACAGACCAAATGGATAATAGTACTTATGGAGTAGATTGTAAGAATACAACGGCGAAAAGTAACGAATATGCCCATATAAACCAGACTGAGAGCATCAGGATAGCGGGCGAGCTCAACCGGTGGATAGGGGGCGGGAAGACCCTCAACTGGACTTACGACACGCCCAGGAGAAAAAGGAGGGTGTATCTGAATGAGGAAAAAATTAATGGTAGGTCTCCACATAGTACAGTTGAACTTAATGCATATTACGCACTGGTGTTTTGTTTTTCAGTAATTGTTTCGTAACTGTTGTTGCGAACGACGACTTTCGTTCGGTATGCATCTAGTCATGGTGATAAAATCCATCAGTGCGCGTTCTCTCTATTATAATTTTATTTGCTTTTGTATCACATTATCCAATGTAGATATATGGTATATTTGTCCCATGTTGGCCTGGGACTTAAAAAGAATTTGCCAACTGTGGTTCTTGCCTAGCATGTCGTAAAAGACGACTAATGGTATATCGGGTTTTGGGTATGTGATTGTGTTGGCGACAAGTTAGCCACTTGTCACTACTTTTTCCCAATTTTCCGTCTAACCCAGCCCAGTTTTGCTTTTGGCTGAATATGTTTAAAGGGGCCTGCTGTCCCTTTGAATCTGCCTACCCCTTCGGGGATTATGAGCGTGATGTTATGTATATGGTATAGACAAATTATAAAGTTATTATATCGAAGGACGCTAAATGTTGTGGATTGTTTAAATCTCCCGATAACAACTGTCTGTTTGCCTTGAATAATGGTGAACGAGTAGAAAAGTTAATTACATTTTGTGGTCACGATTTCAGTTAAAGTGTTATCAGTCCCCTGCTAAACGCTAGCTGCGTACGAATGAAGCCGAATAATTACGTTCTTGTTTTCAGTAGTAATAGTGTTAGTAAAGAAAGGTTAAGGAATAAGTACCTGATACGATATCCATTCATGATGTCATTTCGACTCCTATTTCAGGTGGCTTCCTGGAGACCTACAAAATGTTCAACAGATTAAATGAGGACAACTTTGTGGAGTTCCCCAGTGCGAAGAGTCACGCAAAAAATATAAGAGAAAAGTCCCGCCTTCGTAGGTTAAGAAGAAAGGAATTGGACTTTGCAGAGAGCGCTGTGATAGATTACGAGACACTTAAACCCAGACGGAAACCGGTGGACTTCACTATAGATGACTTGAGTGAATGGACTGATCTGTTGCAAGCGTTGAAGAGGAGGGACGATACGTTTTATGTCGTGGGAGTGGGCAAGGGGGAGCACTTGTTGTTGCCTGCTGTGTCGCACAACGTCACGCGGCCGCCGCGAATGGCGCTGATTCTACCGGCGCGTTCTGGAAATGGTGAGTTTGGAATGTTTTTGAAACTTAAACAGGCATTAATCTATGATCATATTACAACAAGTGACAAATGTTACATTGCCTAAATTTTCGTGACATTTCGCGCAAACTAGCGGTCTATATTGTACTTTATTGTCATAATGCTAACGTCGATTGCAATTCACTGTATAAGTAGGGTGGCAAATCGGCCTAAGTAAAATTAATTGCTATAGAATCACACGGTAACACAGGAGCAATAAAACTTTGCTCAAACTATTGAGCACAGTTTTATTGCTCCTGTGTTACAATTAAGTTTTCTGCTGAAACCGATATTTTTTTTTTATATATGTATAAAACAAATAAATTTTAAATTCAAATATTTATGAATGTGATAGCAACTAAATAATGTGTTTGTCATTAATGTTTCAGATTCCTTAATGACTGATCACGTGACCTTGATGCAGATCGACTGTTCTGTTGTCAACACCTCCTTGGTCAAGCTTAAATCCGAATCGTTGCCAGAGAGTTTAAGGAAAAAAGTCGATGACAGTGTGAAACCCAATAAGCTCAACCCTGCGGACAATAAAAGAAACAATTACCTAAAAAGAAGTATTGAGGATTCTCTTGATGCCAAACTAACAGCTTCACTGAAAAATTCTAGCAACAATTTTCCAAACTATCCCGAAAATAAAAAACAACTTCCAAAAGATAACGAAATGCCTAAAGACGACTCTTTCGCCCAGTATCTGTACTCTAAATACGAAGAATCAAAGCATGAAACGGGTGATATAGATAATAGTAATATGAAAGTCGCAAATGCCACAGTACAAACCAAACCATTAATAAAGGATAGCAAATAATCACAGTGAATACGAACAGTTGATATGGAGTCATGACATTTAATTATTAGGCAGTTTTGCACACATATACTATGACAACATAACACATATTACGAAATAATAATTTACAGGTCCGTAGTGTAGTTTTATGTTCAAAATTAGTTTAATGAAATTCTACTGACTGTTTGCAACAGACGAACTGACATAAAAATTTATAAATTTGCCCAAATTATTCAGTAAATTGACAATAATTGTGCCATTACTAAGTTTCAAAGTCATTGCGGTCACGACTGTTTTTTAAACAAATACAAGTGTCTTAAAACAGTTGTTTTAACAATAAACTACTTGTATATGTTATTTGTACGGAGTTTTGTAATGGTGTTGCTGGTAAGCTGTTTGTATATTAATTACAGTTATGTTGAGTAAACAGTGAATATGTAAAATTAACTATTTAACCGGTCGGCGTTTCGTTCTCTATGTTTAATTGACACACTACTCGATCGATTGCATCTTTGATGTAAATACATATTATGCTTTAATCTTGCTTCTAATGGTAAAAAAAATAAAAAAAAATCACTATTAGTAACAAGATTAGCGCTGCAGGATATTAAACAAATTTAAGAATCTAAATACAATACAGATTTTTACTTTACAGAACTGTAAATACAAATATCCTGCAGGTTGTAATACAAGCGCATTGTTGCTCTATCACATATGATGTGCAAAGCACTAATTATATCACTACTATCATTTGGTGTGAATATCTAAGTTACCTGGGCTGTTACCTGAAGTATACTTCACAGTTGCATAGGTAAGCAGGTTACATCAAGTTTGGCAAGCGTAAAATTTTTCCATTTCCTTATAAGTAAATATTATGTACTATTTTATATGCAATAGAAAAAGTGAAAATATGGTAGTGGCTTCTCTTTGTAGGTATCAGATCTCATTATTTTTTTAATGCGAAGAAACATGTATGTTTAAGATGGATAAATTAGTTGTGCAAAATCATGGTTTAATGAAAAAAATAGAATAGAGGTATAGCATTTTATACTTAAATACAAATCCTCTTATTGAATTTTTAATTGAATTAAAGCAGGTTATTTCTTTGACTGTAGCATTGAATCTTTGTTTGGGAAGTAATGAGGTGCTTCTTTGACTCATACTTCATATTGCATCTTAAAAACTTATATATATAATAGGTTTTCAACATGTCTCATATATCTATTAAATAGTCACTTATATATTTGGGATACTTTTTTGATAAAATTGATTGCATGCACTGTTTTACTGTTTGCTTATAGTGCAATCAGGCTTTAGATATTATCAGTATATATTCAAACCTTAACGTAGAAGATACATAGAGTTATATATATATATATATACGTACCTGTGCCTCGTGGCTGTTTTTGTAGCAGGTATTAATGTCTATTTTCATCACCTTATTTTTTAATCAAAAGCATGTTTTTATTTATATCATAGTAATATATAAATTATTTACGCATTTCAGCTATATTTAAGCTACCACTGTCTCAAAAAAATTTTTGTTACATGAAGCAATTTTTGACGGAATATTATTATATTCTTTTACTTATTCCTTTCTTTATAGTCAGGCGTCAGGTGATGTTATTAGTACCAGATACACGCATTATTGGTGCACATGGGGATAAAAAGATAGTTCATGGTTCTTTTAGTCAACACATTAGTTTGGTTTACCTCTTATACATACATACATAACATCACGCCCATAATCCCCTAAGGGGTAGGCAGAGTCAAAGGGGCAGCAGGGCCCGCAACAACAACAAACTGGGCTGGCTTAGAAGGAATTACCCCTTATAATAATTGGTTATCAGCTCTCTTTTAAAAAAAACAATGGTGGTATTGTCATTTCAATATTCTTTTAACTTTATAGTGCGTCTAGAATAGGGATGTTGACTGGCTAGTCAATTGAGATACTTTTCAAGAGCTGTCAAAACGAAATCACTATGGATTTTGTATGTGCTTGTTAACGTGTGACGTCACTAGTTTGTATAGTCAACTGACTTAATATTAAGCAGTTTTTGTAAAATTAAAAATCTTAGACTCAATATGATACAAAATCAATAAGGCTTTACAGCATACTACGATACTTTCTTTTTCAGAATTGCTATTTCTAAATTAAATATAATAGGTGTCAACATCCCAATTTGGATGACTAAAAGCCCCACGGATGGATTTTTAAAATTAAATTGTGTGAAATCTATAAACTATGAAATAACTGCCTCATGTAATTTAGTCTTTAGGTATTTTAATTAAATGTATTATTTGGTTATAGTAATTAAGTTAAAGAATTTATTTATGTACTTTAATATCACAAAGTTTTTTAATGTTGATAATGATTATTTTATATATTTTAAGATTTTATTCCACACATTTCCTAAAGAAGAGTATGGACAGTCTGGTCTATAGATGTGTGTTATTGTAATATGTACTAATGTAATGTTATAATATTTTGATTTTTTCACTGTAATTCAATCCAAGAACTACATGGTTGTTTTATGATGATAAATATATATTAAAAATAATTTGCTTGTTTATTTTGAAAAAAGCTAAGGGGCTGGCACCCCATCTCCTTCTATGTCATCCTTTTTAATAAGCGCAGATTTAGTTATGCCTAAGCTTAAAAATGGGCACAGAGTAATATTAAAATAGCGACGATAAAACAATGGGCTTCCAAGTCCACTATGTACTTTTAATCTAATCCAGAAACCATCAGTTAAATAAGTTACTCTATGCCAGAAATGCAGTCTTAATAAATAGGAAAGGACCTAAGTATTAAAATTTAATATATTGCCCTCCGATTAGAGAACAAAAGGCAGATAGACCCGTCGCTCACAGGCAAGAGAGTGCGGGCGGCAAAGCAAATACAAAATCGAAAGCAAATACAAACTCAAGATAGTTCGAAACAAAGCGTTGCGTTGACAGTACGTCAAATCTGTGTTTTAAATTCAGTCTTAAAAATGCCGTCGTGTGTGTTTAAACATTGTAAAAATTGTTCCCAAAAACTAAAACGAGTTATAGGAGTATCGTTTCATAGTTAAGTTATAATTATCTAAATAATTCGATTTTATATTTCCGTGTTATTTGTTTCTCATTACTTGGAACCTAAGATCAACAGAAAAACTTTTTCTGTTGATCTGAACTTGGAACATTACTCGTCTGTGGCTTGGAACACAAAACTTCAACGAAATTTGGGTAGTGTTGCTAGGTTACATTGAAATATTTTCCTTGAAGTAAGGTAATATGAAAATACTCGTAATCTACACTATTATTATAAAGATAAAAGATTATTTGTATGTATGTAACGAATAAACTACTAGGTAAGTATATATTTTATCCCCTTATTTCCACGAACGGGAACTAAACGGGTGAAACCACGGGGTGCTGCTAGTATGAGTCTCTTGTATAGATGCCAAAAGGCAATATTTCAAGCAATTGGTGCAAAATAAAGGCTGATAAGATTGCATGTTTTGTATGTCGATTATAATCACAAAGTTTTATATTTTAAAACTAGCTGTGCCAGCGGTGTCACCCGCGTTTATGGTTAATATTATAAAGACTATTTCCGTCATACATGATTTTTATGTAACTTTAACCATTAAGGCTGCACACGCGACGGAAGGTTAAAAAATGGAGTAACTTCTCCCGTTTTCTCAACATTTCCCTTCACTACTCTGCTCCTATTGATTGGAGCGTGATGAAAAGTATACTATAACCTGCCCAGGAGTATGAAGAATAATTGTACCAAGTTTTGTTAAAATCTGTCGAGTAGTTTTTGTTTCTATAAGGAACATACAGACAGACAAAACTTTTACTGATTGCAATTTTGGCATCAGTATCGATCACTAATCACCCCCTGATAGTTATTTTGAAAATATATTTCATGTACAGAATTGACCTCTCTACAGATTTATTATAAGTATAGATTAAATTTTAGATGTTAATTTTAATGTAAAATATAAATAATTAAATATATGTTACAATACTAACCAATATTATACTACTCGAGCATTAAACACAACAAACAGTGGGACATTTTTTCATTACCCTGGTAAACTTACACGCACACTAGGATACAATATTCCTGCAGTGTGTCGGTCCATCTGCTTTTTGTTCTCTAATCTGAGGTATTACCTAACAATAATAGGTTAGTAACGAAACGCAAAGAATGTGTTTCGTTTTGCTTGCAATTTAAATGTCAATATTCGAGGTTATCTGTCAAAATATTTAAACTACAGCTGATGAAATAACTACCTCATAGTCCTGTGAAAAATAATTGAAGTAGTTCGAAGAAATTGAATTAAATAGGATTCAGTTCCATAGGCTCATCAAGCCTTTTTTATTAGTTTACAATTATATGATCATTTAAGTTATATTAAAGCAGATAAATATGAATTACTTAAGGTTACTGAGGTTAGTACACCGACCCATTACCACTAATACTTTCCTTATTTCATCTGCAAGACATGTGAGTCAGCATCCTATTAAATTCATGGAAACGCAGGACAGATGGAAAGAGAAAGATAATGTGGACAAGCAGTGGCAGTTAATTTACAAGGCACCTATGGATCAGTGGCTGAAGTTTCTCTCTGTGTATTTGACGTTTTCAAGTACTTCGATCGCTTGCGGCGGCTTGTACTACGCTTTATTTCAATTTACCGTCGAAAACATGAACGACCCTGTTGTAATAGGAGATGATGTAGTGGTTGCAAATAGTGGGATAGAGTGCCTTGTCTATCTCGGAGCATTTGTTGCATTTCATGCTGCAATCAAAATAGTTCTATCCAAATATGTCATTCGTTTGTACCAGGATGGTGATAACTATTTGGCAATTTTCCGAGGCCATACTTTAAATTCTATTGCTAAACATGAATTTCATTTGAAAGATTTCAAGAAGTTGAATCCCACTCTCGTAATATCCTGGGGCGATGCAAGATTTTCACTTGGAAAAAAACATGCAATTATATTGGAGAATTATTTTAAAACTCCCGAGTATTTCAACTATTTGTTGCATAAAAGAAGTAAGGATGATCCAAACAGAGATGAAGATTAACATAACTGCACTGTCTTAATGATTGAACTCTTTACAGTTAAGTTATATACATAGTAATAAATAGATATGATTAATGTAATTAAATTATTGCAATACATTATTCTTTTATTACCAACCCAACTACTGTTTGATTGACATACTAGCTACAGACTGAAAGTGAGAATTTTGTGTGTTATGTATGTTTTAGGCAAACAATTTCTCAAATAATGTTTTTAGATGATAATATTGTGTTACATAATAAAAAAATAGTTCTCTTTGAGGAGTATGAAACATGCAGAAAAGGGAGTTTAAATGGTTCTAATACTGGTTTGTCAAAGGGCAGGACTACGTACACAGGACAGTGGTGGATTTAGTCTCGGCTGCCCTAGGCCTCGGGCCATATAGTAAATACCAGCTGCCCCTTCTCAGTACTACAGTGTCATCAGTTAATTTTTTATCACGATTGGCCACCCCAGTCTCGGACCTACTGGGCCTTGGGGTAAATTCGCCACTGACAGGGGATCAATGCAAATCTTTGGAAATCTTGCTATAAACTATTACAGGGTTGACTGAAAGCTATGTTATAAGTTGTGAGAGTCACTCAGTGTTGTCCATTACTAAGACAAATGAATAACATTACAAACTAATATTATATGGTTTTATTTTTATTTAACAATATACCTACATAAAATCTACAAAATCATTATTGGCTAATCAAAATCCTCCGGTGAAGGCATTATTCCATTTGTATCTAGAATCCTTCTTTATTGTTGTGGAATCCATCTTTTTATTATCAATATGGAATTCTTCCAATGCCTCCACTTGTTTTGGTGACGGTTCCAGAGTTTTTATTACTATGCATTCTCCATTTTCCCTCAGAACTGTATAATTTATGTCATCTGCAGATGGTTCCCCATGGGGAAAAGTTATTGGAGTTACTTTAATTAAATGTTTCACTTTCCATAATCTCATGTTATTTTCGGGTATATTCTTTACGATAGTCACCTTACCCTGTAAGAAAATAATAATAAAATGTGAGAACAAGAATCACAATATTAATTGAAAATAAAAATTCATGATTTATTTAACGTTTTTTGCTATGAATGAAATACCTCTTCATGTATTTTTAATTCCTCCAATATTTTCTTCTGCCAGTAAGGTTGGTGTTTTGTGGACTTAATTCTTTCAACTCTGAATAATTTAGAAGGAGTATAATCAGGATCTTTATGATCAGGATATCTGTAAAAAATAAAGATATATATTTTTGTAGTACATAGTTACAATTCTAAGGCAGTAAAAATAAATTTATTTAGTCCTTCATTTAAATGAAAATAAATCTTCGATATATATTTAAATATGGCTACCATCCAATAGCTAATTCGGGGGTGATTTGGGTTGTTGATATTCATCAAAGAAAATAATAATTATTTTCTATTTACTACATTAATTTTAAATTATGAAGATACACCGTACAGACCTCGGGTAATAAACTATGCCTCCAGGGTAACGAATTCCTCCAGGAGCTTTGTATCCTTTTAATCGTGAAAACGTCGCCAACGGACTCCAAATATTAAGGAGCTGTTTATTCATTTTACGGTATTTTAAATATCAATCGTCTGGCTTTTGAGTTTCCAAAATTCTTATTCTTTCCTACTACTAGCATAACCTCATTTTTTGACGTTTGCGCTGTTTTGTAAGTGACATTGACAATAAAAAGCGGTGCTACCAACAATTTCTATCAATTTACCTTTGTATCAGTTTGGCTGAGTTTGGAGAAGACGGATCGTTGAATAGCTGCAGTTCTGAATTATTAATAATATTTACTACATAATATATTTCCGTGTTTTCTACATGACCTACATAACTTAATATACTGATTAAAATAAAAAATCATGAAATTTTATTACCTAAGAAGAACGATTTAATACCTACTCGATCCTTTTTCGAAGATTTTATTCAAATTCATTAAATACCTACACCTGAATATGATGCACATAATATAACTCTCGCAAGATGTCGCTTCGTCGTCGGGTTTCATCACCCCTAGGGGGCGGTTACGGGCCTCGAGCGGGGTGCTCATTGCCCGGGCGTCTTCTCCCGAGCTCTTCTAGCTCGGGGTAATCTGGGCCTCTCGGCTGGGAGAGTCCACCCCTTGCGCTATCCGGCGCACCCTCTGCGCGGTCGGACCCACCGGGTGGAACCCGTTGGGGAAGCCCAGTGAGTCTGCCAGCGAGCGGGTGCGGCTTACAGGTGCGGCGCAAGGGGGAGGAAGTCGGTCAGTCTGTCGGGGGGGGGCATGTTAGTTGTTTCAAATTTCACGTCGGTCGTGTCTGTCTGTCCTAGTTCCCGTCCGTCTGTCTGTCAGGGCCTGTGTCGCTGCGCATTGGGTCGTGGTGCGAGCGCAGCAAACAGGTCCTGGGGTTCCCGCTTACGACCCTGAAGCGGGGACGGGGACGGGGGTTAGGGGTAGGATTGGGGATGGGGTGGGAGGGGTCGACTGGGTTGGCGGGGAGCAGCGCAGTCGAGGCGCATGGGTGAATTTGTGCGGTGAGTAACTGTGTATCGGGTGTATATGCGTCGTGTATATGTGTGGGTGGGGGTGTTGATGTGCGGTGTGTTTGGGAGGGTGCAACCTGTGTAGTGAGTTGCGTGCCCACATTGCCCTCCTCATCCCGGGAGAGGATGAGTTCGCGGGGTAGTGCGCGTCCCAATGGGTCAGGCGGCCGAGCATGAAGCGGCGCGATATTAATGAGGTGCTTGTGTGGCCCGTTATCCGCGCGGTCGTACATTCGACGCGCGGACAGTACCACAAAGTCCTCTATCGACTGCATCTTCAGGTCGCGGGCGATGACGTCATTGCGGACGTAGCGTCCCGCCCCTGTGATGATGCGGAGGGCGATGTTTTGTTGTGCCTGGAGTCGCTTTTTAGTCGCCTTATTACATAGTCCATACCAGGCCGGCATGGCGTATGTAATTCGACTTCTAATGTAGGTCTTGTATATGGCTAGTTTTGTTGGCACAGATAGTCTTGACGTTAAGACAGGCCGCAGCACCGCCCGGGCCGCCTTCGCCATATTAATGGCGTGCGTCGCCTGGGGTACCATGCGCAGCGACCTGTCTATTCGACACCCTAGATAGGTGACAGTCGTCCCCCACTCGATCTCCTGTCCCCGGAGACGGAGTGGAGGGCCGGGCGCTCTCCTGGTCGCGATAGATAGCGCGGTCGTCTTCCGATGTCGCTTGTAACACTGAATATTTTTTAAAGATATAGCAATGATAACTATTACTAGAAGGTTACACCGTTTCGTTCCATCTATTCATGTAGGTTCTTCAAGTGAAATACTGTCAGTCAAACAGTTGTCAATGTCAAAAGTTTGTTGTGCCTTGCGTTGTTGTTCCATTCAAAAAGTGTCTGTTATTTTCAGATACATCATTTCGTGGTTTCTTTTGTTACCAACCAATTGTAAAAAGATTCCAACGACCCGAAGACAGTCTCTATTCTATTAAACTCCATGAAGAAAGTGCGTTTTGAAACACCTAATAAATGTATACGATTGACGATGGAGGATTCAGAATGCCACTCCCCGAGGCCTTTCATTGAAAAGCAGGAGACAAGTCGTCCAGAACTGGCCTATGATTACCCTAGGTTATTACCTTATAACCCTGATCCAGTACAAAGGTTTGAATGCAGCAACAGTACCCCATATCCCGTTGTTGCTAAAACTTGTGTAAACAATATTTGTGAACCTGGTTCCCGATGGCCTTCGAATGACTTAGAGCTAAGCATGCTTGATACCTCCCATTGTGAACCAAGACAGCCAATATTTTCAAAGCCACATAAATTTAATAATATTCCTGCTAAATTCGTATTTTGCAATACTAATGGCAGTCCTGAGAATGTTATGCCGACAAATCCCTCACCTAAAGTTTTATCATCTATTGAAAATACTGTAAAGTCCAGGGGTAATAATTCTGAAGACAACCATTTCTTTATCAAACGTGATAATCTAAGCAAATCATATCCTGCACAAGTCAATTCTCTTCAGAGCCAGTTGAATAGATTAAGTTTGTATAAAGAAAATGATCCTTTGGCTAAAAAAGCAGAACTGCTGAGAATGGCTGTTGAAAATGAACCAACATTAAAAATTCAACCAAAAATCATTCACCAGCCTGTCCTCCCAGCCCCTACAGTTCCTGATGAATGTAGGTGCCACCACTGTGTGAGGATTATTCAAAATGCACAATGCAACTTACCACAACATATGACAAGTAATACCTACAACACTTGTCATGTTATAGATAACTTTCCTAGGATGGAAAAACAATGTGCATTCATGCAGCCTGAACATCTGCATACATGTCCTTGCAATTGTTGTCAGACTAAAACATCATCTCCAAATTGTAACTGTCACAAAACAGAGACTACTAAGGAGCATTCACAAAATGCAGTTGACAAAAAAACATGGATGATAGAAAAATACGAGCAAACCAAGAAGCATGATGGAATGGAGGTTGAAAAACAAAACAGCATCAGCAAAGAGAAAAGGGAGCCCACAGTTTCTGACTTATTCAAGATTATCAAACTGCAGAATGAGCAGTTGCAACTTCTGCAAGAGAAGGTTGACAAGTTTATATCTGCCAGCAACAGCAGAACAGTCAAAACACCAATACAAAATTATGTAACTGAGCATGTAGCTTTAGAAACAGTTGATAGTGAACAGCATAAAATATCAATTGGAGTCATGACCAGTTTCGAAATGGTCAGAACTTCAACAGTGATTAACAAAGAGATTGTGACACAGACCAATGAGAATGCGCAGATACAATGTAATAGATCCCAAATTAGTATAAAGGAGGTTGTATCTAAAGCACAGCCGGCAACTTTGAACTTTCTAGATGGGATTATGCCTGCAGAGAGATCTCCTCCAGTCCACATAGAAGATAACAGAGAGGGTGGCAATTTCTCTAACACAATACAACCAACAGAAAATATGAATGATGACAAAACCCTTAATGAACTAAGTTTGTGTAATGTACAAGTAGACAATGCAACCACACCACTTATATCACCTGAACAAAGTTTATATTTAGATGTTAGGGATTACAGCGAGTAAGTGTGCTGTATAAATTTGTAACTTATTTAAAAATAAAAGAAAACCATAAATTAAAGATCCCTTTATTCTGTTGCAGTTCAGAGTCGGGTAGTGATGACCAGTCCAATGTTGGATGGACTTACTATAATAAAGTGATGGTATGTTATATTTCTTACTGATATGTACATCATCTTCCTAGTGTTATGTCTCATGCTTAGACAAGGTCCGCTTGAACTGATCCAGGATTTAGCTAGTCTGGTAATTAAATTGAAGCAATTGCCGATCAGACCTTCGAAACCCTTATATAGGGGATCCAGACAAATTTAGATCATGGTTAAACATCCATAGACATTTGAATGTGGAGGTTTTATCACTATGTTTTCCCTCACTGCCTAGCTAGTGGTATAAATACGTAGGTACATATATTTAAAAATCCAATGGTACATGCCCATGTTTGAACCTGCACCCCTTGAATTTAGGCGCATGTCCTTACATTGAGCTACCACAGATAAATAATATTTCTTTACTGATATATACATGAAGTTATAATTTTACAAAGTTGACTCTATATCTTCTATCTAGTGCTTCAATCCAGAATTTATAAACAAAGCATGTTTATCACTACTTGATTATTTAAAATATAAAAGCAGTCAAAACTTGTTTGTAAGCCTTTTGAGGTGTGAGATAAATTGCATCATTGTTACACATCTAACATTATTTTCATGCAGATTGCTTTTCAATGCTTTTCTAACCAAGCAAGTGGTATGTATCTTTTTGAATTCAGACTAGAACTTCCATGTATTCCATCTAAACCTTTGAGTAACTACGAATTGAAGTAGTGCAGTATATAAATAATAATTTTGATTTGACAGACACATGTGAATGGAGTGTTGCAAGATTCAGAGATGCCATCATCTGCCAGTGCCCTCTTCAGAAACACAAAGCAACAGTGTGTTCAAATGCAAATTGACAAAACCAATGTCAGTGTAACAAAAAGGTATTTGTTTCTCTATTTATGATAATAGGTACCTAGTAAACAAGAACCTTCTACTAATAACATGAACATTATTTCTCCTTGACTATCTTGTGTGTTTTAGTTCTTAACTGGTTTAAGCTTTATTAATCTTTTACACCGTAAAACAATCTTTATATTAATGGGTTAATGTCCAAATTTAAAATTGCAGAGTGAAGTTTGGCGATGATCCACTAGGGATACACCAGCCGCATCTGTATACAGCCTCAACCGACACCAGTATGAAGATGAACCAATTGGCTGCAAAGTATTTGAAAGGAGGGGCGTTATCGCCAGCGCCGATACAAGTTCCAGTTATGACGAGGCCTTCTGCTTTTCCCATTGAGATGTCTTTCGCTACAAGGAACTATATGGAGAGACATAGAATCTTACAGGGTAGGTATATTACTTAATAAGTTAATATGCTTATTAGTATTATTAGATTAGTAACTTTATTATTTTTGTTTTTTCTTAGGACACAAATTCTCTAGCTCCAAACAAAGCTATGACTTCAATGTGTCGGGTTTCTTAAGTTGGGTTTAAATTACCTAATTATCACACAAATATTTGCCCCCCGCTCGCGGCCTTTGGTTTCGTGGGCAGGATGTAACCACCAACCACTGGACCAATCAATGTAAAATAGATTTTGAAGGTAATTTTGATTGTTCTAGGTACCACAATGCCACCACGATCACCCCCTACAGGTGAGATACCTAGATTTCTGGACATAACAGCATTGAAACAACAACCTAAGTTGTTATAGTACTATTTTGTTATTAAGTTGTTTTATTATGAATTGTTAGACTATTGTTTTTTAAAATAAAAGACATATTATTGAACAGACATTTATTTAAACCTCAGAGAAAATAACAGAGTAAAACACCTACTTTGTATAGGTATATTTCAGTTTTGGAACAGCTGACATCAATTTTAGTACAATCTTGTCTTTAATATAATATATTTATTCTGACCATCATTTTGATTCATCTACCACATAATAAGTATATAATTTATAATATCTTCTCTTTATATATAATCTGTTACTTTTATATGTTCTCTTTGTCTTGCGTTATCACAATTTATGGAAATAAGGTTTTTTTTTTGTATTGTAATGATAGGCCACTTTCACATACTGCCATCATTAAAATTATACTCATAATTATCTACAACATACCTACAATGTATAATCGAATATGTCATGTGCATACAATATTCTATCATGGGAGATATTACAGAGATCTACTTTTCAAACATTGGTAACTTTGGTGTAATGATTTATTAGAAATAACTTTGATGAATAATTGTAACCGTATTTAAATGACATGACATTAATATCATATAATCTGAATCACAAAATCCACAAAGTGTCTGATTTCTACTTTCATAAATGCTGAAAAAATATTATCATTTAAGAAAGTTTTATTTAATGTTTAATATTGTGTACAATATAATAATACAATAACTAAGAATATAAAAAAGCTTAAATTAAAATTAATATATTATATATCAATAATGTATTCAATTAAATAAAACAAATTTTTAAAGTACAAAGTTATACATTTTTATGAACATTTTCGTTATTAATTAACTTCAAAAAAGAGTAGGCTTTTAATACTACTTTGAAATTATCATGAAATCTAATCTATTTTATCATGAAAATCAGACACCTCTCATATTAATATAACTCTCATCAATGAGGTCTAATATAATTGAGGACTTACATTTATCAATACATACATAGATTATCCTAATGTTAGACTTACATACTATCAGTTTGGTTCTTTTCATCTTTGGTTAATATACACCGTCCATTGTATAACACTGAAACTCTTCCGACTAATCTAACAATGAATAGCTTAATTTCCTGAAGGAATACATAAATAGGTATGGTAATGTCCAATAATATAATTGAAATATAATACTAATCATGCCTCTTATATACATTGAAGATAAGACTGTATTAACACTTAAATAAGATTTCAATTCTCTTGCATCGCAAAATATTACAGTTTTATTTATATTATTATAAATCTAGAAAGATAACCAAATATTTGGATGGCACTTCTTTTCTGTTGTCGAGTAGACATTCAAGACGTATATGATTATATTTCCTTATAAAGTACTATTATACATCACTTTCTGTCTTACATGTCGCAATTTGCCTTGACTAGACTAGGATTATTTTATTCTTAAGACTTATTTATTTTAGCTGATTATTTAACAGATAGGTAAGTAAGTAGATTCTCTGTACAACGAATTGTAAAATTCTGTAGATGGTAAAAATATTTTAGATTGATTCATGAATATTTTATTTTATATCGAATTTGTATTAAAATACGTAACTGCATACTTTTTTTTTATTAAAAATTGTGTTAAAATATGTCATGATTTGAGCATATAACTTTTTGTGCACTGCAATTTATTCAATTCATTATAATTTATCATATCAATATATTTTCATTATATTTATATGTAAAAATCCATTCTTTAAAGATCATATTTTATGTAAGAAAAAATCATAACAATTTCATCAATTTGTCCTTAGTTTTTTGTAATACTCTTTGGGAATGGTAATCTCCAAATGAGAACTTCACATTACATATTGGTTACCTTACAAAATATATTCATCATTAAAATATAGCCCACTCCGCATCAATATCATTAAAATATCATTTAGATTATACATTTATATTCGAACAATTCTAATATTTTCCATTTGCACACTACTCATCACTCATTTATCACAAGATTTTCAAACATTCTACATAGGTACTTATTTCAACTTCTATTTATCTACACCAACATCTACAAAACATCTCTATCCGAACTAAAATATTACTAATTTTGGTATACCGCAACAAATCTGTTAACAACATTGAATATCTATTTCATTTGTATATTTATAATATTTAAAATTGTGCACCTGGTTCCGTATTCGATACCTAACTATGGTAATTGTTCAGAACATCTTATAGAGTTTCATCGTCACCTCCGCCTCTCGATTTGCTGTCCAGTCTCAATTCTGCTAATCTCTGTCTGATGCTATTTGGTCTGAAATCATAGGAATCAGTTGAGAATTGTAAAACTGTGTAATTTGCTACATTTGTATGAAACACTTTAAAGACGGCAACGTGTTGCGGTGGTTAAAATAAATGATCTTAGAGTACTAGATGGCCGAAAAAAGGTGTACAAAAGTACCGATTAGATGAGATAGAACAGCTAAGTAGGTGAAAGAGCCAGTCCCCTCTTTCCTACTGGGCAATTTGGGTACGTGCCCAGGGCCCCCACGATCTAGAGGGCCCCCCTAGTTCTAGATTACCAATGGATCATTGATATTTGCTACCTACAAACATATTAATTTACTAATGTGCCCAGGGCCTCCATTAGGTTAAAGACGGCCTTGAAAAAAGCATAATGTTTTAAATAAATAAATAAATTCTCCAGACTGACACCCATTCCCTAGTACCAACTAAGCTTGTGCTATGGATACTAGGTGAACGGATAGACATATTTAAATACGTTTATAAACATTCATGACTCGAGTACAAATGTCCGTGTTCATCACATGACACATTTGACGCTAGCGGGATTCGAACCCGCGGCCCTTGGTTTCGTAAACAGGGTCTCTGACCACTCGACCAACGGCCTAGTATTTTCGTTAGCATATAGGTGTATATATATTTATCGTTGTCATTGGTAAATTGAAGCATCTAATTAGGTGCATAAGTAGCCAATTATGCTCTTAAGCTCATGGATGCTTACTAAAGATAGCTCTGGTGATCAGAGAGTTCAATAGGATTTTGCAAAATGGCGTTCGTACCTGTCTGAGAAGTAAGAGGTGACGACCTGGTCGGCGGAAACTGACTGCCGCTGGTATGCACCGGCGCTTAGGTTACTCTGCGGAATCTTGTAGATGCGCACGCAGCGCCCGCTGTTTTCTGGGAGAACTGTTGAAGAAATAACAAAAGTAAGTAGCACCTTGTCTATGGGATATTTTGTTTTAGTATTTTGTGTCCTATAAAGCATATTAGTGATACCTACAATGATGATGAATCTTCGAGCGAGGCTAGCAGCAGAATTTGCAAATGTTGTAGGGATGTAGGTACGTTGAAAGACTTGAGTGATTGGGTGTTGTTCGATGGTATGGTAGTTATAGGCATTGTGCAGTCTTGGTGGATGTTGAGTTACTGATGTATTGAGTTGATGATGCAAAGTATCTTTTGGAGTGTAGCTGTTAATATTTGTAAGTATATTATAAATTGTTGGAGTAAAATTTGTGGCTCTCACCTTGTGGCGAACTCGGTGGTGATATCGGTGCCATTCGCTGTAGCGGCGGTCTGATATTCTCTTGCTCCGACGATATGGAGCTGCTCCGGCTTGACTCAGAGTTGTTCTCTGAAGTCCTGTTGTTCTGGTTACAGCCTTCGCCCCTGTTGAAAGTTGAGTTGTGAGGAAAGAATTTTTGAAATTATATTACACTCTAAATCTGGAAATCATCGGTTATAAATTGCTATTTTTTTTTTGTAGAACACTTGTCTTGGCCTCCGATAATAAGAGCTTTCACCTCGATCTGTCCTGTCTGTTCTCTTTGGGTCGCTGCGCCATTTTAATTAGTTTTTAGTTAGAACACTAGTTGGTTGTTTTCTCAGATTGTCTTTACGCGCACTTACTGTCCGCAACATCAAGAGCTATTAGCCTACTTATCATTACCGTCGCAATCAATATCTACTTATTACCAGTCATTTTGTTTAAACAAAGTAGGTACCTACTGTTTTAATGAGGAATCTAGGAAGGCTAGTTATTTTGTCTCATGTTGGCCCAGACTGGACCAGACAGTTGTTTCTTGCCTAGCAAATAATGTAGGCGCGTGTATGTACAAGTATAAGCTAGTTCTATAAATAAAAAAGGAGCGTCGGACCTGTTGTCGTTGTTATCGTCCTCGTCGAGCGAGTACGGCCCGCCCTTGTTGCTCATCTGCCGCATCAGTTCGTAGTCGTGTAGCGCGAGACACGGGTCTATCTCGCGGGACAGCGGGATGTACTCGGGCGCGCACGCCACGTAGAATATGTCCTGAAAGCGTTTGATTTGGATTAGTTGTTGCTTATAAATTAGTAGCACAAGTTGTCATAGATTATCGAGAACTGCTCACGCGCTTCGTTTAAAGACTGCTGCTTTTGATTAGTAAGAATACTTATATATGTTTATTGTTAGGAACCTGATGGAATGGTAACGAAATTAGAGGAGTTCGTATCAAGTTTGGAAATTAGAAATAAGTTATTGTTATTGACTTACTCGTCGTCCACAGAGTAACTTCAATCCTGGAATGCAGGCAGCGTGCACCAACGATCCGTTGGCTACAAGACGTATTTCCAAGAGGTCCTCCGCGAATGCCATTATGTATGGAAACGCGCATACTAAAAATTGCGTATAAGTATTTATTAATATGTTACATTGTCTATACGTATGTATACGTTATTGATCAATTTAGATTTGTATAAAACTTACCAACAGCTGCAGGTACAGTCGTCCAATGAAAATCATATTCTCCATCACTTTCTAGACCTTTGCTAGTTAGCCTTTCAAAATGGCATGTATCTGGAAGCAAGATTCATCGTTATTTTAGCTAACTAACTAAGAACTTACTCGTCTTTTTAGCAGGCTCAGTATCTTTGTTTCTACATAAATAGCGAGTGCAGGCATGTATGCTGCTACATAATTCTTACAGCGCTAGTATTCAAAGATAGTAGAATAGTTAAAGATAGTTAGTATAGTTACATAACACAGAGCACGATTTCACGCTTACTAATTTGCGAATAGGCAACATACCTATCCTATTCGAAGTAAGAAACGTTTTTTTTAAGATTAGGATTTTTTTAGAATTAGAGATTTAGTTACCATGTAAAAACATTGACAAACTTACGGTTGTAACAGAGGACTATCTGTCCGTCTCGCTCGTCACCGATGCGGAGCGCGTTTACAAGGGCGCCCCGACGGGGGCCACTGTCTTCCGAGTTTTCTGCTCTTTTCACGGTCTATGAAAAAATATTATGCCATAACTTAAACAGTCCGTCAAACTTGATCATTAAGTAGATCAAATCGCATAATTATGTCGAGAAGTTAAAAAGGGATTGACAAATAGAGAGATATTGATAGTAGGTCTATGGCACACAGATTATCTTCTAAATGTTGGCTCTATATTTGTTAGCGATATATAATAGGTTATCGTAAATCTGTGGTCTTCTCGTTCACATAGTATGTAATGATTAGCTATGTGGACATCGTGCTGACTACATAGTGCGTTATTAAACTGATATATTACCTGGCCGGTATTGGATTCTAACACTTCCCAGTGATGCTTGTACCCAACAACCATAATTCCAACTTCGCCATCCATTAGCTTTATCAGTACTGGCGATTCACTTAATTGGATATCCTGTAAAATGAATATAAAGTAATTAATTACCAAATAGATAAGAGTCTGATTCTAGTTTAAGACCAGAACTTTGGTTTCATCTTTACCTTGATATGTGTGTATTCGAATCCCATTTCACTATCAGTCTTGGATTCTTCAATCAAAAGCATAACTCTTCTACCGATGGCTACTACAAGCGTCGTTTTACCACTTTCTCCTAAAAAATAATTGACAATTATAGTTGAGTAATTTTTCAACGCTGTTAAGTAGAATATCACAAATCGCCATCCTTGTCTGTTTGGTAGCATTAAGTGAGTTAAGGAAAATAATTGGTCAGGTGCTGTATGGAGGAATAACGTGGACATCGCCTGAAAGTCCCTTGGGGATTCGAATCAGTCTTGGAAAGTTAGGTTGTAATTACCTGACTCGAGCAGATCAAAGCAGTGCGCGGTCTTGGTGCGCGGCAGGCGCGCGTGCTTGCAGTCCTGCAGCGGGCGCATGGCCCAGGCGCCGGCGCACAGCTCGTGCACGGGCAGCGCGTACAGGCCCGCGCCTCCCGCGCCGCCCGTCGTCGACCCACCGCCCGCCACTGCGCGGGCGCCCACGCGGAACAGCCCTGCGCGCTCGCTAACACGTGCTAGTCGTACGCAACCCTCCCATCGTAATACTACTCTGGTTGTGCCGCTTTCTGCAAATTAAAATGTGCGTCGGTCACTTTAAAATTCTAAACGTAACTTTGAAACTGAAAGAAACTCGTTAATGTTCCCATATTCTTTCCGCCAGTGATGTGAACCGAACATGTGAAAAGCTTTTGTTGAAAAAAATCAGCGAAATGGGCGTAACGTACCTTCCAAAATATAGGTGTTTGAAGTGGTGGATAGCAGTAATCTGCCTTCTGTCATTTGTTCTGCGCAAACCGGTGTTGCAGGTAGTGGCGCCGAGCGCCACACTCTACCTTCCCATGGAGCCCGGCGCGATCCGCCTGATCCTGGAAAGCATACGCATTTAATCATATGTTGTCAAAATTGCTATTTAGCATAATCTTCAAATATTTTGCATTTAAAAATCATCTAGAAAAATTCTTATTTTGAAGATTGGCCTTGCCTAAGCGACATCTTTTGCGTTGCAAATGCCCTTGCACGTCAGTCTGGTCGATCAATCCTATTGTATCAGGCTGTGTTTGGTGCTACCCAACCCCTATATAGCGTTCGGCACAAAGACTATTATAATTGTAACACTAACCCGTAGACACTAGACTGGTGGGAGCGTCCCCCCGCAGCACCGCGTCCAGTTTGAGCGCCTGCCCCACGTGCAGGAAGCGCTCGGTGCGCGCCGCGCCTGCGCCGCCTGCGCCCGCGCCGCCCGACCACACGTCCGACAGCGCGCGCCGAGACAGCATCGGCTGAAAGCGATCTATGCTTGTATATGTGCTAACACTGCCGAAATTTTGGCTAGTTTAAATGTAAGTTTAGGTAGAAAAATAAATATTTTTGAGCCATTTGACCTTTGGATAACTTAAGACGCTGACACGATATTTTATGAGACTTGGGACAGCCTTTAGAATGGCAAAATCGTTAGGTCTATGCTAGTTTTCAGCTTTTAACCTCTCAATCCGAGGTTGACCCTCTTTTTCGAGATATTTCCGTAGTGTAATAAAATATTAAAAAACGTGAGGTGCATTGACCATGTTTGGTGATAGATTTTTAAGTAACCGACGAAGAATGATTTTAAATGGCGATAGTATTGACTTCGATTTACATCGTAAAAGAAAATCTCGTGTGTGTATAGTTAAAGCTACTGCTATGTCGGATGCAGCAGTGTTGTCTCTTTAACAAGTCGGTACTATATTAACTACTCATCTTGCGTGAAAGATGGTGGGTGACTAGCTTCACAATGTGCTAGTCGGATCGCGTTAATAGTACGAGACTCACCACCTTATGGTCAGAGCAGTGTTCCGCGTAGATGTCCCGGATGAGCGTGTCGAGCGTGCGCTGTCGCTTCAGCGCAAACGTCGGCGTCTGGAACGCGGCCTTCTCGCCGTTCATCAGCTTTACCTGTTGATTTACGACTACATGTCACATCTGAAGATAATACGATGAGATATCTAGCTCTAAGATGTTACTAAGCCAGTTTCAACAGCATAAGCTTATGTTTACATGCTTATGTAGTCTTTGGAAAAAGTTAGGTACTACTAACAAAAGGCTCAATAGTCGTAACGGCAGTGGTGGTTAGTCCGCCACTGCGTAACGGTATTTAAACAAGAAAAAGGAACGTGAGATTTATTTATTTATTTATTTTAGACTAACCAACATCTGTTTACAATAATACATAAATGTAGGTAATACATCAACACATCAATAACTAACTGCAACAGACAATTACAGGCTAGTTCCACATGCACTATCAACTAGTTATAAAACCAACAACACTATCCTAATTTGCAGAAGTGGGAAGATTTAAATTTGATCAAACTTTTGTTTTCAAAAACTGTACGACTGTTTTGTAAAACTTGCCATATGAATCATAATGCAAATCGACCAGGTCACCGAATGAGTTAAGAGTTCTGCACAATCTAGGCACAGGGGAATTGGAACCCAAAACTGTTCGTCGCAAAGGTGGGCATAGGGGAGAGATACCTTTACGAGGCATTCTAGACGGTGCGCGAAACTGAAAGCATCTGAGCAGCCCGGGGCAATCAATTTTACCTCTCAACAATTTGAACAGGAAAAGCATGTCTCTCAGTTCTCTAATCATAGACAGAGGATACATCCTAAAGTACTGTAGCCTAGATTTGTATGATTTAAGTAATTTAGCTTTTCCGGCAGAAAAGGAGACATGCCACAAGAAACGCTTCTGCACACGCTCCAGACGCAAAGCATGTGTGGAATAGTGCGGTCTCCACACCACACTACAATACTCCAAAGTACTACGCACCAAACTATTATAAATTACAATTTTCGATTCAGGTTTACGAAAGTCTTTGACACTTCTTATCACAAACCCTAAGATTCTAGAAGCTTTACTAACTACATAGTCTATGTGGGGTATAAAAGTAACTTTTCTATCAAAAAGAACACCCAAATCCCTAACGGTATCCACTTCCTCCACCAGCTCGCTATTTATATAATAATTTGAGTCAACTTGATGCAGCTTTCTTGAAAATTTAACATGGTAACATTTTTTAGCATTTAGGTGCATGTCATTGAGGACACACCATTCGATTAGTCTTTCCAAATCAGCTTGAAGAAGTTTCTCATCCTTATCATCTCTAATTACTCGTGCAAACTTTAAATCGTCGGCGTACATATATACCTCAGAGAAACGAAAACAGTGAGGAACGTCGTTAATGAACAGAGTAAATAGGATAGGCCCCAAGTGTGAGCCTTGAGGAACACCTGACGTTATTACTCGACTAGTAGATTGATATCCATTGACTACGACATAAAAAGTACGACCATTCAAATAGGAAGCAAACCAAAAAAGCAGGGATCCATGGATACCGTATGCTGATAGCTTCTGTATCAAAATCCTGTGTGAGACTTTGTCGAACGCCTTAGAAAAATCTGTGTAAATCACGTCATACTGATTTCCTGAGTCTATTACCTGAATTAAAGTTTCGGTAAAGGATAAGAGATTAGTGGCAGTAGATCGCGACGCAACAAAACCATGTTGCTCCTCAGCAAGATAAAGCTTCAGGTGCTGTATAATATATGGACAAAGCAGTGACTCGAAAACTTTCGCAAAAGTGCTGAGAATCGATATGGGTCTGTAATTTGATATAAGTTCATCTTTACCAGATTTGTGAACCGGGACAACTTTAGCATTCTTCCATACAAATGGAAAAACACCAGACAACAGGGATTTGTTATAAATAATCTGTAGTGGATGAGAGAGAACAGATGCGCATGACACAATAAAAACTGGGGGTATTCCATCAGGACCACAGCCCTTCCTGGGGTCAATACCTTTTAGTTTGGATGTTAAGGTGTCTCTGTCAAAAACGGGCAGTGTAAGTTGCAAGCTATTAACTCTAAGAGATTCCAAAAATCCATCAGGAACTTTATTGTTCTTATGACTATCAGATGTATACACTGACGAAAAATAGTCAGCAAAGAGATTGGATATTTCTGTGCTATTTGATGTTGTATTCAATCCGTCTGTCATACAAAGAGGATAAACACTAGTTCCGCCTCGTTTATTTTTAACATGCGTCCAAAGCAATTTAGGATTATACTTAATGTTCTCTTCTATTCTTAACATGTATGTATTGTAGAGTGACGCAGCTAATTTCCTGCAGCGTTTGTTTAAAAGTTTTAATTGTATTTCATCCATTGAATTATTATATATTTTAAAACGGCGTCTTAAATTATTTTTTTCTTTCAGTGTTCTAATTAAATCCTTATTAAACCAGGGCGGATATCGAGTGGATTTAGGCTTACATAATGGGACATGTAGTTGGATAGCCTTATAAACGACTTTATAAAATTCACTAACCATGTCATTAACATCCTGGAAACCACCCAGAAGTAAATCCCAATCTTGCGCTCCTAGATATTCACATATAACATCATATTTTGCTTTGTAAAAGTTTGGCCTCATATAATTCGTACAATATGGTAATTTTGATTCCTTTTTTAAATTTAAGTCTATATCTAATGGTGGATGTAATTTATCAATATTGCTAAGCGGAGCTATGGATTCGCAAACTTTCCACGATGGCATGGAAGATAATACTAGGTCTAGCACACGTCCCGAGCTATTTTTAATAGTATTTAGTTGATTGAGGCTTCCAACTTCGATGAAATCAAGTAAACCCTGACAGGTCGCTGGCAGATTGCATCTTTCAATGTTCACAGCACACCAATCTATTTTATTCAAATTGAAATCTCCCACGATAAGCATTTCTACACTATTACACTTTTCAATAATTGAATTACAATTAGACAAGAAATGTTCCAGAACAGTGAGGCTTACAGGTGGGGGTATATAAATGGCACATATAGCTATTCGGCGCAAGTCACGCACGTTTCCGAGATCAATATCAACCCAAATATCCTCACATTTACTTTCCCAATTATAAATACGTTTAGACTGAATTCTTTTAGTGACCGCAATTAGCACGCCTCCCCCCTCCTTTTGATTTACAAACCCAGTAGTCTCTCTATCTCTACGATATACATTATACCTGTCGTCAAATATCTCACCACTCAATACTGACCCATTCAACCACGTTTCAGATAAAATTATTATATCATAATTACTACAGCAAAGATTCCGATAAAAAACTTTCGTTTTAGTTCTTAACCCTCTAACGTTTTGATAGTAGATTTTTAAACAATTGAATGTAAATATCTTATAAGACTGTGGCATGCATATCTAAGTTAAATTTATTTTTAAGATAATTTCTTTAATGATTCCGTGTTTTTAATTAGTATGTAATCAGTTGTTTCATTTTTTCTAACAAAGATTCTTCCATTCCTGATCCACACGTATTTGTATCCTTTTTCTTTAGCTCTGATTCTTGCAGCGGCGTGAAGAGCTTTGTTTGATGGCGATAAATGCTCAACAATATACACCGGTGACTTGGGGCCTGGTAACCCCAAGTGGCAACTGTTCAAACGATCCTGGTTATTTGCTTTATTAAATTTAATAACGGAGGCAAGCAGTTGATCACGTTTCATTGGAGAAGCAAGCTGTATTATGATCGAACGGGAGCGTGTACTTGAAGGGTTTACTTTGGCAGTTCGGGTGCAATGAAGTATATCTGTTGTTTTTAGTTCACAGTTCACAGTCGTTCCCAGCTCGGTGACAATTTTATATAAGTCCTCTTGCTTCTTTTCTGGTAAACATTGTATTTCCAAATTGCAGGATCGTGATTGTTGCTCCAAGTGATTTATGCGTGCAGTAAGATTTCCTATAGATTCTTTCATAATTTCATTTTTGGCCTGCAAATCCTTTACTGTTTTATTTGTGACTTCCTGTTCTTTACTTATCTCCTCAAACTTTTCGTTAATAAAAGACATTGATTCTCTTATTTCCTTCATTTCTTCTCTAATAGGCATTAGTTCTTTATTAATTGCAGACTTGATACTTTCATTAAACTGTTCCAGCATAATGTTGAACTCAGCCCTCACTACTTCTTGTATAGTAACTCTTAACTCACTTGTATTACTTGTATTACTTGAGGCCGCTGGAGGCGAAGGAGAACTCAATGCTTGTCTCTTGCTGCCTCTGTTTACAGATACGTTGCGCACGGGTGTGCAGTCGTCTTTCGAAGTCCTCGGAGCACGAGCCAGACAGTTTGGACAGTTCCAGTTCGATATTGCCTCAAAATCCTTGACAGTAATTGACATACATGCGCAGTGGAATGCCAAACAACATTTCTCACACTGTACAAAAGATTCATCAATTGGGTTATCATCTAAACAGCAACCCCATTTTTGAGAATCGGACATGATTGTAGCGGAATTATTATTTTTATTTTTTTTTTTTATGTTATTTTTTTTGTCCCTTTTGCAGCTGTGCATAAAGTGTCCGATTTACTCCCGCGCAGATGGCCCGCTCGGCTACTCGTTTCGGATGACTCAGCGTCAGCGTTCAACAGGCCGGCACCCACTCCGTAGCGAGCGCGATGAGTCGTCGAAACTGATTCGTTGACGAATATTATTTGGAATGAATCTCCTCATAACTTTGGAACCACTTCACTTTTTACAAAACTGTTTTCACTAACGCAAAGCTCGAGTCAGTATCTACACAATAGTATATAGTTTATCCACAGGTCTTATATTTTTCCACTGATACAATTTTTAGAAACACGGAGCGATGAATAACGTGTCTGCTTAGAATGAGCGCGGCGCGTGAGATCTTAGTGTTCCTACATTGTTTGGTAACGCATATGTGATGCCTGATGCCTCTGATGCTGCTTTTGTCCATGGGCGTGGCTATCACTTACCATCCGATGAGCCTGCCCTCTATAGGGAAAAAAAATTGACTGGAGATTTCATATACCATAAAAGTACGTATTTTCTTACCAATAAAAACTCCCTGAACAGTTGAGGATCATTGAAAACTGGTGGGCAGGGTAACGAAGGCCCAAACGGAGGTACTGTGTCGTCGCTGTACACACTTAGTCTGTATCCTTCGCCTTCTACTTCCGACACCACAGCGAATATATCTGATTTAATTACGTAAGGAATTTATTTGTCTACTTTTATATAAATGTAAACTTACTGCTACTATGACTGTCATTTTATACACACTACATACAAAGTTTTTTTTGTTTCAATATGGTTCAAATATTTTCATTTAAAGAATCTAAGAAATGTATCTAGGTATAGGTACTATTAATAATATTGTAAAGCTGAAAAGCTTGTTTGTTTGTTTGCTTGAACGCGCTAATCTCAGGAACTACTGGTCCGATTTGAAAAATTGTTTTAGTGATAGATAGCCGTTTTATCGAGGAATGCTATTTACCATTAACCATAAACGGAGGAGATAAGCTATATAATATTAACAATTTGTTTTTAATACTGATTATATAAATTTAATAAAAATATTTTAGCCGTATGTATATTTTAATTAATATACATACCTATAAGCCTACTTTAATGAATTGATTTCACATTATAATTATATAAATAAAAAAAATCCAGATACTGTATTTTCTTACTTACACTAGTACTTACTTCAGGACCTGACGAATCAGTACTTTTTATTGACTTAACCAGTTGAAAATAAAAAAAAATTGGAAGAAAAGAAACAAATAAAGACTTGACTAATTAGTATTTATGCATTGATTGACGACTCAGAACTAAAACGAGTGGTGAAAACACGCTTGACTAATTGGACCTTTTTTTTACTTGACGAGTTGATTACTAAATCATCCAATGTTTGTTACTATTACTTGTATAAATAGTACCGTACCTACTGACCTATATATCCATATGTTCATTAATGTACCTACATACTTACATACATACACACACAATTTGACTAGATTAAAGATATGTTCCATTAAACTATATACCTATTCGATGTTAAACGAAAATAAACTTGTCCAGTCGTCTTAGTGGAATTTAACGTTAACGAATTATGAGAGCCAGCCACCATCTCTCTTAATAGCTTATTACTCGGACGAGCGGAAAACGCTTGAAATTTATCTGATAAAACCCAATTAAAGTGAACGTTTCAAAATAGGTTTTATAATTAGTTAGAAAATTACCTCCTTAGTGGCTTAAATGTCGTACCGTACGTAATGTTATAATATAACTCATACGAATTGATCATGCTAACCCATTATCGCTTAGGGGAATTCATAACAAACAGCTCAGGTTTTGGTCTAAACCACTTAAAATTAAAGCATGTACTTGGGTGGAAAATTAGATTACAAATTAAAATTAAAATTACTATTTTGTAATGTACCTAAGTCTATAATAGGACTAAAGGTAACATGGCGTGTTCCATTATTACATTCGGCATGTAAAATACTGAGTCAGTGGCTTACTATTTTTAACATAGGGGTGTCACTTATCGCTATGTTAAAATATTAGGTACTGTTAACAGAATCTATCTATATCAAATGGGATGTTCAGCTTCAAATTCGAAAGGTGCCAACAGAAAGGTTTGTCGGGCGAGATGACGAAAATCTCTTAAGTGCTACGGTATTCATATTCCAAAATTGTAAACTGACTCATTCGGCATAAATATGTTTGATGTACTTACATTGATCTTGTATGCGTTACTTAAACTGCTATAGTGTGTCGTCTAAGACTTAAATGATTAATTAAATATGATATCATATGTATGTGCTTGGTCGCTTTTCACTTGATGATTGTGTATAGAATATTGTAGGTACCATTTATGTAGGTACTGTAGGTAGATTCATATTATTAGTTCATTTTCTTGTTGAATTAACAATTTATAAGTATTTGTTTCAAACCTATATAAATAAAGAGTGACTTGACTGTACCAACAAAAATAAGCTTAAAAATAAAAATTGAGCCCGAAAAAACGCACTTTAAAAAAGTTGAAACAAGAAAACATTATTCCAACATTGTTATCTACGCAGATAGTTAGATGGCCATGGTGGAATGAGACTTTGGATGTCGTAATATTATTTCGCGTATTGCTGTGCAAATTACTAGGAAACTATAGTTTACATATTTTAATGTGCGTTGAAGTCATTATAGCCAAGTCATGTTTTGGACAGTTTGCACGTAGGTATCCACAATGTCATGACTACAATAGAGAAATAGAGCGGCGTGGAGAAAGGGAAACGAAAAAAAAAAACTTCGCGTGTTGTGACACGCGACGTTATTTTTCGTGGTTAAACGATGTTTAGTACGAAAAAGGCCGACAGACGGAAATAGGGATATTCTAACGGGTCATCGTGAATTAGAGAAGTATAGATAGGTGTTTGATTTAATTCGTTATTTTGATATTGTCACTCTTTTGCTTTAGGTAAGCTTTAATAAAATTGAATACAAAACTTAGCAAGAATTTGAGTAATTGTAACTCAAAATGTTGCTATTTGCTCATATTTTGTATGCGGTTATCCTGTAGTTTAACCGGACAGTGTAAACAATGTAAAGTGGTTATGCGAGTTAAATTGTAATTTGTTCCCTGCGCCCGCTAACGGGTCCTCAGTGCACTGCGCATGCAGAAGTTCACTTTTGTATTTCAGTTTGTTTGCAATTATGACTGTTTCACTTCATGTCTATTCATAGTTGTTGAACTCGTTTTTTAAACCCTTGTATTGCGATGTGTGTCGTGTTGGTAGCATTGGATGTAATTTATTACCGATAGTTGGGAACTATTTATACCTACTGATATTAATTTATAATTGAGAATCTTAATACCTAAGATTAGACTTAATCTGTACTCGTAATTGTGTTCCATTGAAAGATTAAACTTGGTATTAATTGTTATATTAGATAGCACTTTCCTGTGTGTAGGTACTTCATTTAATGTAGGTAAGTAAATCAATTATCTCATTATCTTAACGTTACGAATTCTGGAATACCATACATATAAAAATATTTTCTTTATGACAAAAAGTAAAATAGTAGAAAAATACATTATTCGATTATTTTTTATTCTATCTATTGTTAAAATTATCACCAGAAGCTGGACCTTGACGATATATTACGAATCGGTATCTTGTGTCTAAATATTGTTTTACCTAATATCCGCATTATTGAAACCGTTACTGTGAAGTTGCAATCTGCTGCACTTGTTTTATTTAGATACCAGGAGCACATAACACTACAATGGTAGTTCACTGTAAATGTAATGTGAACTATTCACACAGCAGTAACGTAAACTGGGGCCGGTCTCCGAATGCGCAGTAAAGGCGTGTACACAGGGCCGGATCTACTAGAGAGGCTTTTTGGGCTGCAGCCCAGGGCCCCGCTGACCAAAAGGCTCCTTTTAAAGATAATACTCATAATAATATCAGACAGAATTGGGGATTTCAGGTCACTAGTAACGTCTGTTTTGTTATTGGCTTAATGTAGTTAAAGGGGCCTGCTGCCCCTTTGACTCTGCCTATTATGGGCGTGATGTTATTTAGAAACGTCTGAAACAAAAATAATTTTAACCCCCTAAATATAGTTAGGCCAGGGCGCCCCACATTCACGGTCCGCCTTTAAGTGTACACAAAGGATACGGGTGAAGTGGCTCTTGACGCACTGCGGGTTGAAGGTGTTGTGCACCGAGTCCTCGGTGAACACGATGTTCACGATGTCGTTGCCGATGTGCCGCTTCCGCTCCAGCTGCCGACCAACACTTAATGTAAATGAATGGCTCAGTTTACTCGATACGTCAGTATCGACTATTCTAGCCGATTTACGACTCTAAAACTTATGTAGCGAAGGATGAGGACAGAGATATGAGGATATCTCTATCTAAAACTTTGTGGGAAATGATACTTGGTTGTATTGTCCTATCTTCGGTAGATTATTCATGTGAATAGGAAAAAATAAACTCAGTAGCCGAAATCATAATATAAAAACACCGAAAAAGTAAATACGGAAAGTAAGAACGCCCATGTATGTAGGCACGTGGATCTCACAAGAAATATAATAGTATCCTACACTGGTGAAGTTTCTAAATAGCTGTGACACGTGTTCATATGTTATGAAGCTTGCCTCTTTCTTTAATGCATACTTATTTTTTTTTAAATCTCGTATAATTATTATCTGTAGATTTATTGTAAGTCCTTGAAAGTCAGAATATGATAAAATGAAGAATCTTTTGTTAGAATCTTGTCTCTCAATCCATATGTATAATAACTTAGTAACACTTTGCGACTAAGATCTAGTTCGTAACTTACCAACCGTATCTCACATGGAGAATTCCGTTTCATGCAGGAATGCGCTTGCAGTATAACAATAACATTTGCATATACCTCAAATGCATTGTATAAACATCATTCTACTCCTATCATTTGAAGTAAGTATTCCATAAATCTCTAGAGATAACCTTATGGTATTTAAGTACAGTTTTGAATGTAAGAAATAGCATATATTGGGAAGAAAGAGTAGCTATCTATCCAAATTACATATTCAAACGCAACCATCTCAAATGTAAGGTGAAATGGAATTTTATGAACAATTTGCCAAGAATATCTTACACATGTTTCCATGTCGTTTACTCTAACAGTGCGCCTATTTACATTTGAGCAAACGTTAGTCTCTACTTTGTGATTTTTTGAAGTAATTTTAATAACACTGATATAATTGAACTTCGGATCACAAGATCCTTAAAACGAAACGTCACATTTAATGTAAAAAAGGTTATACTTAACTACGTTGGAGAATTGTAAGCAACACTTCAAACGTAGGTATCTACACTGTATTTAATACAAATACGTGTTCAATATAAACGTACGCTTGGTTTACCTACTGAAAATATATGGTGACATCATTTGGCCAGTGTTAATACTCGTAGCAAGCCCAAGTTTGTTTGCTCAGGTCAGGACTCAAGAATAGTCGGTGTGTATAAAATAAGAGAGAGTAAGAATATCCGTACTGTTTGAGAAAAACAAACATCTTACAGTTTGATATATTTTAGGTAAGTACCTACTTAAAAAAATGTGTAGGGCGTAAAACCTTCTTTAAAAACTTCAGTTGTTTTCATTTGTTCAACAAAAAATTTTATTTCGCTTAAAGTTAAGTGCGAAAAGTTTGCTCTGTTTACAAACGGTTTCGTTTCAGCGAAAATTTTGCGTTATTCTTAAAATTACAAAATCGCCTAGGTATACCTATTACTTCAACTGTGAATGTGGTTAAGAGAACAAAACAATGGCGTCGAAGAAACAATTGCCATGTTACGAAGGGAGATCAAATTGTTGCGTCGCTGAAGCATTTAGCGCACAAAGCCACGGTAGCTGAACTAAGTCAGGGTCGGTAGGATTGTTGTGAGAACGGTACGCCGGGCTTTACAAATCCGACCTACGACGGATCACAACTGGATAGGCAAGGCTTAAATCGGTTTGCGTGTGTATCTAAGGCTGGTGGATTTGAATTACTTTGAAAAAGTTCCTTTTGCGTGTATCTTTTGAGTTCAGGCAAAGAAAAGAATCCTTTGAAAACGTCGTTTCATGTGTAACAATATTTACAGCGCGTGTCTTCACATAACATTTAAATAAAGTAGGAGCATTTACGCTCAATTGGATAAGGTTAAGTACACTTTAAGTATTTACATGTGACAGTGACACAAAAAAAATGTGACGAGAAATGATGTGTTGGCTTTATAATATGCCCGTGCCTACGTTTATCAGACATATTAATCAGAATTACAACAGATTTAATCAGATTTATTACACATGCATAATAAATATGGGTATATTACCTGTTGCTTATTGTCTTTGGAGAATGGTAACATCGTAGAGACGTGGAACATTATCTCGTGTCCTTGATGCATCGTGTAAATTGAATGGCTGCCGGTCATGTCACCTGCAACGAGGTTACAGACATAACTTAAACGAACTACAATAGACACTGAACATGTCGGTCGTATTTCTAATGTGTCGACCCCGCTATGGCACAACGAGGCTAGTTTATCGCGAAGATATGTGTCTCGGCCGACATGTTCTGTGAATTATACCTACAACATGTCTTGAGACACATCGAAACTAGGTGTAGATTCTATTAAATGTTTTTTGCAACTGATCGAAATCTGCGTCTGTTTTTTGCCAACACATATTTTGGCTTTTGTTTTGGCTTACAACTGCTTGATAATGGATGGGAGCAGGGGATATCAATTGTTTCGCATTCTATTTTTAAAGTTAACTTATAATAAAAATACTTTGGTGCAAAGCCAAGAAAAAAAAAAAAAAAAAAAAAAAAAATACTTTGGAAGCAGAATGTAACCCAGGTGAGCTAAGTACGTATTTAATACAATCTAAGTCGCGCAAAACGGCGTGGGTGAGGCTTAACTGCAGACACTGCAGTTGCAACAAACACTGCTGAAGCGCCAGGAAACTCCGAGATAGCGCTGTATCTTCCCAGTTTTCATTCATATACCTACATATTGTTATACATATACACACTTTGTACGTGGTTTTAGGGATTTCTTGATACTTGAATGATGATGGTTATAAATGAAAAAAATAATATTAAAATTACTAAGAAAGTAACAAATATTGTATTAAATGCAGAATCTTAGAAATGTTGCTGAAGGATCACGGTAATTCATAGGAGATCATAGATTGATAGATAACTCCAGAAATATGTTTGAAGAAAGTGATAAGACCATTGCTACACTTGTACTACCTGTAAAGTAAAATGTTGTTTTACGCAAAAACTTTTATGCAGACCTTTTCTGATTAAATAACTACAATCTAGTTATGGAATATACTGGAAAAGTCTTACCTTTGACGTCTAGCCCTCCGCGAAACCGGTTCCAGCCTCGTAATCGAATTTTGTCGCCCAAAAGTGATATAAATCGGTCCCATTTCTCGTCACCTCGCTCTGAAAGATGCCGGCACACTAAGATGACCGCCCATTAAAATATTTTTACGACATTTTGAGAGTGTAATGTAAGAACATTGTAATAGAGTGTCAATGAAATGCGGTCAACATGAGCAGCATTTTATAGGAAGATACAATCTCTCACTAGCTTATAAAAACTTTTCTCGTAGCAAACAACTTTAATTCGGTAAAGTTCCTGAAATCTTGGTAGTAAGTAATAGAAGAGCTAAGTAGTCGATATCTGAATATATTGTGAAGTTTGGAACGTACAATTGAAATACCTCATAGATATACTGTCACGAATTTTTCCCACGGGGGTTGGTAGAGATCACATCCTCACATTTGCTACGATCCTAAAATACTAAGGACCGTTTTTAACTGCATAAATTTAGCTTACCATTGGACAGCATTTCATCGTCGGTCTTTTGCGCCGGTTTCATCAGCATGACGCCAATTTTAAAGTTCACTGACCCCTCCTGCTCTTCCAGCAGAAGTATATCCTTTTGCAATTCAGCACATGTGATCTGGCAAAAAGTATATTTTTTACACGGTTACCAGGCAAAGAGAGGTACATGGGAGTTTTGCACCTGTTACTTTTAATAATATTGTGTAATATTTGACAAAATTAAATTTATCTTAAACCAGGATAAACAGAAGCCTATATAATTTTTGTGCGCAAGCTAAATATTTTCAAAGTAGATCGTTAACAAAATATATGAGCATAATTAATTAGTAGAAATGTTTAATGTACGAATATATTTGAACTGAATGCGATATTAAATTTTAGATTGCGAACCTTTATTACTTTATGGTTGAATCAGAATATATTAAACATACATATATACATAACATCACGCCCACAATCCCTGATGAAACGAGAATATATTATATTATAACTGTAAAATTTTCCCAATCAAAGTTCAAACTCACATCGTATGATTTAAATAAGGCCATATTTAGAGTAAACTATGTCTTGAAAAAATTTGAATATAGTGTCAATATCCCTATTGTATTCCTAGTAGATACCTACATAAATAAAGAACATAGAGTCTCAAAAGTAGATCCTAAAAGACCGTAATCTAATTATATCAGTATGACCTTCTACAATCTTAGGTATTTTAAAGAACAAGGCAAGGCGAATCGAGCGCCATATGACACGATCCTTACACTCAGTGGTGGATTTACACTAGGGGCAGTCGGGGCTAGTGCCCCGGGCGGCAAATTTTCTAGAGCGGCAAAATTTGGAAACTGAGAAAAAAGTTTCTTTACAATATATAACCGGTCAAGAAGTTCCGCGCATACACAAAAAAAAATGTGCGGCGGTCGGGGCGTGCGACAAAAACCCAACAAAAGAACTGTTTATCTTAACGTATACGTCTCAAGTTATATTTTTGTTATAGTAATTAGTTATTCTAATTTTTAAGAAATAAGATATCAAAACTATTAAAATAAAATTTAAGTCATAGGGCGGCATTTTCTTCAGTGCCCCAGGGCGGCACAAATTTAAATCTGGCCCTGCTTACACTACACACCTCACTTGCTTCTTTGACATTCATACACGTCCTATGATTATTATGGCTACTAACATCACCTTCTAATTTGTTAATAGATGAGAGAATATTTTGAAAGTTAATAAATATACTAAAGTTTACCTCTCTGGGAACCTTGTCCACGCGCTCCATGGAAGGGAACTGTGCCAGGATCTGTTTGACGGTGGGCCTGGCGGGCGCCTGGCCTCCCCCACTGCTCCACGCGCTCGGCGGGAGATATATTTTGTGGGCACCCTGTACAACAACTGTCTTTTAACAAGCCGAAAATATATTTTTCTCTTTACGCATATATGGGCACCCTGCATAACAGTATAACAGTCTCTTAACAAGCTCGAAATGATATTTTGCTCTTAACTCATATTTGTGTTTGTTATGATATAAAAAAAGAGGTCATGTTTGTGTTTTGAGGATCAATAATAAAATTTGATGTTGCTGTTCTACGTTTGTGGTTGCGCTGTATAGTACATATCATGCAAATGGAGACAAAAGTAAGTATTAGAGAATAAAAGGAGTGTGAAAGTAAATAATACATTAAATCATGGAATAAATAATGTAGGTCTTATCTCAAGTAATTAGTTTAAGCAAATATTTAATGAAAACCAGAAGTGGTGATAGGGCTTTGGGAAACTAAGATTGAACAAAAATGATGTGTTTCATCAACGGATATTTGTGGTTGCGCGGAGATCGAATTAACAAACTTAAACTAACTCTTAACCCCTACACTTAACTATGTAGTCGTCCGTCATGTGTGGTATGATAACACCGCACTTAAGGTGATAACATTAAAAATCTACATAATATTAAATAATTAACAATAGTCTGTAGTCTTACAATAGGCATTACTTTAATTTCATCTGTGAATCAACAGCGCATTCATAAATATTGATACCTATTCGTAAGTTACTCCGTACCGCGCAGTACTAGGTTTCAATTTAGCTTTCTTTTAGAAAGAATATACAGTGCATATCTCACTTATTATCGCAGACGATGCTTATGCACTTTCTTATTTATATGGCTTTAAACCTTTCATTATGTGTAGCTACGACAATTCTGTCTACTTTTCTTGGAAGACGTATAATGCCAATGATAACAATACGCCTGTGCTACGAAGTAACAATTGTATTGAATGTATGACGAATAAAAATGTATACGAGTAGGTATGTGAGGGCAAAGTTCACGAATGTGAAATGACATTGCTGAATACTCCATTCGAGTTTTCTCAGAACTTTTTCCTTTTTTTAACGGAACATTTGTTTGTAGGAGATCGATACAAAGTTGCTCGTTTGAAAATGCAGTAAGTAGTTCATATGCCTATATTTTATCTAAAACTTTGGACTAGACATGATTAAAAGTAATCAAAATAACTAAATCGTATGAGGATTAAGAGAATCCACTTCTAGCATGTATTTTTCATTATAAGATGCAATATTGTTCTGCTATCTGATATCGAAAGCTTTATTAATAAGTCTGTTAGCAAAGAGCAAACGCAGGGAGGAAATTGATCGGATACTTGTAGAATCGCTGATAAGACGTCACTCAGAGAGGGTGGCTCGTAAAAGAATATGCTACGCTCCCAGGAATATACAGCGTTATTAAGTTATAATACGTCTTAAAATCTAAGATGTTTTTACATAAACTTGTGAATAGGTCATATTATAATGACTTTAATATCTTTAACAACATAACTGCCCGTTTTGTACATAATTTGTACTCTGAAGAAATATACAGCCATCGACTCAAAGGATTTATTTGACTGCTAAAAGGTAGCTACGTAGCTATAATACCTACACAAAAGAGTATTTGAGAAAGCTCAGCCAATCGAATTACTATTTGTGAATTGTTAGTACATTTTACTTCCAAAAATGAGGCGGCAATATTTGTATGTAAGTCAAAATACTGACTACTTATACATGATGATATTTAAATTCTTATATGAGACAATGTTACAATGTCAAACAGTTATGAATTATATAAAATATTTTTTATAGTACCTATTCTATAATTTAAATATGATTATTTCAAATATCTAATTGTATCATATTATTGACCTAACCAATATAATTTTTAAGACGAACAGCTTTAAGCTTCATGTTGTACACATGAAGCATGATTATAAGAACCCAACTCGCCACTCACCATTTTGTTAAAAAGTATCGCTCGTAAAAGTCCCGCGCCGCCCTCTTGCACCACGCTCAACAAATACGGTTCTCTCGCGCCGTCGACACCTATGTAATTCTGGTGCACTGTGAAAATAAATATTCATATTATTTTAATACGTTACCAACAGCACAGCTTAATTCTAACGTAGTAGAAACACAATCTCAACCTTTTTTTTAAGCACAGGGAATGTATTCCGCACCATCACATCGTCCGGCGAGGACGTGGTGTGTGGGACTCCCAAGGCCCTCTGAAAAGGAGACTCTCACTCTAGCCAAGATGGAGTGGCCGGGTTTACCCACTAAACGTCCAATAGTCGACTTTTTCTAACCATAAAACTGGACTCTTCATTGTAGATGCTAGCTATATTTAACACTAGCTGTGCCAGCGGTGTCACCCGCGTTTATGGTTAATATTATAAAGACTATTTCCGTCATACATGATTTCTATGTAACTTTAAACATAAAGGCTGCACACGCGACGGAAGCTTAAAAAATAGAGTAACTTCTCCCGTTTTCCCAACATTTCCCTTTACTACTCTGCTCCTATTGATTGTAGCGTGATGAAAAGTATACTATAACCTGCCCAGGAGTATGAAGAATAATTGTTTCGTTAAAATCCGTCAAGTAGTTTTTGTTTCTATAAGGAACATACAGACAGACAGACAGACAGACAAAAAATTTACTGATTGCATTTTTGGCATCAGTATCGATCACTAATCACCCCCTGATAGTTATTTTGAAAATATATTTCATGTACAGAATTGACCTCTCTACAGATTTATTATAAGTATAGATTATGTTTGTACAATATATGGATTCTATACAGTACGAATGTTTAATCTTCGAAAGATCATTCGTTTTGTCCCGTGTAAATCAGTAACTTGAAAATAGTGCACCAACTGCGTTCCTTGCCTATTTTAACTAAAAGGACATTAATTGTGTATCGGGTATTTGGTTAGTATATTTAGATATAGGTGCCAGCTATTTAAAAAATATTTAGTTTTACAAACAGTAATGTTTAAGCTTGATCGCATAATATCGAACACAAAAAGATTTCTACAAGTAAATTAAAATATTATTTGATATCTGGTATCGATGTGTATCGAGGAAGAGGAAGGCCAAATAAGAGATGGATGGATTGTGTGAAAGATGATATGAGTGTAATGGGAGTGGATAGCTTGATGACGGCTGACCGGAACGTATGGAAGAGGAAGACATGCTGCGCCGACCCCAGATGAACTGGGAGAAGGGCAAGATGATGATGATAATCTGGTATCGATGTGTTTCGATTGTGAAAAGGACATCCAATAATGTCATAAATGTAATTCAATCAGTCATATCACAACGACAGAAGGGATTCGCATTGGGGTCGGCATTAACCGGGATTAACGTTTATGCTACTCTTTAAATTAGTAAAACGGACAGCTCTAAAATGACAAGAGAAATAATCATAATGTATTTTCCATTGTTATATTTCTAAGTAAAATTCTTACTAGAAATCATTAAATGTGTATGGTAAAATACTTGTTTATACTAGACAACAATACACACCTGTATTGACCTAATTACAAAGTAGCTTTACACTCGTATTATGGAAATCAAAATCGACAAATATATTCTAAATTAAAGGATTCCGTTACATGTTTAATTGCTAAATTAATTAGCAGCGCGAGTAGACTTTTACCTAACTCAACTATGAGAATGCGAAGCATGTAAGTGTTTTGGCCGCCCGTCTTAGCTGAAGCCCGGGCTGTTACGTAACCCACTTTTCCATCGGAAATAAAGAAATGCCGCGCCACTGCAACGCTAAGAGGATTACATTGCGTCTGAAAAATTGTTCTCAAACATTCCTGCGATATTAATATTTGCTGGATATTCCTCGAGCTATTCTATGTTCATATCATGATATCAAACTTTGTCTAGGATCGGTAAACATTGAGCTATCGCAAGTTACGTGATGTTGTTGACCCTCATTTTCGGTTGTATCTGTTACCAATTTATGCATAGTTTCGAGTGTCGATAAATCAAAGTGATGGTTTGCATAGCCCGCCCGTAAAGTACACATGTGGGAACTTATCGGAATTGCTGTCAATGTCGACAAAATGCTGTAACAGTATTATATAACCGTAAGTTGCCATCCAGTTCTGAGGTAGATAAGCATCGACCAACCATATTGACAGTTCTGGGGCTTCAAACATTTTAATTTATTTAAAAGATGGTATTTATTTGCGTTGCATTATTTAAGTTTACATTCCAAAATGTTTTTTTTTCTATTAATGTCCAAAGACGATTGATTTTACTATTTAATTATTAAATAAAACTTGTCTTTCTTAATTTTGTAACAACCTTACTTTACTTTTGGATGAAAATGTATACGTGTTAGTACATATTTATAACGAAATATAGATATAATAAGCCTTTCGATCACTTTTTAGCTATACATATAGGTACTACCTTCTATTAATGAATCTAATACATCATACTAATATTATAAAGATGAAAGATTAGATTTTTTGTTTGTTCGTTTGAATTGAATAGGCTCCGAAACTACTGGACCGATTTGATTTTTTTTTCACCAATGGAAAGCTACTTTGTCAGTGAGTAATAAAGGCTATATTTTATTCCCGTATTCCCACGGGAACGGAAACTATGCGGGTGAAACCGCGGGGCGCTGCTAGTAATATATAATACCGCCTTTTCCTAGACCATAGATCTATTTAAAGGTTTGAACGTTCCAACCTCGTAACTCATAAATAACGTGTCTCAACCAATAAAAGTATCGACAAGTTACCGAACTTCAGGTATGGTCTAGATCAGAAACGCCAAGCATGTTTCTGTATACGGGTCACTGTTGTTACAAAACTTTCACGCTTGATTCACTTTCTAACTAAGTATATGGCTAGGTATATATTATATATAGGTACGTATCTGTAGAATCTATCTAAATCCCAGATTAAGTTGTATTTGAACTTCTACTAGGCAATTCGTGGCCTCCCTATGTCGTACTTTGAGGACAGGACTGCTATCTAAAGTTGGAACCTCCGGATCAAATGTACCTCCTTATGTCGAATGAGGCGACTTCGCAACTTCAAATTAATTAAGTTTTGCACGTACTAACGACAGGGTTTAACAGTTCAGGTTTAGATCCTGTGAAACTACTCACAATTATTGTTTGACTGTAAACGGTGTAGTTTATCAGCGAACTATTGTTATATGTCATTAAATGATATCAATTTGTAGTCCTAGACAAATTATAGAGTCTACTTACTATATAAGTAATATAATTCTAGGATTATATGTAAGCTAATTCTATTTTTGAGTTTTCATATTTTATTACTATTTGAGTAGTAGCGACGATCTTAACAAAAATTGTAAGCGTATTTCCTACACAGTTGCATTTTATTTGATTTGATAATTATAGAAATAAATACACAGCTCTTTACAGCGTTACAGCTTTAACATTCTTAAGCTAAAAGGTATTGGAATCATCAAATTAGTTTGGTGTATTCCAAATTCATTGGAACATTCAACAATCGTAGACAGAATAGGTTAGTCTGAAGTATGTAGTTAATTAAGATAGATAAACAGTTCTAGGCTATCGTATTGTTTAAGCTTTGCGTTAGCCGTCGGTTACAAGTTGCGAGTCAATTTTGAATCCAAAAGCCGCTCAATGGATGAAAGTCAAGAAGGACTCTTGAAACTAGCTTGTTTCAAGGGCCTATCGATTCACTGAGATATAATAATATTCTTAGATAGATCCATGAATAGCTCACTGTTGTGAAAACTTGGTCATACAGTACGTAGTGTACGAATTACTAGTAGCAGTTTAATAAATTGTTTGAATGGCAGGTAGGGATTTGCATACTGTCAATATACACACTTAAATTAATTAATCAGCATTCCGAACCGGTGGTAGATTCACATTGCTCTAAAAATTTTGTAAAATTGACGATTTATAAGTGCTTTTTTTTAAGGCCTACATGAATAAAGAAATTTTGAATTTGAATTTGAATTTAAATACTTATAAGGTACACCAGCACCGACGTAGACCGGATTCTACGAGTATTCGCTCACATGATAAAGTTAATCAATAATTCTTGATATTCGAACTTTTGAGAGCATTGTCGTGTCGCGGAAAGACGAGTTTCAAAGCAACACCTGGATGCTCATATTGTGAAAGTTAGATAATGTTCGTTCCTAACAATTTTCATAAAAAAAGACACATTCTTTATTATTCATCGTAATTTCAATTGATAGACTATAAATGCTGACTTGAAATTTCAAGCGTGTGTTTTATTTCGCTCAGCGCCAATATTAGATATTTAGTAGATATTGACTTCCATAAGTCTCGTCTATAACATTGGGATAACAAATAATTTACTTATTATGATGTAACTTTAATCTAATCTACGATCAAACAAACCATACGTTAAATTTCTGCATCACGTATACGATTCACACTGGACAACTTAATCCCCTGAAGCCATTACAAGCCACGCCAACTATGTGCAGCGTTATCTGCGCTAACTCGGTGAGTACTCACAGTACCTGACCATATCGTTGCATCCGCATTTGTTACGATATGCAGATACACGCCAACAGAAACTAATTTCTAAAAGCAATTCGCGAGACCGTTTAGGAGAGGTCCTACGTTTCAACTCTTCTTCGTTTGGTCTAAGTTAGATTGGAAAAAGAAACCAGAAAATCTCGTACACCGAGTTTCAATTTGCTTTTAAACGATCGCGTTGTTTGCGACTTACCGCGTAGAATTTTAAGTCTTCGAGAGTAGTTGAAAGGTTATTTGAAAAGAAATAGTTGCTACAGCCAGGTTAATAGGGCCTTTATGAAAGTGTTTCAAATGGAAATTGGCTACTGGATTGTTATATGTTATTACGAACTTGCACATTGCATGATGAATGAATAATATGTAGGTCTGAAATCTAACATTCCATAATTTTCAGAATAACTAGTAAACATTGTCGTTTAATTTATACGTTCAATCAAGTTCCTTAGGTATTATTTACATAAATATCGATTACATGGAAGATTCTGTTTACCTAATCTGTTGAAGTATTTATTATAACGGTGAATCGGTCTAATTTCAACAACTACTATCATTATAGATAATTATTTTCTTACCTTAATACATTACAAACAGAAACATAATTATTAAGTAAAAAACTCGCTATGAAAAATACTGACCTAATTTTGTAATTCATTTCCATAGGAGAAAATAGTGGCCCTTTCTTTTCGTACCTAACTATTTCCGCTTTTGTTACTTAGCGTCAACGTCAAGTGCCTACAGTCATTTGCATGTATTTAAATTTTGCTAAAAGAACTGCCGCAAATTTAAGTGCCAACCTAAAACTGTTGCGTGTTTTATATTTTATGTATTAATCCGCTGATTAAACGGGAATTCGCTACTAAAATTAATTACACGTCGAAACTCGGAGCTCTGTAAATTGCATTCAGAGCCCGACTGTCGGTGAAGTGTAAACTAAAATAAAGGAGATTGTATCTAGGTTGTTTGAACACTTGTTTTTCCCCGCTAGGGAAGTGGCGTGAAGTTTAGTTAGTTAGTTAACAAAATCATAAACGTATAAATATTTAGGTACGGCATGTACCGTAACATTATCGTCGCATTATCGTACTTATCTTATCGTCATTTACTTTATTTATTACATTAATCTGTGTTCGGTTTCGTAGTCAGTTTTTTTTAACTACTAGACCAATCGGCTCGTAGAATAAATGTTGTCATAATATGCATAAGTCATAGATATATTCTCTAAGACATTACAAAACGAAAACAGGATGCGTTCAGAAATATAGTAGATAGCTAAATTTAATTTTGGTCGAAATAAATTTAGGATGGAATCTTAACTGTGCCGATATCCTTGGAGATGTGAGGAGATTGTTTTGTAATTTCCCTTTCTATTTGTTGTTTTCCCCGAAGTAATTCGATATAAAAGGATGGCCATGCGGATATTATCGAAGAGGGGCCACGTTTACGCCTAATTCAGTGTATTTATCCATCAATAATTCATGATATGAGCGTAGCTACGGCGGTCAGAGAGGCAGCTAGGGTCTGAGAATTAGGGCCAAGGTATAACGGACTTTAGAGGGTTGTGCCAAACTATTATATTAACTGTGGTTTTGCGGCATTTATACAAGTGTAAACGTATAATGTTGAATGCTTTTAATCCGTAATATTAAATTCTGAAATATATTTATAATATATTTTTGGAGCGATCTATCTTAAATATCTTGTTAAATAAAAATTCATATTCTATCTTGAAACAATATGTAACATATAATACGGTGCTCCGTGTTTCTTACTCTATAATACTACGTTCGTTGGAATAACATAATTAGAAATTGTTACGAAGAAAGGCTTAATATAACTTTAAAATATACCTCCTCCGAAATAAAATTTTCATCCTAGGAACATTTTGTTTCCCATTAGGAGTGGACGCGAGCTGAGAGATATTAAAAAATAGGTAAATGAAAAAACTGTTGTCGTGCCAGTGAGCCATACGATAGGGGTATCTGGAGCTCGAAATGAATATTGCAAATAAAAATTTAAAAATTCCAGGTTAGCCTTCAAATTAGACATAGGGGAAATAAATTTTACCCATGGAATAATAAGTAGTTGTACTTGGCCTCTTTGTTTGGTTTTTCGTAAATACTCACTGATTGTCCACACTACACGTTTTTAGTAGTAAGTAATAGGTATTTTTTAGTTGCATAGAAAAACAAGTTATCGAGAAAAGAAAGACATAGGTGCATAGAATAAGTAAATATTTATTTTAAGTATGAAAATACTTTCTTTAGTGTTACAAAATAAGGAGGAACCCGTCGAGAACGTTTGTATGAAAAATACAGTGCCCCTCTTAAACCTGATACTGCCATGTGCCCCTAGCTGCGGCTCTGTCTGCTGGTGTTTATGCTACTAGAATGAACTGAATAATACATGTTCCACCTGAATGTTTCTAATACACTCACGATTTACTTGACACGTCTAAGAATTTTTTCATTTGTATTGACTCGGTTGAATTGGTATTTCCATAGTACAAACACTTGTACACTAATAGGTAAGTCTTTCGTAAAGTCGCAGTATTCAATATTTAGTTTCGTTGGTGAGGAAATTTAATTGGAAATGATGGGACGATTACAAAAAATTGATTTTAAATGATGGATAAAAATACTTATTCCTATGATGATGATTACTATACAGACACGGGTTTTTTTGCGAGGCTACTAGCAGCGTATTTTGCTACATAATATTTATAAAAATATGTTATAATATATTTTTTGCTAAGTTACTGGGAGCCATTATGGCGTTCGGTTCTCTGCGTACCCCGCTAGGGATGTGGCGTGAAGTTTAGTTAGTTAGTTACTGGGAGCACACCTATATGTTTACTTACTTTTTCCGAGGAAATATTTGAAGTACCATCGCGTTTGAAATTCAGGATTTTCCAGAACTGGAGCACTCGGTGGTCCGAACAACTGTAAAAAAAATCTAACATAAATATTTCGGTGTAAAAATATTGTAACTTATTCATAAAAATAATTGTGTTGATTAAAACGTTGGTAATTTAAGTAATTTGGGAAAGAATATAGCTGATTTGCATTTTATGTATATCTTGTTTAATGACTTGTAATTGATTATTTTACAAGCTAGCATGGGTTATATAATATACTTATGCATAAAGTTTCGTCAAATTCCAAAGTAGATATGAGTTCCGATTCCACACTAAGTGAAATTAAAGGTAACCAACTCCATTATCTTCTTCTATTAGCCAAAGTCTAGACATAAGGACAAAATTGTCTTTTTATTGCGAGAGTAGAGCTAGTGGAACGTAAAACTTTTTATTCCAAATTTGCTCAATTACCCGGGATTTAGTAAACCGTCAGCTGTTGCCTTAAATATCCACTCGACTGTTTCTTAAGGGTGAAATCCTTTAAACTATTTTTACATGCAAATTGCTACTCTTGTTCAAAAAAGCCGACTAAAATAAAAGATGTCGTAAAATAAAAGTAAGGTCGAAGGACGAGGTAATCGTAGTAGACGTTTTACAAAAGTGTGTAGCAGTATTCGTAGCGCATGGATTGACATAATGATCGTGCTTCTTGTGCTACGAACTTGCGTTGAAATTGATATTGGTTCTGGTATGTAAATAAATAAATAAATAATAAATAAATATCCGACGACATCACATACATTGATCTGACTCCGTTGTAAGTAGCTTAAGCACTTATGTTACAGATATCTGAAACAACAGTGGTATAACAAATATATACTTAAATAAAGAATATTAACACCCAGACACAGAACAAACACAAGTATTCATCATACGAATGTTTGTCCTGGATGGGGTTCGAACCCACAACTCGTAGCGCATGGGGCAGAATCACTACCGAATGCGCCATCGAGCCAGTCAATGTATGTGTAGTTAATGTTTTGTTACGGGACTTGAAAATAATGTACCAAGTATGTTGCTTGCCTAGCCTGTTGTACAAGGGGTATTAAAAGGTCGAAGAACGAACTAATTGTAGCAGACGTTTTACAAAAGTCTGTAGTAATATTCGTAGCTCCCATTTTCATGTTATAATCGTGCTTCATGTGCTACAAACTTTCGTTGGAATTGATATTGGTTGTGGCATGTGTAGTTAATTTCTGCTGTTACGGGAATTAAAAGTAATGTACCAAGTATGTTGCTTGCCTAGCATGTTGTACAAGGGGTAGTGGGTTTGTGTGTAATCACTTATTTTGACAGTTTTATTTTTGGCTAAAAGAAGTTTACTTCCACGTGGATTCTGAAATGTATCTTACAGCTTGATGTTATATTTACACAAAATGGTAGTTATGAACAATATTACTCGTAGTGCTGAATGTAAATTTAGCCATATATTCTGTCTAAAGGCTTACATTTTTGGATAGTTAATTCAGCTTATTTGGAGTTTACTGCTCCTTCAGGGATTTCAGGCTTGATAGTATGCCTGTGATGTTACCGGAATTCCAGCGGTATCTATACTAATATTATAAAGCTGAACAGTTTGTTTGTATATTTGCTTGCTTTAACGCACAAATTTTCAGGAACTACTGGTCCGAATTGAAAAAATATTTATGTGTTGTATATATAATTTATCGAGGAAGGCTATATAACATATATAGGCTATATAACATTAACCATAAACGCGTATTAAACCGGGAGCATAGCTAGTAATTAATAAAAGTGTTGAAGCAATACAAAAAGTGAGTCTAAAAGAATATACTGACGCATAATCATTATCGCCGTCATCATTTTCATTCAAAAGACGTCCTCCTTCTCATAGACTCATAAATTAATTAATAAATTTTATTACACCTCTTAATAATATAAACCTATTACTACTATGGCTAAACATTATGTACCTAATTAACCTTTATTTGAACTCAGTTGAAATTGTTAGTACATAATATATTAGCGTGATGACGTAACTACACCTATTTAACTTCTGCTTACGTCATAACTAAAATAACAACCAATTACATACTAACAGTCCTTACAGCGAATTGGGATCGTAATAATAAAGGATTTCTTCAACAAGCAACCATTTAATTCCCGAAGGCTCTTGGAGGTCGCTCTGTGTTCGCAAAATAAATCCTCCCTTGGTAACTCGGGGGTAAAAAATTGAGTGCCCGTTCGAGGTTAAGTGAGACTATTTGTGTTTTATTTACCGTAAACATTTGTCACATAAGTATTTTGCTTCAGTTCATATAAACTTATGTAACATAAGTATATATCATTGCTACTTTGGGATTAAATAAATAAATAAAATAAATACTGACACACCAATTCCCTAGTTCCAAACTAAGTATGTGTGCTTGTGCTATTATACTAGGTGAACGGATAGACATGTGTACAAACGTCCATGTTCATTTAATTTCATTTCTTACCACTCGACCAACGGGCCAGCCATTGCTAACTAACTAACTAAAACCTCACGGCACTTCCCTAGGGATTACTAATGTTTCATATAGTCTATAATGTATCATTCGATATATACTGTTTATTGATTTGTAATCTTTAAACAAAATTGGCACCTGACCTTCGTAAGCCTTAGGCAGAGGAATCAGACAAATTGGAGCATTTCATTGTTAAACATATATAGTTATTTAAATATGCGGATTTATTAATAATGTTTTCGTTTTCTTCTTAAAAATAAGTTTGCAAAAATGAGTATCAGAGTCCCGAGGAACACAATGACAAACGTTTATTTGTGTAATCTAAACTAGTTCAAGAGTTGCAAAAGGAATTTAATATAAGCTTAATAAATCAGCTGCTCTTCAAAAATATGATCCTTTATACTTTATACGGAATGTGTGGCCAAATTTATATTCTGTATTACAAGTATAATCCTGTGCATGTTAAATAAGTAGGTACCCTAGGTATCCTAAAGGGTAGGTAGGTATATAACATAATATCGTGCTAGTAAATAAATTGTAGGTTACATGAATGTTCTTTGCTAAAGGAATTCTTGGCTGAACATATAGGTATGCTTGCCGGCTTTTAGGGCGAATTTCCGGCTGATTGACAGGTTCAGACGGCTTTGACTAGGTTAAGCTAGAACACACTACATAAGCGTATTTTGGAACATGAATGTTCGGTTAGGAAATGTTTACCAGTGGTTCTTATTGTATACAATGATGCAGTAGGCATCAGATTATGTCAAATAAGCATGAAAAAGCTTGTGTTAAAATATATCTTAGAATTATAATCTATGTTTTAAAAGGTTATATTGTTACACACAATAAGTTTGGTATGACTAGATAATGCAACATTACATTTTAATATACTATTAATTTTTTTATATTGTAACATCACCAAGGATCATGTATGTTGAAGAGGCGAGTGAGATGTGCAAGGATCGTGCCATATAGCGTACGAGTCTCTCTGCCTACCCCGCTAGGGAAGTGGTGTGAAGTTTAGTTAGTTAGTTTATATTGTAACCAAACAAATACTAGTGCAATATATGTATATGTAAATTAATTTATAGGCTAACACCGCATGCACCATAAGACTGGGTAAAATTACAAAAAAAACTTCTATTGACCTATGTTCAAATCGTTTGTTTGTCAATGTATCCATGTATTACGAGTAATGGCCAAGTACGACAAAAACAGCCATTCACCCTGTTTTCATTCTAAGCATCTGCCATACTATCTTGAGCAAAGTAATGCTCATTCATATTTAGGCTTTCATCCATCGAAAGCTCGCAATAGCGATTCGAATAATATACATTCAGAAACCAACTGCTAGCGATACTACTTCTTAAATGAGCACTCTACTTATAAAAACTGTATGAACCTGAAATCAATGTGGTGTCAGGTGGCGCGTTGCGACACTCCCTGTGTGTTTCTAACTTAAGGGTGCGTTCTCACTGATGCGGAGCGGGCCGGGCAAAGAAGATGAAGCCAAATCAAATGGATTAAAGGCCACATCTCACCTCCGCTCCCCTTTTGTGTATACAGTTATAGCAGAGAAGGATTGTAAAAATAATGTCTTGCAGAGTAGCCCGGTTCAATGTTAGGGATGCAAACTAGATCTGTAGTGCTCTATTCCCCTTCATCGGAAATTCTGATAGTTTTCACTGCTCTACTCCGCTTCGCCCTGCCCTCCCACTGTCAGTGGGAACGCACCCTTAGTTGGATTTGACAACCCGAACACACAATCGCCCCCGCAAGCTTTCAAAGGACTGTTGTAAATATTGAAAGGGTGGATTCAATATTATAGGTGCGCCTTCTTGACAGGTGTGAATACCTGTATATTTAGAGGGCAAATAGCTAGTATGTTACAAGCTTCGTACCTGGTAGACAAAATGTTGATTTTTATACCTACTTTTCAATCTATATTGGGCAGATTATAACTAACACCACTACCACGTGATATGAAATAGTTATTGAAGGTACACAGAAGTTCAGAGTGTGAATGTTAACAAATCGCTTACCTCATCTTTTTCTCCCAGCGAGTTGCCATTCTCTAGCCTGTACCGCCTCGCCACCGCGTCCAAGGCGCCTGCAGCATCACTGCTGGCAGACAACTGAAGAAGAAAATATGCAATCAGCAGGTACATCAAGTAAATTCGGAAGCTCCACACATCTAGCGGAAAAGAATTGTACAAAGAGATATATTATTTGCTATACATTTATAATAGTGTAACATCCCGTTCGCAATCCCCGAAAGGGTAGATAGAATCCAAGGAGCAATGAGCTCCATAAACCAGGGTTTCTTATGGCTCCACGTACCCCTTTTAAAGTCTCCAGAGGCGAACCCCTAGACTTCAGCCCCCCCCCCTATGTAAATCTTCCCGCAAACCCCCTATGATCGAATGGCGAACCCCTAGGGGTTCTCATACACCCCTTTGAGAAACGCTGCCATAAACCATAATATTGAACACACATCTGGTGACGTTCGCAACTGACTATTTTGAACGTTGGTTAATGCTATAGCGATAATTACCTTTTTCTCATTTATTTATTTTTATTCTATTTTTATTTGAGCCTCGACAGACCGGGGACCTATAGTAAGTGGATTAAAATCGCAGTTTATCGGATAAGCCTCTGCCTTAAAGATAGGATGTTTTTGTGTGTATAACCAAACAACGTAAAAAGGATCCGCGTATCTCGGATCTAGAGTAATGTGATCAATGGGATAATGTAGGACAAAATTAAATTGGGTGTTGACGCCTTGGAAGCTTTTAAGTAACTTAATGCTTAATGCTAGATGCTTATCCTATCTACTTGTATATTGTGTCTACAAGTTTGAAAATGTCTACATATTATTGACGTACATATAATGTAGATTTTTACTTATTTATTTATTAAGGTTCTTACATAAGGTACTTACATTTGTTTTTTACATTTTCCAACAGAAATCTACTTGAGAAGTTTATGATTTTGTATTAATGTTAAAAGTATAATAATTTATGGCAATGGAAGTAAACTTTCGTTTTCTGCTGTAAACAAATGAAAACTATTAGACATGCAGAGAGTCCGGTATTTTCATTATCCATTCTACAATCAATGATAGCACAAAAGAAATGAATATTTGAATTGGTTGCGGCTTACTAATCTGAGCACTCTAATGGTTGGACATCAATCATTAGAGCGCTATAAGTGAGTAGGGCTTGGTTTAATTAGAAAATCGATTTGCGTTCTACCTACATGCCTCGTATCCATACGTACCTACTTACAGCTGTAGCTAGCTTGTAAGCAGCACAAAAGCGTCAGGTGTAAGAAATTATACTAGAAGTCACTTATACAATTTAATACAAGCTAAGAAAATAGTAAGAACCATACATTATTTTAAAATCCATTTATAACTGCCTGAAAAATGCAAATAATATTAGTCACAAACAGGAAATTAATTGTTTTAAGAGCGTTAATTACTTTTTTGCGTTCAAGCGTTTCAATTAGGGACAATCATTACGCCAGGCAGGTGTCCACATTTTACGAGAGAAGGCGCCAAAAGCGAAAGATACAGTCTTTTCAGTAATTTCAGATATTAATCAAAGTGGGGAAAGGTTCTTGTAATTAATTTAAAATTGTGATTTATTAACGATTCGCCTGCGTATTCATTGGCCTGTTTAGAAAATTATATCTGGTCACGTCAGGAAACGGATTTCGCCTCGGAGTTGCTTGATATTTGATATCATTTAATAAGGTTGTTTCGGCGAAATTTCTGACTGAAATTTCTATGTAAATTACGTATTTTTGTATAATTGGTGTACAGAAAAACGTTGACATTGTATATTATGTCTTAATTATTACGTAAACGTAACTTGAAAAAAATATAAATAACATTATTATAATTAGAGATTAAATAGATTATATATACGTAGGTTTAAATAATATTTATATTATAGATTACTTCCAAAGTCTACTATTAGACGTCATCCGTAAATATTGTGATGGGTCATTTCTGGTAGTTCTGTAGTTGACAAGACTGTTTTGGAACAACTTCAAAGTTGTGACGTCTTTAGGAAAGTTTGTTCATTGTAATTTAGTTCCGAGAATTTCATATTTCAGTTTGGCTTACTTGCTCCTCTACGCAAAATGGGGACGCAATCAGTACCCAGACTCGGTTAGGTATTAGAAATTCATAAGGTCTATTGTCTCTCGACTGGAAAAGGCAATTTATTCAATTGGAAGTACAATTTAATATCCCAAATTGAATTTTATTGGCGAGCCCTCCAGCTCTTGAAAGCGGCCGCAATAATTAGCCCCGGACAGATCAAAGCCGCGATTACGTTTCATTCATTTGATATATTTGCTTCGACGATGTATAAATCAAATCCATGTTAGATGATGAAGCCTACTGACTGCCTACCCCCATGGAAAAAAGGCGTGACATTATGTATGTATGTTTTTTATAATATCTATTATATCGAGATTCCCTCAACGTCTGAAACAGTTAGAGAAGCTTTCTGTAAGTCTTGAATTAACATTTTTATATTGTAAAGGTTGAAAAACTGTCTGCATATGTTTTAGAATTCATACGGTAGTATAGATATCTTTACGTTTTGCGTTGCTTTATCTTACATTATATAAAGTATACGTAAACCGCCTGTTATTGGTTCAGCGCACCATTATAATGAAAGCAAATTGCAGTTACAGGTAAGTATTTTTTGAGAAAAGAACTGAACATTTTATGGTCTTGTATTTTTTATTTTATTTTATTGTTTTAAATAGTATCTGTAGAACGATTTGATGAATGCTTCGTATTTTTAGAGAACATTGAGTGTAGATTGCCCCGGGTTGTTGGGTCGTTACCATGCATTGGTCGCAATAAACTAGATAACGTGATACGAAGTCTTCTCGCAAGGTTTAAACACTGCCTGTAGCGAGTCGGCACGCATGCGATGCCCCAGTAGACACAACTAGATAATAAAGTGATTCAAAACCATTCAGAAGCGGTAGAGAGAGCGTTTAATACATGTGGACTTCATATTCTTTATCCCATGTTGGTCTGAGGCATAAAAGTAATGGGGATTATGGGTGAGATGTTATGTATATATATGTAAGTATCCTTTTAAGGATGTTTTTAGGTCTATTTCAAAGTACGTTGAAAGTTACGGTTGAAATAAATGGAATAGAATATATGAATGATGCATTTATTGTGATTGCGATATGATTTTGAGTCTTCCTTATTCTACTGGGATTACTTTTATTTAAACAGAATGTATTCTGTGTTAATCTAGGTCAATGCTTTGTCCCAATCATTCGTTTTTTGTTTCCCAAATTATTCGACAAACTTTTATAATATCAAAAGAAATCGTTTTGCCATTTTGGAAAACGAACAAGCGGCTGCAATTTCAAACTTATAATGTTGTTTATGAAGCATGAATTAAGGAAAATAAATTTAAACAATATTTCCTTTTGGTATACTGCTGTCCCTTGAGAAGGGTCTTCAGACGTTCATGACTTTTTTTAGAAGAACGCAATCTTTCACTTTGTGTGACTACGACTGATTAAACTAAATTATTTTAAAAAGTGATTTTCTTACATTTAAAAAATATTCGAATGTTCTCTCCTTTATTATATCATACACCCCCTACATTACTCCGAAAGAGGCAAACAAGGCTCCCTAATGTTAAGCCGTTACCATAGCTTTTATAATTGGGTGTCCAGTATTCTCAGTCACCGAATGAACCGTAGCGAAATGAGAATCGCTAAGTACTTTACTTCTTTTTTGCCGGTTTTCTATAAGTGTAGTCCTATCCATTTTGGCTTCAGCGTAGGGTTACCGCCCACAGTTTAGTTCCTTTAGTTACTGAATTAATAAATAGCTACATTATTTTACTTGTATTGGCCCTATCATTTATTGGAACATTATTGGATCTGGCATGTCGCCTTACTGGCTATTGTTTAGTTTTATTTATTCACTAAATCAATAAGCAAACTAAATTACTTGAATTGTCCTTATATTCGAGTGGCTATATTGTTACTTCTAACCGCCTGAGCGTCGTTGTGGCAAGTCACATATCAAGGCAACAGCTGGGGAGCGTTCTCATAATTATTCATACATGTTTGACGCCTCCGTACTACAAGTTACTACTTAGTATTCCGTAGTTGAGTAACTAAGTTAAATATGATGGATTGACAGACCTACACGACTTTTCTTATTGATCGCTTTTATTGACTACGGTAGCAAATAACAGGTAGTCTCTTTTTTCCAATAGGACATAATAATATCTTTGTTCAAGTTTATTATGCCAAATTTAGTTCAGAGACAAAAGTAAGGAACTTATCTATAGAATGGTTCTATTAGTTCTATCGCTATTGTAGCAAAAGTTGGTTACTACATATATTGTATGCATATAGTAGCATACGCATAACACAGCGAGTAGTGTCCAACGTGAGGACTCTACTAATTGTATCTAGCTATTTGGTTAAGTTGGCTCTGAAGTTACATGCTTGAATAGCAAGTACAAAAATCATAACAATTTTTGATCTATTAGCGAAAAAGAATTTCCCACGCGAGCAACCCAAATCATTTTCTAACGAGACGCTATTAGCCCCGGCACACGACTTTTTGTTCAACACATCAAGATTAAACGCGTGACATAGAATTGCTGAGTCACGAGGGATTCTCGAAATTATGACTTCAGTCACGTGCCACCCGAACGAATGCCCTCACGACAGCTACCTGGCACTGAAATATCACAGTACGGCGACAATGTATCAGATTGAAATAACAACGGAGACACAGCGACAAGGCAGTGACAGACGACCAACATTCTAGTTGGTGTCTAGCTCTGTTGAGAATAATTTTCTTGTAATATAACTGTGAATCGTTATGTACAAATTGTACAGCCGATGACAAATTCTGGAATAGATACTGTACAGTGAAAATCTAGACGATTTCGTCAGTCACATCGTTGTTTAAGAAGAAATCTATACTTATAATAAATCTGTAGAGAGGTCAATTCTGTACATGAAATATATTTTCAAAATAACTATCAGAGGGTGATTAGTGATCGATACTGATGCCAAAAATGGAATCAGTAAAATTTTTGTCTGTCCGTCTGTCTGTCTGTCTGTCTGTATGTTCCTTATAGAAACAAAAACTACTCGACGGATTTTAACGAAACTTGGTACAATTATTCTTCATACTCCTGGGCAGGTTATAGTATATTTTTCATCACGCTACAATCAATAGGAGCAGAGTAGTGAAGGGAAATGTTGGGAAAACGGGAGAAGTTACTCCATTTTTTAAGCTTCCGTCGCGTGTGCAGCCTTAATGGTTAAAGTTACATAGAAATCATGTATGACGGAAATAGTCTATAATATTAACCATAAACGCGGGTGACACCGCTGGCACAGCTAGTTGTAAATAAGGCAGTTGTTGTATGACTCGTGAGAAGAGTGACAGTATGTAGGACCATACCCATCTAAGACTATTATATAAAGGGCTATGCTCAGACTTATTTTAAACATCCCAATCTGCTCTGAAACACGCAAATAGACAAAAGAGGTACCCTACTATGGTGCTTGGCACACGTTAAAGACGTATCTTGTTAAGGAAGAAACATAGATACGCATGCTTTTCAAGTCGGCAACAAAACATCCAGCCTTTTATCACACCATGTTACAATTCCGCGTTGAAGAATCAAAGACTCTACGAATTATGTTTGTGAAGGTCTGTCACAAATAATGATATGGTATCATCTGAGTTAAATACCCTTTTTTCGAAACGAGAAATAAAAAGCCAAGATTATTCAATATTTTAGTATGTTTGTACGTAGGTACACAAATCCTTATTTTAGTATGTACTTACACTTCGTAATGAATACGTATTAGATTGATAGCTGTTTATGCTATGTGATGCTCTTTCTACTTAAGCTTGAACGTCTTTGTACACTTACATAATACAATTTAATTAAAAACATTTTTGCATTTAATTCCTTTTTCTTCGCCGAAAGACACACAAAATTACGCCAAGTTTCCTGTTTTGAATCGGTACGAGTGTTTTGTTGCCGCAGTTTTTTTATAAATTAAAGGTACTGTTACGTTCTTTCTGAAGTAGGTACTTCATTTTTAATCTGTTGCTAAATACGAAAAGTGTACCACTCAATATTTAAAAACAACATTGGATATATCAGTTATATATGTAAGAAAATCACGTATCTACCTATAAAGTTTCTTCAGTTATGGCTGGCTTAATGGCGCATTCGGTAGTGATCCTGCCTCATGCGCCAAGAGTTGTGGGTTCGATCCCCACTCAGGAAAAACATTCGTGTTCATTTTGTGTCTGGGTGTTAATATCCAATATTTAAGTATATATTTGTAATACCACTGTTGACTATCCGTAACACAAGTGCTTAAGCTACTTATCTCGGAGTCAGATCAATGTATGTGATGTCGTTGGATATTTATTTATTAATTACACATAAATATATGGACGAAGCGTACTCTTACTAAGTCGAATCTACACGTAGTAGAACGAAGCGCTAGTGAAGCTTTATTTGCACCTCCTCAAAAACATTGAAGATTCAAATATTCTTGTTTGTTTAAATTTTAATGACGTATCAGTTTTCAAGGCGGTTCATTATGAAAGCAACCGTGATGCTTTACCAAACAACCCGTGGATTTACGTGGAATATTCACCCCCACACAGACGTTGTTCCCTTGGCAGCAAAGCGGGGGAATTAAAACATATTTAAAAGTTACTGATTTCTTTTCTTTTGATGTTACATCTTGATGGTTGGAAGAATTACTTTCTGACGAGAAGTCAGAATATTATTGCGGATAATATTTTCTAAGAATAAATATAACACTTTAGGTATCATAATGATGAATAAAATACATAAAAGGTTTATAAAAATACTTCTAATTTTGTTATAAAGATGTGCTGGAGTAACATAATATACGATGTGTCTAGATACGTGAACGAAGCCGGCGGTGCGACAATAGTGTTTCTTGCCTAGTTTGTAGTAAAAGGCGACTAACATGGTCTTTTAGATCATCGTCTTCCTTGCGTTTTGTCCCGTGCTAGACTATGATCCAGGATTTAGCGTGTCTGGTAATTACATTGAATCGACTGCCGATCTGACCTTCGTAACCCTAAAATAGGAAAACCAGACAATTTGGATCATGGTTACAAATGGTTTGAATTTGCCTCACCGCCGAGCTAGTGGTATAAATACGTACATAGATTTGAAAAATCCAGAGGTACGTGTTCGGGTTTGAACCCGCACGCCTCTGTTATAAGGCGCGTGTCCTTACCATTGCTATTTGGTCTCTTTTGGATATTGAGTTTCAATCTTTATGTAACCCAGTTTAATTTTGTTTTATTTTTTGTTAAGACTGGTTTGAAGAGTTTGGTGCGCCTTGGACTTCATCTACTCCTTCGGGCACACTGTTCGGGGATTGGGTTAAATGTATGTACCTAAATGTTAATGATTATTATTGTTATTTTTTTGCTTTAGGAGTTTCAAAATAACATTATTAGGCATATAAGAGACAATATTTTTTAATTTTACCTCACAAATAGAAACGCCCTCCCATTTTACGGCTCGGCGCGTAAATTTTGGCAACCCCTATAATATGTTGTTTACCTTTTTATTAAATTGGATGTGGACGGCGCATAAAAGTGAGATGGGCGGCCAAGCAAATATATCATAGTCTCTGCGTGTTTATGTTAGCTTCTCATAAATATATATTGGTGATCTGTTGCGTCTTTATACATATCTACTATTTATATCTTACGAGCGGGTACGAGTTAGGTATACTCGTACAATCTAAAGTGCCGGTCTCAGAGACAGGAAGGTGGACGGATTGACACATACAACGTGATCGAGTTTTGATTCGATACGAGTCTCACGTATTCTATATATGAGAATATATGTTCAAATTTGGCGTAATTTTTGTTTTATACTCTACTGGTCTACGATATAAAGATTTGATGATATTTTTGATTGTGATCGCAAGGGCAAAACTTTGCATTGTTTATTATCAAATGCAACAAATCGACTAACTGATAAAAAGAAGATACTATTTTAATTGGACCGTTATTTTATATATACATACATAACATCACGCCCATAATCCCCGAAGGGGTAGGCAGAGTCAAAGGAGCAGCAGGTTATTTTATGTTTATATTATAATATGTAGCTCTAAATAGTTACCTATAAAACCTACTTTTCAACCAGCTAAAATGAAAACATATTATTTTTCCTAACGTTAAGAAAAGGTTAAAAATGTATAAACATACATACGTAAACCGCCAAATCATAACCTTTTCTTGAGGTATATTTTTAGCTGGCTAAAAACAGAAATATAATGGTACATTTTCTAAAATAACCGTGTCTACAGGGAGAGGAATTATGCACCAGCAAATTAAGTTTTCTTCGGATCTCGTTAGCTCTGTTCGAGGTCTACACTTAAGTTTGCTAACAACGACTATTTGGTACTTACTTGGTTCGTACCTGGAACTCCTCTAATTGGTAGTTAGCCACCAAATATTTAATTTCAACTTTTACGCTTTCTATTGAAGATTATCCACGTTAAAACTTTTTGGAGCAACTTATTTTAATATTATGTCATTATTAACTATTTTACTTGGCAACGAGTGAACCTGGATTTTTTTAGGTGCAATGGTTCGGGAGCTTTGGTAGCTCAATTGTAAGGACACGCGTAGGTTCGGGTTCAAACTCGGGCACATACCTCTGGTTTTTCAAAGCTATGAACATATTTATAACACTAGCTTGGCGGTGAGGGAAAACATCGTGATGAAACCTGCGCATTCTAACAACTATGGACGTGTAACCATAACAAAATTTCTATAGTTTCCCTATATGAGGGTTATGAAAGTCAGATCGACAGACGCTTTAATAATTACCATACTCGCTAAATCCTGGATTATGGTCTAAGCAGGCCCCGTCTAAGCACGGGATATAACGCGAGGGGGATGATTGGTGCACTAGTTCACAGTGGTGGTGAGTTCCCTACCAGCAGCTCGACGTGAGTGGTCTGTTGAGCAGAGGTGCGGCAACAAACTCAGCAGACAGCCTTTTATAAATAATTTTCATTTTATTTAATTCTAATACAGCGTAAACATTATAAATAAATACTTAATGAAATGCTTAAGCTTACTTCGAAAAATATCAAGATATTAAATGTGTAATGTTGTCTGATATGTATTTTATAATTTTCCCATAATTTTAGACGTGCCGTTTGGTCTAGTAGTTCCAGTTCCTAGCCACGAAACGGATTTGAATACTAGCTGGTGCAAATTTTCGTGACATGAACGCGTCTGTGTCGTATCCATATTAAAATCAGTTTGGAGCCAGATAATTGTTGTGTCAATCTAAACAATGTATTTATAGAGACAGCTAAATAAATTTCATGTATCATAACAATCTAGGTCGTAATGATTTATTACAACGTAGCTGGCATTATAGTGGATCAAAACCAGGATTAACACTCCGTAATTCAGAAATACTGTCACTGTTACTGCTGCCTTAATCCCCCGGGATCCAATGTTGTCATAAACTCATTTAATGTCGGATATAATTGAATAGTGGCTAGAGTTACTGTATCCCTTAAGAGGGATTTAATACATTATGAGGTTAATCAGTGAGAAGCATGGGTGCGCGTTATTAAGATAATTTTTATTTAGTTATAAAATGACCACATCTCATAGGAATACTAAAATTTGTGACGTCATATTCACACTAAATAAACATTTTTGTTGTGAATTCGCTAACACCTACTCTACCTACACGTAATGGGTAACTTTTATTAGTTCCAATACGATTTCAATCATTTTTACACATTTTTGAATCTTTGAAAGAAAGTATTGTTCAATAATTTTTTTTTCCGACTATGTCCGTATTTATTATTTTTATAAGAATAAGAATAAGAATAAGAATAGTTTATTTGGTCTATATCACTTATCAAGTAAATACATATAGAAAATAATAAAATAAAAAAACAAACAATTAGTAATATAGGACCAAAATGGCGCCCACTCAGCATGTGTCGAGGTGACGATAAATCACCAAGACGCTGGTTTTCAGTGAGACCAGGCGACGAGGGGGCGTCAGCGGTCACGCAAACTTAAGTAAGTATACTTCGTAAAACTAAAACTAAACAAAACAAACAAAATAAGATCTAAAAATAAAAGTAATTAATGACAGACGACGATGAGGCATTGTGTTTATATGTGTCAGATATATAGGGTATACTCTATGTGTTGGTGTGTGCACGTGAGTGTGTGTGAATGTGTGCGTATGCATGAACTTGTACTTGTAAAGTAACAGTCCGGCTGCTAAGTGAGTGCTATCTGCTGTTCGAGTAAGTACTTTTTGAGACGCATCTTGAACGAACCTATAGATTCAGCTTTACGGATTGGTGGTGGTAGATTGTTCCAACACTTCGTGGCAGCATAGCGAAAGCTGCCACGAAAAGCAGCCGTTCTGTATTGTGGACAACAAAGACGCGGCGCGATCCTCGCTTCACGTGTAGCGAACCGTAATTTGTTATAAAGGTATGGTGGCTCTTGCTTATTAATGACTCCGAAAAGTAGAGACGCAAAATGTAGAGTGCGTCTGGCGGCCATATTTAAGAGTTTGTTTTGGTTCAAATAGGGAGTGATATGTGTGCGACCAGGAATACGAAAGCAGTATCGTGCACAAGCATTCTGTATGCGTTGGAGCATTTTCTTTGTCCGTTCCAGTAAACATGCTCCATATACTGTATCCGCATAGTTGAGCTTTGACAGGACAAGCGATTCACAGAGCTTGATTCTAGTATCCACGTCGAGATATTCACGTATACGATAGAGAACCTTTATCCTGTAGAAGCTGTTACGCATGACTTCCAGTACGTGTCCCTCAAATCCCAACCTTCCGTCCATAAGAATTCCCAGATTACGAGCATTAGATACACTATCCAGCCGATCTCCCATCATTCGTACCTGAGGATCTTGAGACGCAATTTTGTTGATGACATTTTGAGTGCCCAGAATCATGTACTTCGACTTGTTGGGATTTAACACAAGATTGTTTTCATCACTCCATTGACTAATACGACCCAGGTCCTCGTTAAGTTTTATTATTGACGTAGACGTCCCTTCAGGTTTAAACGAGATGTACAGCTGCAGATCATCGGCGTATAAGTGGTAGCTGCAATCCTGTATTTTTTTAATAATGTCAGCAGTGAACATCACGAATAGCAATGGTCCCAAGATGGATCCCTGAGGGACTCCTCTAGTGACACGGGATGGTATGGATCGCGAAATTGTGCCATCCCCATTATGGATTTCAACAAATTGGTACCGGTCAGTTAGGTAATTTTGGAACCAATTTACGGCAATAGGATCGAATCCATAATAAGTCAGTTTAGCCAATAGGATATCGGGGTTTATCGTATCAAAAGCTCGAGAGTAGTCTAGCAGCACCAGGATGGTGCCCTCACCGCCATCCTGGGCTGCCATGATATCGTCCACGACATCCAGAAGTGCTGTGGCAGTACCTCGGCCTTTTCTAAAACCCGACTGTTTCTGCGGTAATATTTTGTTATCTTCAAGATACTTCGATGTCTGAATATGCACAACTCTTTCCACGATCTTGGACAAGAAGGGTAGAATGCTTATCGGGCGTAAATCTTTGTAGTCGTTGGGATGTTGAATTTTAGGGATCGGCTTTACAATGGCTGTTTTCCATTGATGGGGGAAAATTCCGGATTCCAAAGACTTGTTGACTAAGGCTGTGATAATTGGTAAAGTGTATGGCATGGTCAGTAATATCATATTCAACGTGATCCCGTCTGCGCCATTTGCATTACTTTTTATGGCTCTGATGATACTATTTACAGCCGATTCATTTACAGGTTTGAACGTGAATTCGGCAGAACTGAATTTATTACATTTGAAGTAATTAAGGGTATCTGGGTCAGCGTTATTTTTCCCAGGAATGTCCAGGAAATGTTTATTAATAGTGTCAGGACAGCTAAGATGCGAGGGCAGTTCCGAGTTTTTCTTCTTAAAGTCAACAACATTTCTTTTTATGTTTTTCCACAGGGAACGAGTGTCTTTTGAGTTTAAATTAATGTATCGATTGAAGTATACTGACTTTTCGTTACGTATTGCGGATCTTACAATTGCCTTCAAATCCAAGTAATATTTCCTGTGTGTCTCCAGCCCTGTTACTTTACTCCTAGTATGTGCAGTGTCCCTCAATTTAATCATTTCCTTTACGTTATACGTGATCCACGGATAGGAGTGTGTTTTGATATGAAGGTGTTTAACTGGAGCGTATTTGTCAAATAATTGTACCATACAACTGTTAAACTTCTGCAATGTATCAGTTACGTTATCAGATTGAAAATCGAACCACGGGATTGACTTGACCTCCTCATAAAACTGCTCAAAGTCAATGTCTTTCAAAGGTCTGTACACTATCCATTTGGGGGCAGGTTTGTCCTTTCTGATGTTCAATCGGAAGCTAATGAAGGCATGGCCACTGAGGTCAGGTATGTGATCCACATGTAAATGGGAAATAGGTGAGTCGGAGCATACCAAATCTATTAAAGATTCACTGTGATCTGTAAAATGGGTCGGTAGTCCCACGTATTGCGTCAAATTCATGCACGTAAGGAAGTCAGAAAGTTTTTTTGTGAGTGGACTTTGCATATTTAAAACGTTGACGTTAAAATCCCCTAGAATCAGTAACTTATCATAATTACCAAGTGATGATATAGTTTCACTGAGACGATTCAACCAAGGAGGGCGGTATGCAGTGCCTATAGCCAGTTTGATCCCATTTATGGTAACGCTCAGCCACATTTGTTCCACGGAGGGAGCGGGTGGATGGGGTATGAGCCGCACATTCACGCCGTTTCTAATGAAGTATCCCACCCCACCACCCCGAGATCTCACAGACGCTGGTCTCGGAACGTGACGCAAACGATAGCCCGGAGGCGAAGGTGCATTTCCCTCTTCGCCCTGTCTTAGCCAGGTCTCATTGATAGCCATGATATCTACGTCATGTCGAGCCAAAGCTACCAGGAATTCCTCATGTCTTGTACCAAGAGACCCGGGATTCAACAGGCCTAACGTTAGTTTCCTGTACTTCAAGAACTGAATCGCAAACGAATACGACACCTCAATAAATTTACTGTCTAATAAAAAACGTCGTAGTATAGTAATATGACGCCAATCTCTAATTATGTACTTAAATAGAATCTGAGTAATGTAAAAGGTTGAGTAATTTGCATTGTATGTTCTGGTGTAAAAAATAGTAGAATGTGAAGCATTCAAATAGGTGTATAATATTAATATTGGAAAATGAACTACATCATACAAAGCTGAAACATTTGTTTTAGAATTACTTGGATACAATATACAAATCGCCAGCACTTCACATGACAAGACGTTAAAGATCAGCTGTAGAACATATCCCACATAAGTAAGGACGAGTTTACGGTTTACATTATTTGAATTAAAGCTGTTATAAGCTATGGAGCACAAAATAACATTAGCGAAACGACCCAAAAAACAATACATACAGTGATCCTTGTCATTAAATTTAGTACAACAATTATAAGCCTGTAAAGAGTTTAATATAAAATGAACCAACGAAGTGATCATCCAAAAACTTTCGCAAGGTCAGCTTCGGATCGGAGGCGGTGCCGCGGTGCTCCGTGCTCCTTGCGGGCGTATATCTTACCCTCACGGGTCCAGACGTACTTCCATTGTGCTCGCGACGACTCACTGCGAGCTTTGTAAAAGAGTAGTCGATTAGCTGAAGTAAGACGCTCATTAACGTAGAAGGGTCTAGGTACTGAGCTGAGTCCTAGGCCCGATGTGGTCGCATTTCGACGAACTCGTGCTGCACCTATCATCAGATCTCGAAGAGTACGGCGCGCCAGTTTTACTATTAGTGGGCGGGGACGGGGCGGCGAGTCAGTCTCTTTCTGTGTGCGCCTTATGGGGCCCGCACGCTCCACACTTACAAGATCTCGTTCTTCCAGCTGGACGCCCAGTCTTTGAGCAACAGTCAGTACAATGTGTCCGCAGCGCTCGTTCTCCTCCTCAGGTATTCCTGCGATCTCAATGTCGTTTCGCATCAGTTCCTGATCACGGTCATTCAGTTGAAGTTTGAGGTCCGTAATTGTCTGTTCGAAGGCGGTGGTCTCAGTGGGGGTATCACACCGCTGACGTTCTATGGCATCAACTCGCAATGACAAGTCGTCTATTCTGTTATTACACACCTCGACTGCAGTGGTAATAATGCCTATTGTGGTCCTGAATTCCTGCATTTCCGACCGTACTGCCCTCATTTCCTCGCGTAACAGTCGGATCTCGCTGATTAGTTCCTTGGAGGCAGTCTTCGTGAATTCGGTACTGCCGAGGGACTCGGCGCTGTTTTGTCTCTGTGAGGCCGGCAGGTAAGAGAACTCGGATACCTGCATTGCCGGCGGGTCAGAGGGCACAGGGGTCCGCGAGGCCGGCAGGTGAGGGGGCACGGGTTTCCGCGAGGCCGGTAGCATAGGCGCCTTGATGAGTGGTTTCGCTGGAGGTAACGCAGTTTTTGGCGCTCTTGACCCACGTTTGCCAATGTTGACGTAACTGGTATCTTGCCTTGTGGGGGTGTTAGTATTGTCCTTTTTGGGCAATTTGTTTTTGCATTCCTGGCATACAAATACACTTTTTTGCTCCTCAGTCATAACATTATTAAAACTGTCTACAGAGATATTGAGGCAAATAATATCATATTTTTTTAGGCATGTGTGGCACGTCAAGAATTCACTTGTTTGGATAGCTTGTAAGCAGGCACCACATTCACCATGATAGATTTGCATTGCCATTTTAACACGTGTAGCGGCCTCTAGCGGTAAGTAGCAGCACTATTTAACACTAGATATCAGTTTTTCCAGTGTCCAACAGATGGCGTTGTATAAAGATTTCGTAAATAGGATCAGTATATTGAAATAACGGTTTTTCTATAATGTTCGATGGATAAATTTATGTACGCAGCTTATTTTATATAAATATCTGTTTATATCAGTCAATATTACACGCATCACAAGTCGTAGTTGATATTGTACTCACTGCAATTGTTTTTATTATTGAGAAAGTAAATGATTGTCACTATGATACACTGATACTTCCTAACACTCGTTATTCACTAATTTACTGGAACAAACAACAGGGCAACATTACAGCGGGTGGTTCACTTCAATATTTTATGAAATTAACGTATTTTTTGTAAAAAGGAGTTAAAAAATTATTATTAAAAAGATTTTACTACTGAGGCGTTCATTTGCGTGGCCCGGTGGCGCCCTCCAATCCAATTTTAATGCAATTCGCTTTTTTTTTGAAACAATATGACAAGGTTCTGCCAAGAACCTAAGGGTATGTCTAATCTTACTCCATGGTAACTAATAAAATGGTATTCCACGATAAATAAAAAAAAGCGAAATATGACATAGTATCTAAGCTTTTCAGGTATAGCTCTCTTCGTAAATTCCATTTCATAGACATTGTTATTAAAAGATGCGGCGACATTTGTCTTTGTGATAGGAATTTTCAGCGAGGCTGGCTGTTTACAATGAGAAGATAAAAAGCAAAACATGTTATTTGCAGCGCGGATAACCAGCCAGTGTTACACGCTAGTACATTCATTATGGTAATTCCCGGCGCGGGCGCTGACGAGAGCGCATTTAATAAAGGTGAGGTTTAGCCAGACTTATTGCGTCGATTATCCCGCGCCGGATTATTGCTCCTTGCCTTTGCGCCAGCAATTTTGTTAAAAATACACAGTTAAGTATTTTTATACCTAGGTAAACATGGTTTTCTATTTTTAAATCTAGGATATTAGGTACTTATTTGCTGTTTTCTTCTGCTTTCTTTCTGAATGTTCGTTAATGTTTTTCATAAACGAATTAAGAACTATTCAAAACATAATTACAATATTTATTTCCGTTGTTTTCCATGTAACTAGTCAATAGTTAATAAATTCGATTGTTGGTCATAATTAGCCTCATTGAAATAAGATATCCATAATTTGGGTTATAAAAATATTCTACTGTAACACATATAAAAAAAAAGTGTGTAATATAATACTGTTTTCTATAATTGCCTAGCTATTTTTAAAATCAGTTAGCTGAATTGTTGAATATAATGTTTTTTTCTAGTAATATTTGAATATTTATTAATAATAGGTATTTTATAGTGGATATAAAAACTGCATTAGGGATAATAAAACGCCTGAAGTTTATCAGTTACTTATATTTAACAGAAGCTCTCTCTAGTTCTGCAGTCTGGATCACTGGAGTCACTCTCGTCGCGTTAATTACCTATTGTTTATTATTAGCTCTCATTGTAATATCTATATGAATAGTTTCATACGTTTCACGTACTTGATTTGTGAGTAGTACCTACCTACATAAATTAAATTTATTGTAACTTGTTAGGAAAAGTCCGTATAAATTCAATGTCATATAGCCAATAAGCTAAGGAAGGAAACGAACTTCAAAAAAGTTTCGGAAATACGGGACCGAACGGGAGTAAAGTTAAGAAGGTAGAATATTTACCTCTTTGATTGAAATATGATGAGCGGTAAACGAATCTCTGCTTGAGGCAAAATTGTATTTTCTTGGCGTCTACTTGGAGGGAATGAACTTCATACAGAACTTCCAACTTTCAACAAAAACTCGACTTTGCAAATAATATCGTAGGAACCTAAGTTAATAAGTATTTCAACTCGCTTTTACAAGATTACTTATTCACTTTAATTATTAAAAGGTAGTTTTTAATATTTAATTTAACGCGATACTAATGAATGAAAGATACCTACCTTCTTAGTCCCTTTTTTATTTTGGTTTCGTTTAATTAAAGTTCAGTTTTTCTTTTCACCTTACGTAGCAACAGAATACGAAAATGGCGTGGGTTATAGTGGGTTTATTAGTAAAATAGTTATTCGGATACGCTGGCCGGGCAACCACGATTGCCCTTCTTCGAGTTCAGCCCGGAGATCTAGGCGACTATGGAAACCTAATGGAAAGCGAATGGCAGATTTTTTAGATTTAATTTTGTGGGGACACCTCTATTTTTAGATTAAAAAGAAAAAATACCATAGAGCTCTGTATGAACCATAGATTGAAATCAAACCATAAACTATCGTGCAAAACCAAATGACATATAAAAAAAAAAGTCAAAGATCAGTAAATTTTCCTTTTCTAGCCGGTAATGTGAAGTGTATGAAAATATGAGTTTGTTAAATATTTATTATTTCTTTCTACAAGTGTTATATATGAAAAGAATCCTCAAAATTGTTGCCAATTGATTATGTATAAATATTAAAGGCTAATTATATCAGATATTTCCACAAAATCGACGATAAAATAATACAAAAATTCGAACGTTTCGTGTGTTGTTTTTGTGGAATTCGTAAATATTTTAAACAAATATACCTCGTTTTAGCAAGATTTGCATTATTCAAAGTATTTCAATATTACAAATAGTGAAAACAATGTTAAGATTACGTTTTATAACCTGGTGTGGCGGCGATCTTAATCGGGTCGCCCGACAATAAATTTAGGCAAACGCGACTTTGTCTTAATGTATTCTGCTTTCCAAGACCTATAAAGTTATTATGGATATCAAAAGAAAGCTTATATAATCTAGTTTAATGTTGTAAAACCCATTTTGTTATAAACTGTAATATATTTCGTAAAACTCGGAAAGAAAAAATATTACGATAAAATTCAACACCAATTGTTAATTTCAATATTATTTGAACTACTTTAAATTCGTATTTGTACTCTAGTTCTTGCACAAAAAAATAAATAATAAATAAATTCTCCAGACTGACACACCAATTCCCTAGTTCCAAACTAAGCCTATGCTTGTGCTATGGATACTAGGTGAACGGATAGACATACTTAAATACGTTTATAAACATCCATGACTCGGTACAAATGTCCATGTTCATCACACGAAACATTTGGCCCTAGCGGGATTCGAACCCGCGACCCTTGGTTTCGTGGCCAGGGTCTCTAACCACTCGACCAACGAGCCAGTCAAAAATCTATAGTTTCAGCTATACCATGTATTTTTTATATTCATATAGTTTTACTAGTTTTTGAGATATTAACGTTTAAAGTAGGCAATGAACGCGCGCTCAGTTCGCGAAATACCGTTAGCGGCGCTCATACAGAGGGGGTGATGGTAGCTGTCACAAAATTCATACCAGGGGTTAGTTCTTTGTTTGTTTTTTTGTATGGAAATTCACACGCGTGCCTTTCGTACTTAATGTCTTTAATTAAAAAGATAGAATACGTTTTTAACGCGCTTGGCCAGTAGTAGTTAGAACCCATAATCCATCTTTACCAAAAGCTAACACGAAGTTCTAGTTTTGGTATCTAATTGACATTGTAATAAAAAATATAAGCCTGTGTTGTATATTAAAGATTTTCGCCATTAAGAAACAATATATTTGAGTACAAGACATAATAAATTAGAAATACATATATAATCGAGTTTTCTTATAATGCGAAACAAATTGCTACAGGACAAGATAAAAAGAAGCCAGCAGAGAAAAGTGGCATATTATTTACATTTATTACATACATATTTCTTTTTGGAGATGGAAAAGTACTCGGAAAGCATAAAATTAAGACACATTTGAAAGTCATTGCAGCGGGGGCGTCGTGCGAAAGCTAATTTGCTCCTGATTGTCAGTCCGTGTCTAATATTGGGCCCATTTACTTTGCATAATGGGATAAAGGAGGTCTCAAATTGTTTGTTCAGCTCCTCGATACGTGATCCGCCGATGTTCACAACAAATCGAAGGCAGACGTTATCGAATCTGTTTAAACGAATATTGTGGCTTTGGCAAGTGTCTTTTAATATGCTTTTCAGAATCTGATAAGTTGTCAATTTTGTTTTGACATGATTTCTTATTAAGGTTAAAATTGTACATAAGTACGAGAGATTGACGAGATGTTTGCCTCGAGGTTTCGTAATATAGTGCCGAAGAAAAACACATAGGCATTTTCAAATTTTTGGCATTTATCTTAACATATATAATTTACTGTCATCCCTACATCAATTCAGATATAAATAATTAAAACCATATTTGCAATTAGATATTTTAGAAAGAGCTACATTTGCACGAGCATACCATATGACATACTAGTTTCTGCTCGCGGCTTCGCTCGCTTGGCACATCGATGAAACATAGCCTATATATTACTCGAGTCTATGAGCTATATTATTCTAAAGTTTCATTAAAATCCATTCAGTAGTTTATTGGTAAAGCAGTAACAAACATCCATCCTTACTTACAAACTTTCGCATTTATAATCTTAGTAGGATGACATTTACGTCCTCTCCCTCGAAACTGTACTGCCACCTAATCCAATGAGATATTTCGTAACACTTCTTATAATTCATACGTGCACGCGTCTTCATTTAGTTTAAGCCGATGAAGGCTTCAAAGTACGGGAGGCTTTGTTCTGCAGTGGCAGTTAATATTGCGGCATTAGCGGCCCGGATCGGCCCGAAGCTTCTGAATCTCTTCGTAATTAAGTACGCGTTAGTATAAAAGGCTGCAGATGCCGAAGGCACAAGAGACTAATTGCAGGACTCATTAATTCATCTTGGGTGGTGAATGGTAACGTTTTAATCATTAAAGGTGGATTCTTTAAAATGTTCCATGGATCTTGTAGAATTTGGCAAAAATTTCACCACAGCATACCAAAATAAAAATACCTTAGGTATACACCACCGAGGTTCGGAAAAATTCCATTCATGTTTACAACTGACAACTAAAATAATAGTGGCCTCCTTTGTTTCCGTTCTCGAAAACAAAGCCCTAATGGAATCACGTGTTCAATGTTATTTTCCTTATAAAATGACAATCGATGTTCCAAGTGACGGAGAAATAAATAAAAAATCTGCTACCTTAGAGTTTAAACATAGTTGGTGTCTTAAATTAATAGACAAAAAAAAGAAAACAAGGTAGACAAAATATCTAAGCAAGATATATTTTGGAATTTTTAACTAGGTGGTATTTCGTCTTCTTTATGGACATTTTCAAGTATTTGTTGTTTTATTTCAATAATACGACAGACGTCTTCGTCACTTGTCAATAATTTTTTATTAGTTTTACTTGTGCGAAATAAGCATCAGCCACATAACACAGCCTGCCATCGATTTTTTTTCATTTCATTCTATACAATGTGAGTGGAATAAAATATTTTATAGTATTATTTACAAGGAAAACGCGAAGCTTCGAAAAAATATGAAACTTCAACATTCATTCCAAAGTATAGATGACAGTACGTGTCCTGGTTTGCTATCGGAATACTAAAAGTCGTAAAAAATGTAACTTACGTTTTGAGAATGTGGATGAAGACTATCAAGTCGGTCGGTTTAACAGCGCTTAAAATACTATTTGTTTTGTCAGTTAGTATAAAATCCATTTATTTCATTTAATTTTTTTGCTGAACTTGGTTAAGGGGGCTGGTTGCCCCTTTTACTTTGCTTTCGGGAATTACGGGTGTAATTACATGTATGTATGTATTTATTGGTAAAAAATAAAACATTTTGTTAATTAACTTTCCAAGACAAGAATATTCAGAATTTATTTTTAAAAACAATAAAATAATACTATAAACGGTGCTTTGCTTCTTTATTTATAAATTTAAACTATTTTTCGTTCAACGCTACTGAAAGAGCTAAACATAGTTGGTTGGCCTAACCTATTGGTTGTTTTGGTGTATTTTGTCTACCGTAGGTTTTTCACTCTATGTCATGGTGTGACGCATTTATTTTAATAAACATCACTCTCGGCTGATCCAATATATTGTACAAATGTGAGTCGATGTGTCACATTACGTAAATATTGGCGACGAAAACAATACTATTGCCAAAATGTGCGTAAAGAAAATGTTTGTGTTTGATACTTATATATAATGGTCTGCAATAAGTTTCGATTTCTCGACTTTCTCTAGAATTGTCCGTCTAACACAGTCTAGTTTTATTTGCGGCTAAAAGTGGTTAACGGGGCTAGTTGCCCTTTGACTCTACCTAACCCTTCGGGCATTCCAGTAGAATGTATCTGTTAAATTAGAGTATGCGTTGGTCAATGTGACATAAACAATTTTTAACTGCCATTCAATTTCTGTCTTACGAAATCCATCGTTCATTCGAATTATTGCTATGTGGCTAAGCAAAAGGCCACTAATTTCAGAACTGCGTGGTTGTCTTAAAGCTGAATGGTAAACAGGCCCCGCCATTAGTGTCCGCGTCTGTGGTTGACGATCCAAAAGATTGTGCGGTTGACAGCCAGGATGGGGCAGATAATTTTAAAGAAATCTTCACTCTCTTGTTTATTGTTCTTCTTGTTCACAAACGCGACTTAGACGTAAAATCTGTTCGTAATCAAATGCTGTTGTTTGTTGTTTTACAGGCTCGTAATCTTCACTTGTTTTCGTACAATGACTCAGTAAGGCAGCGGGGGCTTCCACAAAAACAATAATAATTTATATGCAAACTTGTTGACTTCATGGAAGACCTCATAAAAATATTCATGTTTTTATTACATGTGAAGTTGAGGCAGTACATTCAAGGTTTGTTGATGCTCATTTCGGACTGTTATCGCATCATTCTAACTTCTCGGTTGAACAAATAATAAAATCTGTCATAACATAATAAGAAAAAATATCTGCTATACAATTTTCAAAATGCTAATAGCTCAAGTTAACGTGGTTCAAATCACGCTTTTTCAATCGTAGGGTATGATTATCAAGATCAAGTTTATCAAGTTGATAGAAAGCAGATACTTACCCATAGCAAATATAAAGGACGCGACCCTAGACAAACCATCTAAAGGGTAAGATCAGGACTGGCTTCCCTTACCCAACTACTACGTGTCAGGGACATGCCTGACTTACGTCTTTGACATGGGTACAAATATACAAGAACTGTCGCCATAAAACCGCATTATAAATATATTCTCAACGAAAATAACGAGGGCACTCGAGTCACAGCTGAAAAGGATCTATATAGAATATTTAAAAGTAGTGAATAAAGTATGAATGTTTGATGGCCCAAGAACATTTACCTGATGTTAATATGAGTATGGTAGGTTGTTTAACTTCAGCATATATGATCAGGTGTAATTTACACCACACTATACTTGCTACAAACTTCACAAACGATTATGAGTATATTATTTTTGTTGGCTAGAGTGTTTTGAAATTTAGTAATAATATTTGTGAAGGTAACTTTTTCATGGCGCGATACAAATTTACTTCTGATATATTTATTTTTATGTTATGGTTTCTTTGAATTAATAGGCCGCTTTGCCTTATAGAATGAGTTGCACAAATAGGATGCTTTGATACTTCTTTTTCATAATCATTAATATTTTTTTATTAAATATATTAAATCATTTGAGTAATTTTACAAGTAAGTAGGTAGTAGGTTTTTTAAGTGAATGTATGTACTAGTTCGAGATGACATAATTTCATAACAGGTAATTCATTTTTTTAAAGTATCTCAAAATTAAGCTTGCAAAGCTCCACTGACTTCTGTTCTGCTAGGAAGAAGAGTTACAATTGGTACATTATTTTTAAGTCCCCGACCAACAGGAGGATCTATATAGTTGTTATACGCCATATCGGTTCAGTGTACATTTACAAGAGTTATTCAGCGACAGCTATTTATTAAATAAGTCCTAATTAAAAGCCATCATGTACTGAACAGTTATAAAATATATGGTATTTGTTAGAGCGAGGGCGTGCGTGATTAATTCGGCCGTTGACTAATTAGTGCACTGAGGCTTCTCCTGCGGCGGTATTTATCAATAACTAATTGGGTATTCAAAATTAACAGATTGTGTTGCTATTTTTGAAAAATATACTAATATGGGAGAACGTATTTAAGAGTATATTTTTTTTGCGCAAACGACACCTTGTTTCTATAAAAATAATTATTGCGATTCAGTTTTCAGTTGGGTAAATGTTTAAATCAGAGTTGTATTTACTTTTTGAATTGGACCAAATCGGAATGTATAAGAATTTATTCCATAAATGTTTTTAAATATATCTTATTTGAAATCGTATACCTAAAGTTTGTCTATATTATTAATGAAACGATTTAGATAAGTAGAGTCCCTGTTAAATTGGGTATTAATTTGACAAAATAAAGCTACGAGTGGAATGTAATTTAAATTTTAGGATAAAATAAATCTTCTCTGTATCATTGGAAGAAGAAGTCTAATACGTGTAGAATGGAGCTGACAAAAATAGTATATTATGGGAGTAACTGGCTTTATTGTGTACTATCAAAATAAATAAAGTTACGACTTTAAATGCAAAAAAGCAATGTAGGGCATTTCCCCTAGATAAAACCTATTAAATGATGTCTCCAAGGACAAGCCCCATAAATAAAGTTGAATTGAACTAGTACTGATTCCTGCCAGAAAGTTTTAAGTAGATAGTTTTCCGTTACTTAGTGGCACAATAGTTTTAAAGAAGCCTTACGGAGCCGGACGCGTGCCCCTAAGAGGATTGACTCAATGCACGGGTTGTTTAATGCATATTGCAAGTATGTGGAGTGGTGCGAAGAATGTACGAAGCTATCTCATAATTTTATATTTGTGTAGGACGGTTTTGGTACTTTATTGTTATTGGGAAGCTCGGTTTAGCCAAAAACTATTATTAGTAGCTGTTAATTCCTGTTTCAATAGTCAATATATTGCGTTCACGTTGGAAGTCTATACACCAGGACATTGTATTTTTTTTTATTTTCTTTTGATTTTTATAAACGTTGAAAAAAGTTGTCTTTAAATTGTAATGGGCTAAAATTTATTTCTACTTGACCCCATCTACAGTTGTCTCGAGGTATCAGAAGAATACATAGAAAAATCCATATAATGTATCCATAGAATTTGAAATTGTAACCTTCATATGGTTCATGTTTTCGGCAGAATCAACCTTCGCATTTAAAATATTTTACGAGAAAATCGAGTTCATTTCACATAGTCAGTCCATGTATAATAGTCTTAAAACATTTTAAAAGTTTCCAAGTAATACATTTAACATTCGCGAACGACGCGAACAGAAGCGTCGACACGAAAGAACAAAGCAGCAAATGCGTTTCCAATAACATCATAGTCAGGCTGCTTACAGACGAGGTCAGCTCACACAAGCATAGATGATGACTGCATTGTATTGTGTCAGTTACCGAGTGCGGAGGTGTATTCACGGGTTCAGCTGATTCATCGGTTATTGCTGAACCGCGCTCAATAGCGATGAACGATGGGGCTTCGGACGTAATTAATATCGAACCAGAAATATTGTGTTCCTTGCGGATGTGAAGTAATGGCGTTGTTACAGCGCGAAACAATACCACGTTTCGTGTTGGTGTAACATCAATTGTGATGTATTCAGAGTGAAATCATACGATTGGTGTATTGAAGTCTGGATTATATTTGCGTGAATAACATGATTTTGTTTGCGTCTTTATTTCATCGCGTAGTTCACTTATTAGGCTATTAATTACTTACTTTTAGGTTAAATCAGAACAGTTACAATTGGTAATATTATATTTGTCCCATGTTGGTCTGGGACTTGGCCCATGTTGATCTGGGACAAAAAAAAAGAATGTGCCAACTGTGGTTCTTGCCTAGCATGTCGTAAAAGGCGACTAATAGTTTACGGGCTTTTGGGTATGTGACTGAGTAAGCGACGAGCTAGCCACTTGTCACTCCTTTTTCACAGCTTTCCATCCAACCCAGCCCACTGTCCCATGTTGGTCTGGGACTTAAAAAGAATATGCCAACTGTGGTTCTTGCCTAGCATGTCGTAAAAGGCGACTAATGGTATATCGGGTTTTGGGTGTGTGATTGTATAGGCGTCAGGTTAGCCGCTTGTCACTGCTTTTTCACAATTTTCCGTCTAACCAAGCCCGGCTTTATTTTTGGCTGAATGTGGTTGAAGAGGCATAGTGCCCCTTTGACTCTGCCTTCCCCTTCGGGAATTATGGGCGTGATGTTATGTATGTATGTATGTATGTAATATTACTCTGAAAAAAATATTTTATCTAAGATTGGTGTGTGATGGGAAAGATGGGTGTGTTGGACAGAGCAATCGAAGAGGTTTCTTTTCCAAGATGCGCAAGGCAAGTGCTAAGTAGGTTGGGAGTTCCTGCAGTAGAGGTCTGGAAAACCTATGTTCTACGCCCAAAGAAAGACAGCCGTGAGGTTTAGAGTGGTTAAGTCGTACGTCTTGAGTAAATATTCACAGGTTCAGGTTAAATGAGGGATATTCCAAGAATAATAATTTCTTTAAGTTTCCGTTTACTGCTTTCTACAAATGCAGCGTTAGGTATTATCAAATCACACTATAAAATTAAAAATGGATTAATAGAGAGACAAGTTTCAGAATGTCTGACTATTTATAAGTGCTTTTTTGAAGCTAATGAATTAAAAAATAGGAATAAAAACAATTTCATTTAATTTCAATGAAAAAGAGACTATAATGCCATGAAATAAAGATCTCCGTCATTTGGCACGGTATCGATGGGAAAAGTATGCTTTCAATTATTATATGGGCTATAAAAGCTATTGGATTGAAATGAGCTCACGCGAGCGGTCTCTGTAGATTTGCCATGTTACGTGATTCCGAATTTGATAATATTTCTTGACGTCATTTTTAATTTTTTATTCCACCTTCAGCTCGTATCCTCTCAATCAATTAATTTAGGAAGTAGGCTGTAAGGGGGAGCATTGGAAAACTTTTTGCTTATTTTTATGACATGTATTAAATTATCGTAAGTAGATGTTATGATCGTCTATTTCTTAATCTTATCTTTTTTCTTTTCCTCTACCTTAATTGCTGAATTTATCGTTTTCATATATAGAAAGCAATGATGATTGCTATAGTTATTTTGAAAATGTATCAAATGATTACTACAAAAAGTTAATTAAATGTACCTAGGTATGCAGGTATACACGAGGCTCGATCGGGCCGTCCATAGTTCGTTAGCAAGGCCCAACTAATTAATGGTACGTTTTAAACAACTCCTCGGCTTCATTTGTGCAGCAAAGAGTTAATTAAAAGAATTTTATGGTAATATTCACCCTTTTTCTGTTTTCTGTTGTTGTCTGCCTGCCTAATTAATTCTTGCTCCTTTTCAAGTGAGGACTTAACATTTCATTCATCTATTTATTTTATTCTCGTGTAGTTAATGATACTTGTAAGGTTTTACAAACGATCTGCCAAGGTTAAGAAATACAAACGCAACAAACTATAGCAGTTGGTCTGTAATGATCTGACTATCGTCTAAGTCGCAGAGTTATTCGAAAACATAGTTTGATGACTTTTATCAAGTTTGATGATATTCGGTTAGTTTATTTAGAATGTTGCCAGTTTTAGTGTAATTTGACATGACATAAAACTCGCAAGCGTTTCCAAACTACTATCAAACTGACATAATCGTTACGAGTAAAAAATGCGCTTCAGGAAACCGTTAGTACCAGACGGTTTTTGTTGTTCTACTTTTTGGTTTCCAAATGAATTGCCGCCACCCGAGCTGGGTGAAGAAAAATTGCACTGTGCCAAGGCGCGAATTTATCGCCTACGTTATTATGGGGCTAGCGAGAAAGCGCTACTTAAGCAACGTCACCCACAGATGAAAAGGTGCGGAGTTGCTCCGCTGAAGACTTTTTACCTGGATTTGAAATTGGACGGAGGGGTGCATTGCAGTAGAATATACGTAGAACACAGAGCACATTTCGTAGCGCTTGGTTAGACGTGAATTAATAAACACTAACTAGGCCAGGCCGTAGCCCGCATTTTTTACGAGCTGTAACGACTTTTAGCAACAGTGAGGGCGGCTGATACATAAGGGTTCTACGACAGCAGGAGAAGCTATTGGGTTCATGATGTGACGTAGTTCTATGGACTCTATATGAAACCCAAGTTAAGATTTTCATACGTAATTGATTTTGATGTAAAGAAAAGCCGCTATTAGGACGAAAGTGTAAAGTCACAAACATTGGTGAGAAGAAATAGTTCCTAACAAGGAATAACTAATTTAAACACTGGTATTAAATAGAAAAAACTATTTATATTTCATAACTGAAACCAGAGTAATTGAAGAACAAGTCTGTCACTTGTTACCGCGATGAAATCGCATCGGTGATGCGCTGGGCGACATACTTCTACTTAAGATGCCTCAGTGGTGCGTCACTATAGATTATTTTACTAACGTTCCTCACGATTTGTTATTTGCTTAGAACTTATTTATTGCTTGGAGGAAATAATTTAACGGGTAGTGTAAATATTTCTACTTTTATCGTAAAATAGAAAGCTAATGACGACGAAGAAACATCATTAGAGAGAATGTTTAAACATCGTTACCGATATTATATTGCGTGGAGTTAACAAATCGTTTGCGACGTACTAAGTAAATATAATTTGTCAGTCAATCAGTTTTATTACAGAAAAATTTAGATTTTCTTTTTCTACAAAAACCTCCAGTAATAAAGTAAAAAATATGTATATATAGACGTGGTGTTTTGTTGTTTTAAAAAGGCTACGACAAAAGCTAGTCCCATGTTGGTCTGGGACTTGGCCCATGTTGATCTGGGACAAAAAATAAAGAATGTGCCAACTGTGGTTCTTGCCTAGCATGTCGTAAAAGGCGACTAACGGTTTACGGGCTTTTGGGTATGTGTCTAAGTAGGCGACGAGCTAGCCACTTGTCACTCCTTTTTCACAGCTTTCCATCCAACCCAGCCCACTGTCCCGTGTTGGTCTGGGACTTAAAAAGAATATGCCAACTGTGGTTCTTCCCTAGCATGTCGTAAAAGGCGACTAATGGTATATCGGGTTTTGGGTGTGTGATTGTGTAGGCGACCGGTTAGCCACTTGTCACTGCTTTGTCACAATTTTTTATCTAACCCAGCCCGGCTTTATTTATGGCTGAATGTGGTTGAAGGGCATGCTGCCCCTTTGACTCTGCCTACCCCTTCGGGGATTATAGGCGTGATGTTAAGTTAAGTTAAGTTAAGTTACGACAAAAGCTATGAAAATTTTGGCTGTTCCGCTTACACCCTCACATATGTAGCTAACTCATCAAAATCAAAAGTGGGTCCCTCTTGACCTCCGTTAAAAGTTACTTGTCCAGCTTCCTTGCCGCTCAGGTTTTCAAATATTTGATTACCGAAATTATTTCTGCTCGAATCGGCGAATTTTCAATTTGGGTGGATATTGCAAAGCGCCTGCTAAAATATTCAATAAAATACTTCAATAATTCATTGAGAGTAATATTGCGGCTTTTTGCTCCCAAAAATGCAACAGTCAGCAGAATCATTAATGTTTGTCAGAAAATTAAGATTGCTTTCTTCCGATTAAACTATCTTGAAACGTTGCAGACGAACTTAGCTTGATCGTGAATAGGCTTCTTATGACATTTCTTCATTAAGATAGTAACTTTCAATTAGATTTTTTCCTACCTTAATGTTACAGACAGATGAGAAAATTAACTTTTTTGACTGTCTCGATGGCGCCTTCGGTAGTGACCCTGCCCCATGCGCCAAGAGTTGTGGGTTCGATCTCCACCCAGGACAAACATTCGTATTATGAATACTTGTGTTTGTTCTGTGTCTGGGTGTTAATATCCAATATTAAGTATATATTTGTAATACCACTCTTGATTCTGATATCCATAACACAAGTGCTTAGGCTCGGAGTCAGATTAATGTATGTGATGTCGTCGATTTTTTTTTTATTATATGGTTTGGACTTAGAACTCTAGGACACATTTTAAGGTCTTTTCTGTTGGGATTCTTGGACATAATTTAATATAAGGCATAAAATCCCTTTTTATTTATATACTTAGGTACCTACTTTCAAAGTCATATATGCAAAAAGTGTTAAACAATATTTTGTTGTTTTATGGTGTTTTAACATTGAACTATTATTACTAGCGTATAATAATAATAGCTCAATGTGTTTTAATAGGGCGTAAAACAATACAACCCATTTTTATGCACCTATAAAATCGACACAATAAAATAAAATTTACGACAGGTGTATGTATATACCTATTGTTTTATTTAGAATCTAAAAATAATAATTAAGCATTTTTGTAAAGCCTCTCTAATGACAGAGGCTAAATAGCTTAAACTAGCTTGAATTCAGCGTTTGTAACAAAGAATTCGTGTAACTAGAACTACTTATTCTCGACTCAGCACTTTGCTACGTTAAAACTTTTTAAAATTCATGAATGTTCTCCGTAGTTCTGTAGCAATATGCTGCAAAGTAGCTGCGAGTGGTTAGATAACGAGGAATAAATGTAGCTTACGGTATCATAAATATAGCAAGATAAGTCCCCAAATATTCAAGCCTCATCGTTAATGAAGGGATTAAAAAGAAATATATTACATTTCATCGTCCCATCTTGGTCTGGGTGGGACTCAAGAATAGAATAACAAATGTGTTTCTTGTTTAGAATGTAGTATAAGACGGTGTATTGGGTATTGGGCTTGTGATTATGTAGGCGACGAGCTAGTATTTGTTACTGCTAATTCTCTACAGTTTTCCATCAAAAATTTAATTTTTTCAATGAGTTTATTGCTTCTTGAACTAGACAGAGATATTATAAGCTAGTATGGTAAATTGTATTTATTTCCGTTGATAATTAGTTTATAGTGGTTGTAGGTATAGCTTACTCATATTTAGATTTGTTTATTTATAGTTGTAAGCATCTCGTGAATAATGTAGTGCTACTGCGTAAGTACATTTTCAAGCGTATTAAATCGCTGGCCTATGTTGGGCTATTGGTAGTACATGAATATTCATGCCTAACCCATATGAAAAGGCTATTTTGGTAGTAATAAAAAAAAGAAGAGAAAATAAAATTAAAAATTGCTCTTTTTGTTCGTAATAGGTAAAGTAGGTACCGATTCTTTGTTAAGTAGTTCTGTTGTATACATACATAATGGCACGCCTTTTTCCCATGGAGATATGCAGATATATAAATGATAACCTTATTTGGTATAGTTCACTTCATTTGTTTTCTTATAATGTAGCTGCGAGCTAATAATGGCTTTACTGTTATTCAAATAACAACCATTATAAAGTCAACAGACTAATCAAACATTTACTTCTAATAGAAAATGATATAGAATATAAATGAGATCGTTAAATTCTATTAAAATTTGTTTCAAAACTTAGCTTAGGAAACATTGCGTGAAATATTTTTTGTCATTTACAGAAATAACATTCTAGATTTAAGGGTACCTACTGCAAAGTATACCTACAACTGCCTTGAGATAAGCGAAAGCAGGATTAATAATATTATAATAGTCTTTAATAGAAAGTGAGTAAGTAGTACATTATACACGTATCTATATATTTCTCTCTAATGAGATACGTTAGTAATGAAACTTGTGATAAACAAGACATGGTAAGATCTCCTAATTAGATGATTACGTTAACTCACCTGTTCCACGGAGCCATATTGTCTGCGCGAGAATACACCCCTTCTTGAAATCAGCTCACTTGCTGACGAACTGTGGACAAAGGAAAATAGGCTTTAAAATCATTTGCATTTGTAATATTGCGAGTTTAATATCTACATAATATTATAGTGGATAAGCACTTCTATTCAGAAGTATACCATAAAATGGTCAAAATTATGAATTTCACACAGGAACGCACCAATTAGGAATACCTATATATTATGCTTTATTCATATTATTAATGCTTGAAAGTCAAACGATATCACGTTAATTTAAATGGATTATAGAGCTTATTTCATTATAGCATAAAACAGTTTGTAAATAGTATTAAATGACCAATAAACATACCGGACGAACCATCGGCTCAATATGTTACCATGAAGTGTACAAAATTACGTGCATATAAATAATATGACTACGATGGTGGAACAAATGTCTGTAAGTGCCCAAAAACACGAGACTGCCGTGATAAAATATATTGTGAAAGTATTTTTATTCGTGTATATGGCTCGTTAGATAGATATATGTATACCTATGCCCTAATGTCGTGATCATTTTTAGAATCAATTGTGTTTCAAAAATATATTGTGTAAGATATTGATTTTAATTAATAGGCTTCACTAATAAATTTATGCCGTTACTCATATAACTGCCTTCTATATTCTATATTCGTGCGTGAATAATAACAAAACTATTTCATGAAATAGTTTAGCCGCAAGAACAACACGTTCCGCGAAGTGGCCCCAAAATACCGTTCTCAACTTATTTAACGAGGACTTTAATAGGAAGCTCGACCTTTGATAAATTAGTTAGTCACATAAATTAGAAGTTACCCGACTCGGATATGGCATGTTGCGACTAATTCGCACAGATCTGAGAGTTTCGCTAGCTGCGCAGTTCTACTTGCAGTGATATATTGGTCGCGTGATCGAGTGTCATGATAAACCTCGGCTCGGCTGAGCTGTCCCATATCTGATTTTGGGTATAGATTATTTTTTTTCAAAGGACTCTAAAGAAATAAGGTCTTTATAGATCCAGTCAGTAAACTAAAGTACCTACCCTCTCAATGAACACGTCGATCAAGATGTTATGTACTAGATAAAATAGGTCGTCCTATTCTGGTGGCCAGGAGATGTAGCTAAAGGCTAGGGATCTTCAACAAGCGATATGTTCAAATTATGTAAAATACTCACAAAACTTACTACTACAAAAGTAACTATTACAAAAATATCAGTACTTTATAAGGTGAACGGTTATTTAAATATATTCGACTGAGAATAACATCGATCATAGCTTACCAAGTTCAAGATCATAGTTCGAAACTTTATGCATTATGAAAAATGCAAAAGTATAATACTTTGTAAACTTTCAGTTGTAAAATAATAGTTTTTAAAAAAGTATTCATGAGGACTTTATATTAAATAGACTTGGAATATAAGATCACACATAATTTCTGGATTATTTCTATCTTTTTAATTAATTATTCGGAAAAGTACCTTATATATATTTTTCGTCTACTTAAAAGATTGTAAAAATATTTCTACAGGTAATTTATTGTAACAAATAAAGACATGTTCATACTTATAATTTCTCTTAATTGGTCGGGTACTTTCAAAGGTTTAGTTTGCCATAACGATAAGGAGATTAGGCAATCAACGACGTGACTAGGTTTGTGAATTGGGTGTACCTCCCGCAGGTAGTGTTGCTTAAGATTACTAGGCTAAGTAGTAGTATCTACGTTGTACATGACTGAGAGAGTGAGACGTCACTTTTTAAGTCATGTTTTGGTTGGTCTGTTCGGGTTATTGTAAATTCGTCACAAAGTAAATTCGTCACATTTTGTACTCTCCATACGTTCAAAGTAAATTCGTCACATGCGTTTAAAAATATGTGTTAATTTGTCATAGGTGTCTGTTCCGGCCAATCTCCAAAACGGCTGAACTCCTAATTTTGACGATAGTCACTGGCAGAAAAGTGTTTTTTTATGAAGTAACTTAGTTTACTTTTACCCTAGACAAATAAATTAGGGCGCGTGCAAATCTTTTTTTTTAATTTCTTGTGAACAAAACTGAAAGCAACAGCTAGTTACTAAATATGATCTCGATTATCACTAAATTAATTCTGGGTCGAGAAGCCAAATAGGAGCTGTATAAAGGTCCCTCGAAGGTTGCCACCGGCATGTAAGCCTGATAATGTAATCAAATCATGTGCACACGTGATCCTGCGATGTAATGGCCTCTAATCCTATAATGTTGAGTTAAATTTGTCAGAAACATGTCTAGTAATACTATTACGGTATTAAATGGTACAATTATATAGACAATAAAATGTTATATCGTGGGAGCGTAGAATAGAGTAAAGAACTATATTTGTGTGCATATATGTAGATATATTAGTGTTAAAAGCAAGTATGGCACGTTTACAAAAGATTCAAGCGACAGTTCAATAAATAAATAAATAAATAACTCTGTGACATTAGCTGGAATAGTTCTTAAGTTAAAAAGCACAACCCCTTTAAAAAACTAAGATACATTTTAAGTATAGGTATCTACTGAATACTTAAATCATAATAATATTGAAGATCATAATTTATCTGGTCTTATTTTCCACTTGAACTCACCTGATAACTAGACACATAAGAAAACTTTCACCCAAGTTTAATACAGGCAAAATAAGGAGTAATCGTAGATCCTTCGTCAAAATTTGTGTTCCAAGACTAACGGTTTAGCGAATCTTATTTGCTCATAAAAAGAAATGAAAGGCTCCCTTAGGCTTACCCCATGCTAATCAGAATAAAAAGCCCCTTCCAACTCAAAAGTAATTTGGTCGAGTTCATTGACCGGCTGCGACCTTGAATTTATTCGCGGGAACGCAAATAATCCAGTAATAATTAGCCCTACGGTTTACTGCTGCTGTCGACTAGTACAATTTATCAAATGGTCACAGGCTTTTGGAAGAACAATTTTCTTTTAGACGGAGAATGGAAGCTTCAAGAAAAATTGCGCAAAAGTGACGTGAATTAAGTGCGGTTTGAGATGTTATCATCAATTAAGTTGTATATTAAATACTAAGATTTAGTTTATTATTATATTGAGATTTTTTCTTACAATACAATAGCTAAAACTGTAGTTATTAGAATTCCTTTTGAAGATATTTGTTCAAATCAGAATGAAAAAGTCTGCCAAATGCATTGATTTTAGCTGTGAGATAGCGCGTATAATTTTACATTTTTACTGACGCTGAAAGATATTATATGGGAATCATTAATTAAGAACATAGTAATTTAGAACCCGTTTAACATCATAAATCCTTAAAATATGAAAAAAATATTCGTGTAAACATTGAAAGTTTGTACTGTAGGTAGGTACTCAAAAGCGCCGTTATAATAAATTTGCGTGCGTTGTAATAATACATTTTCTGATTTACTGGGGGTATACATTGAGTAGACGCACGCAATTGTGTGAAAAATTTCTACAGATCACATGACAATAAATAATTGAAGTAATGTACACGAGAATACATCCATCATTTGGTCGGGCCATGACTTTTGGGGGCCCTGGACTAATTCTAAATGGGTGCCTAAGAATTTATATCTAATGAACTATTTAGTACTCAGTTAACCGTGGTGATCTGGAATCCCTGGTCTGATCAATATGTATGCATGTTGTCCTGGAGCCGTTTTCATCTACGGGTCCCTGGGCTGCAACCCAATAATCTCCTTTAATAGAGTCCCTGCTCACCGCGCTGTCATTGCATTCGTACGGGCAAATTTTAGTCATTATTATGCCTTAGGTTTTTCTTACGGTATTCAGCAAAATAAAAACTGATAGTCTAGGAAAGCTATAAGCTCTAACTTTCTAAACGAAATGGGGGTGATCACTCTTTCGATACAATTACCTAATGAACATTCATGACTTGTTCTTTGGCGAATTCTTAACACATTTAAAATACCTATGGGCCGTGCCTAAGCAATCAGTTTAATGTAAGTGCGCAGGTTAAACATCTAATTGAATTGAAAGGCGTTTGGAATGGAAATGCCTTCAGGCGTCTTCTATTAATCGGATCATGAACCTTTGTTTACTATAACGCATCATTCAGATCCTGTCTTCATAACCTTAAATGAGAACGATATTTAAACATTCGCAAATATCACTTTGATCGTTGAATCATATAGACAGTATTCGTGTTTCGCTCTGCACGTTGTTTTTTGTATTTAATTATTTATATTTATTTGAGCATCCAATGATATACGAGTACATTCAAATAACTGTGTAGAAATAACAAGTTGTAAATAAAATTGGCTTTACTTACAATTTGTTATTTCTACACAGTTATTTGAATGTATACCGGTTTTTTTAGTTTATACCTAACTAGCTGTGCCAGCGGTGTCACCCGCGTTTATGGTTAATATTATAAAGACTATTTCCGTCATACATGATTTCTATGTAACTTTAACCATTAAGGCTGCACACGCGACGAAAGCTTAAAAATGGAGTAACTTCTCCCGTTTTCCCAACATTTCCCTTCACTATTCTGCTCCTATTGATTGTAGCGTGATGAAAAGTATACTATAACCTGCCCAGGAGTATGAAGAATAATTGTACCAAGTTTCGTTAAAATCCGTCGAGTAGTTTAGACAGACAGACAGACAAAAATTTTACTGATTGCATTTTTGGCATCAGTATCGATCACTAATCACCCCCTGATAGTTATTTTGAAAATATATTTCATGTACAGAATTGACCTCTCTACAGATTTATTATAAGTATAGATGTATGGGCCGTTACACACTATTATGTTAGATTATGTAAACTTGACATTATTTTATTCCTATTCGTGCATTTATGTATGTAATGCATTATCACTTGATTATTTTTATACAAAATAACATAAACGTGTATTTATTATTCTATAAATTAAAGTATGTATCTACTAAAGACAAAATTTAATCAATGGAGCTATAAATTACTAATAAGCTAATAGCAAATGAAAATTCTTTTGCTTTCGGCGTTTCCCGGTTGAAACGATGTCGGATCGTATAATGACATTATCCTATCTAAGCGCTGACCCCTGCTAAAGTGTCAATTTCGCATTTTGGGATCCTCACGTTCTTCAAAACGGAATCGCTGCAATCTTTTGCTCAGCTGTTGCCGACGAATTTTCCAATAATTTGGAGTGCACTGGTCCTCGCAGTCTCTCGGGGCCTTTGAAATATCGCTTACTCCAACCCTCGACAGCCACTCGACACTACTCAAATTCAATATGGACCGTCCCCTTTAAGATGCGGTACCTAACTTAAAAGAAGAGGGCCCTATTGTCATAGTCAAAGAGAGTAAGAACAATCAGTTTTCGCTTGCACTTACACGTTGGTTGGTTTCAAGAATATTTAATATAGGATTTCATGCAAGCTAATTGGTGTTGTAGACACCAAATAACAAGATACTTCTAAATAAAAATATGGCAGAAAATCTCCGGCAGATTTATAAAGATTACATAAAAATTCACACAACAGTCTGAGGACATCGTAGCGTCTTTTACTTAATTCTTAAGTAAGGTTATATTTGTTTAGCATCGGCATTACAATTTATCAGACTGTAAAGTTTTACCTGAGTGTTGAAAAATCCGGCCTTAGGATAAGGATACCTATTTCCAGACGTTTAAAAATTTAATTGGATTTTATTGATGGGTAAAGTAAATTGAATAGATATGTCCTGTTAAACCAGCGCTTTCGTTATTATTCATTTTAAGGGTTTTAAGCAATTAAATTTCCTATCTCCATCAATCCGAATCCTAATTTCTGAACCCTGAAATCCATTCAATACTTATTGTCCCATATGGTACACTTTGGGTATCTAATTAGTGAGTTATTTGATAACTTATTTGCGAAAAGCGATGAATAAATTAATTTATTTTGGCATGTGGTTTTACTTTTGGTTAGTTTAAATCTTTCCGAAAAATGCGATGGCGTTATTCTACGGCGCCACCGACAAACCACAGATTGGAGGTCATCTGTGCGACAAACATACAAAGTAGGATAACAGTGATTTCGATAAGCATTATTCGTATTTTTTTGTATTTTTTCTTAAATTGTGAACATTCCATATTTCATTCAATTATGCGTTCAGATTAAAGAAGTCAGCTGAAAATTCCTGTTAAAAACTTAACCCGACCGATTGTCTGAATTTCCCAAAATAATACGAATCATTAATTAATCGGCGTATATTACACATTTACGATTTTTTTATTTAGAACTGAGATCTTGTCAACACACAAAGAATTGGATCACTCTTATCTAATTAGATTAGAGACGTACATCAAATAACGTATCCAAATAAAAAAACGGTTCATCGCCCCAGGCCGATTAGTCGTAGCAGTTTATATCGGTTGAAGCTTACACGAAATGTGAGATCCATTTATAGTCAATTGCTCTGTTTAAATATCGTTTATAGTATGTTAGTGGTGGGCGTGGCCTTTAACGGGATCATCGCGCTCAGCAAGGCGGAAACCCGCGCGCCGGAGCGGGAACGTTCTTAATAGCCTTTCCTTGTTCCCACTCTATTACAATACTTATTAAAGGCTTTATCGGAAATGTTTCGGTCACGAGTAGGTGTTCAGTATTCGCGTCATGTCGCGGGGTTACGATCAGATTAATTATGTAAATACATACATAAGATCACGCCTATAATCCGCGAAGGAGTAGGCATATCAAAGAGACAGCAGGCCTCCTAAACTACATTCAGCCAAAAATAGAACTGGGCTGGGTTAGATGGGAAATTGTGAAAAAGTAGTGACAAGTGGCTAGCTAGTCGCCTAGACAATCACATACTCAAAACCCGATATACCATTAGTCGCCTTTTACGTCATGCTAGGCAAGAATCACAGTAAGCACAAAAGAATATTAAAATATTGTTAAGATATGTATAATTCAGGATGTAAAGTGGCCTAATGGCAGTGGCTTTACCGTTTGAGGTCCGAGGCAATTTTATCGGTTTATTATTTTGCTATTCCTGTCACCCTATACTTACGGTACTGGCGAGGGCTGCGGGTTCAACTCAGACACGCCTGGATTTTTCATTTCGAAGATATGTGACTATTTATTCGGCGATGAGGGAAAACCTCGCGGTGAAACCTGCACATTCAAACTAATATGGATGTGAACTATAATCCAAATGTATTTATATATATTTATTTATTTCGACAATTATTGTACAGTCCACTGTTTGTTTAAAATTATTACATGAGATACTTAAAAATTTGATTAAATAACATTATATATATTAGTATTCAGCAAAAAATTAAAAGAAAAATAGGTATTTGTTCTCATTTTCTGCTGGAGGAATAATATGTTTTTCTAACTCAACTACTTAAGCGTTCGAAGGTCGGATTGGCATTAGCTTCAATATTGGTCTAAGCGGACCCAGACATAGAACAGATTAAAACGCTAGGAAGATGATTATATTTTTAATTCAGGCGTCAAACTTTATTGTAAAAAAATTTTTCTATTCAAGGAATTAAACTAATAATGTGATATTAAACATTAAAAATATTGACATTATGTTTTGTTAGCCCATGTTTGCTTATTGGTGCTTTTCCACAGTTTTGATGATATTTAACCCTTTGATTACCAGACGAAACTGCCGATAAAAATTTAATTTTGGAGTTATTACGTATATTATAACTATATCATGAATTGAATCTAAAATTTTTAAGGTAATTGTACCTAATTGTTTATGGTTGTGGCCATAAATTGCCACTCAGGAACCGTTGTTTTCACAAACTTCTATAAATAAAATTGAAGTTGATTGTACCTGCCTTCATAATGAATTGAAGAAAACAAACACGCCATGGTAGCGTGATCAGTGATTTATTAGTAAATCGGTTGAAATTTGTAGAGTACTATTATTATAGCCCTCGAATGCAATATGTGGCGAGTCACTACATACTTTTTTATTACCTCTGGATCAACAATACGTTGAAAGGTGAAAATATTGTGAGCACATAAATAGTGGTTCATAAATATGGATAATTATGGAACCATGATCCAAATAATCTGAATTCATTGCCTTAGGGGCAAGCCTCATCTCAAATCTAAACCTTAGTAATAAGGTTTGAGGTCGCGTATCCTCACCTTAGGCAATAAGGTCTGAGGCGCTGGATTCGATGTATGTATAATAATCTATAGTATAATCGCAAAATGTTAGGTCAAAACGGACCACGACTAGAAAGACAAGTTAGGTAGAAAAATATTCATTTATTAAAACAGAAAAAGGCTGCGAATAAATAGTAATAATAAATAAATACCCGACAACATGACATACATTGATCTGACTCCGAGGTAAGTAGCTTAAGCACTTGTGTTACGGATATCAGAATCAACAGTGGTGTTACAAATATATACTTAAATATCGGATATTAACACCCAGACAAAGACCAAACACAGGTATTCATCACACGAATGTTTGTCTTGGGTGGGGATCGAACTCTTGGCGCATAGGGCAGGGTCACTACCAAATGCGCCATCGAGCCAGTCGTGCGAATAAACTGTTAAGTTTCCGCCCATTACAATCATCAAGATTAGCCTTAGATTAGCTAAGGAGATACTATGGTAAGTTAATTGAAAAGGTGTTTATACCCACCCGTCGCCCCCAGCTACGTGAGCAGGTATCAGTATGCTTATCGAGTTTGCACGGACATAATATGCAAATTTCGTAACCCTGCATATTTAATTAGAGATTTCTTGGCTGCGGATCAGCATTAGTGGATTTGTATGGAATATAATAAATATGGGCAACGATTAAATAAATTAAATATATAAATAAATATTTTTATCCAGACTGACACACCAATTCCCTAGTTCCAATTAAGCTTATGCTTGTGCTATGTATATTAGATGAACGGATAGACATACATATTATTATATACGTTTATAAACATCAATGACTCGAGTACAAATGTCCATGTTCACCACATTTGACATTTGCTCCTAGCGGGATTCGGACCTACGACCCTTGGTTTCGTGGCAAAGGTCTCTGACCAATAGGCCAGTCGGAATGATAAATGGATTTGTTAAAATAATACAAAAATTAAATAATTGTGAAAAAATTGTGACAAGTGGGTAACTCATCGCTTACACAATCACACACCCAAAACGCTATACATCTTTTACGACATGCTGAGCTGAGCTGAGAAACACAGTTGGCGCATAATTTTTTAAGTCCCAGACCAACATGGGACACACAAGTTATATATGAGTAGCTTAATGAGTGAGGAAGAAACGAAAGTGACGAGTCGAGATCATAGCAGATGGTATATGGGACAACATACGACTCCTATAGTGTGTGAATACCTTTCCATTTTTATTAAAAAACTTCACGTAAGTACACATATGATAAGGTATAAGGCTGAAGTAGGATACGTCATGAATTATCACGAATGAATGCACGGGTTAACTTAAAAATGTTCATGATAATAATAGGAATATATCGCGTGCTAAATAAAATACTTAAATTTTGTTATATTTTTTTACATCGACATCGTATCTTTGAAAAATATATAAGAATTATGCGTAGATGTTAATAACGTACTCGTAAATATGACGTTTTTAGTCGCAACATCAGTCAAGTTGCACGATATGAGAGCATCAATCAGCCGCCTGGTGTTTATGACGTATAACCGAATTAGCCATCGTCGAGAAGTCGCGGTCCGTCTTGGGGCGAAAGTCGATAGGAATAAGTTAGGCATCAATCCTGATTGATGTTGGATCCAGGTGGAAAAGATAAACATAAACATATGTTTATTTGGAGTAAAACGTTTGTTGATACAAAATAATGTACAAGAAAATGTTGTCCAGTCATGTGTAAAGCCTAAAAACAAGCGAATAAATGATGAGAAAATAATTTAAATTTGATACGTTTACTAAACCGGATCGAAATAACAAATAAATAAAGGGAAAATTGTAATGAAATACATTATTTAATACTATTAACAGATCGCTAAAACTTGCGTTCAGTTCATGTCAGAATAATTAGTAAATCTGTAAAATATGTTGAACATGGTGTTATCTAAAATTACATTAGTTTTGAAGTAAGCGGTGTGTTCGGAAGTTACAGTATAATTTTCATAACTGAAAACCGCAGCTAAGACACTACACCAGCTGAAGTTCTCAACTCACGTAAATATACGTAAGTTTCCCTTTGCCGACTAGGAATGATGTCTTTTATAGTTCTAAGTAGTTTCATATGTTGTATATAGTTTATGGTTTTTATATATTATGAGCTTTATCCGCGGCTCTGCTCGCGTGCAATTCGGTATGTTATAGAATCTATCGCTCCTCAGGCAGAATTTTTTTTTTTCGTAATGTGCTTTATTAGGTTTCAAATATTGGTGTAATGTTTTTACTTAATCTGCAAAAAGGTGTAAGCACGAAAACGTTACTGACAAATAGACATGATAATTTTCGCATTTATAAATATTAGTAACAAAGAAAGGAATAAATATCACTTGCAATTAATCAAATATTTATATCTTGTCATACCTAAAATTAATTTATGAGCGTGAATTGTTATATTGACATAAAATTTGTTTGTATTCAATGGGTAATCAATTACCGTTCGCTTTACCAAACATCCGTGTGCGGAAATTGTACAAAAGTGTATTAAACGAATGCCTAAATAAAAATGAAATAAGGCCGTTGTCATTTTTAACGATACACCACAAGCATAGAAATAATAATTTAGGTTATTATATTCGTCATGATGTTCTGTTTCTAGATAAGGCTTGCTTGGATTATGGTTCACGATTTAGCAAGACATTGAGGCGACAGACATTTAATCTTAGTTACATTTAGACAGGGAATCGGAATCAGACAAATTGGGTCACTAAAGTACTGTCGCGTTGCTCTAATTAATTATTTTGTATAAATTCTCAAAAAATAACATAACACTAAAACCACCTTTTAATTATATACACAAAATGGAATCTTATGTTTTCTTACTGTACCCTTTTCTGGAAATCAACTCACATCAAGGAAATAATTTGTATATTATTATATACGTAGTAGTATTTAAGTATTTTACAAAATCACCTACTATAGATCTATTAGGAGCTTAAGCTTTATCGACGCAGCCGCACCGATGGCTACAAGAGATTTTACGACATCTTAATCAGAAGTCGAGTTGAAGATGTCCCGGGCACAAAGGCGCGGGGTAGGCTCCGTCAGACCCTGACATAACTACTTACTGAGACCATTGTTCGTCTAAACCGACGTTAATAGGTCCCGTGCAGAATTTCGATTGGGTGTGTACGTACGCGTTTCATGTAATAATATGTTACATATAGTGTATATAACAAGTATATCAAATAATTGTTTTGATTTCGTGTATTTCTTTTTCATTTCGTGATTTTTAATAAAATTATTTATATATTTTTATAAATTTTTGATATATAAATAATTTGAAATATTTTTGATGATATAATACTGAGTATTTTTTTTGATAAAAATAGCGTCAGTACTTATTTTAAAAAACATTATCTATATGAAATATGAAATTATTTTGGTACAAAGGATTAAGTAAATATTGCTGATAAATTTATGGTTTCATTGTAATAAACAATTTTCACGTACAGCGTTGTACAAAACTAGCGAATATTACTAACGAGTTTACTAGAATAGCTACAGTTAAGCTATTCGAGTAAATTCGTTTATAATTTGAATTTCTGATTGCATAACAGATAGATTCAGTTTAAATCATGATCAAATTCAAAGACTAGCGCTCCGCCCGCGACTTCGTCCGCAGTAAAAGGTAGTCTATGTTACTCCAAAAGGTCTAGTGTATCTCTGTGCCAAAATTCATCAAAATCTGTTGATTCGTTTTTGAGTTCAAAAATACAAATCTTTTCTCTTTTTAATATTATTAGTATGGATTAATGTGACTAACGTAACTTGTAACTCAATGACATTTTCTTCAACACTAAAGTAAGTACATACATGTAAGGTTAATCATAAGTTAAGCACCAATTTATAAAAGAAGGCTGATAATTATGTGATTTGTAATAAGAGGTAACATATTCATAGTTGCATTTATATTATAACTACGATAGGGTACCTAGTAAATTTTCTGTGATTGATATTTACCCAAAAAACGGTTAAATAAAAAGTAATGTAATGTAATGTAATGTAATGTAATAATGTCCTCCTAACCGATATCGGTTACGGCGGCCAATCTCAACGAGGATTAGCCATCTGCGCAGGAGATATTATAGTGCACAAGTGTGTGCGCTAACACAGGTGCACTCTCTGTTCCTTCACTCTCATAGTCCGGTGAGACGGCAATCCGACATGACCAAAGAGAGGTTAGGCGCAGGACCAACGGCTTAACGTGCTTTCCGAGGCACGGGGGTGATTAACCGCCAACTTCCTGACTCCGGGCTGTTACTGAGTAATTTGAATATTGAAATACCCAGCCACAAATTTTTGGCCCGACCCGGGATTTGAACCCGGGACCTCTTGGTCCTTAGGCGGCGCATGCTACCACGACCAACGAGGCAGTCAGTAAATAAAAAGTAAAGTTCCTACGAATAGGCATTGTCATTTTTTACCCTATAAAACTCTATGATATAATACCTCTAACTACATGGGAAAAGATAGGAACCAAACAGAGTAAGAGGTGGCCAGCAAGTAAAAATCAAGCCAATCAGGTTAAGAATGTTCAATGTTACTAAGGCAACTCGCGTTTTCGCTAAAAACCTAACTTTTATCAGTAAGATAGAAAAATATAATAAACCATTGTCTAAAAATCCGTGTTTTCGAAAAAAGTTCGCGAAAATTAAAATTATCAAATCATTCTACGACATATACATACATGTCTTTATTTACGTAGCCTTCAAAAAATCACTTATAAATCGTCAGAATGAGATTAATATCTACCGGTTTAAAAAGTCGATTCTACCGAGAAGAAATCGGCAAGAAACTCGATAGTTGCTCTTTTTAAAATGCCATTACTATTTTTTAGTCAATGTAAATTTAGCAGTGCAGATGAACAGCTTACTCTGGGTACACATATATGTATCAACAAAGGACAAAAATTAAATATAGCATATGCCTGAAAAAGACGGATAGAATTGTTTAACGGTAAGGAAAATTAAACTGCAATGGATGCAAAACTCATGTAGACTTTCACGTGTGCAAAATCACATATGATCTGAACGTGATCCGACAAAGTGCTTGAGCAGCATGAATCGAGCCATGTTATGAGTTTCCGCTTCGATGCTCGTCCGTATTTGTTCTTATTACGTTCTTAAGATCTGAAAGTATTGAAAACGTCTCAGCAAGCAAATATACCGTTATTGTTTCAGGTCATAGATATCATAAACGTTCCATTTATTAGCATTGCTTATAGGAACATTTTAAATGATTCTGTAGAACTGGCGATATTGTGCTGCCGCCAGTTACCTACTTCTTTTATTCTACCTATTTTGACTGCCTCGTTGGTCTAGTGGTAGCATGCGCCGCCTAAGGACCAAGGGGTCCCGGGTTCAAATCCCGGGTCGGGCCAAAAATTTGTGGCTGGGTATTTCAATATCGAAATTACTCAGTAACAGCCCGAAGTCAGGAAGTTGGCGTTTTAATTAGCCCAGCGCCTCAGAAAGCACGTTAGGCCGTTGGTCCTGCGCCTGACCTCTCTCCGGTCATGTCGAATTGCCGTCTCACCGGACTATGAGGGTGAAAGACACTTGTGTTTGCGCACACACTTATGCACTATAATATCTCTTGCGCAGTTGGCTAATCGTCGTTGAGATTGGCCGCCGTGACTGATATCGGCTAGGAGGACATTATTATTATTATAACTTTTATTCAATTCTTATTTTTAAGGTCATTAAACAAATCTCACAATGTCGTTGAATGCATACAATATTTCTGTCAAAATTTGCAATATTATTAAATATATAACATTTGGATTCAATGAAATATATTCCTAATAATTTGTGATTGCTAAAAATTACTGATAACCTTCATACTTCGTGCTTTCAGCCTTCTCTTAAGGCTTATATTGCGACTATTAGATCTATAATTCGAATATATTCATTCTTTTTGAAAGTAAATTTAACACTTTACTGCAAATTCAAAATAGCCAAAATATGTAGGTCGATTAGCTAGTCAATTGTTTAAAGTGTAGTTGCTGAACTTTTGTTAAAAGCCGCAACAGTAACTATAAATTAAGTTAGCTATCTATTCCAACATTTTAGCTCCTACAAACACACGGCCCATTTATTTCCCATTTTATGTTAGAACGTTTTCACCGTGTTTTACACTGTTCACGCGTCAACAAAACAAAAACAAAGCGAAACATAAAACCAACGTGACAAGCCAATCACAAACGTAACCATGATTCGGCTGTACAATATTGCCATTTACAACTCAATATTTCACTCATATTTTTTCATGAAAGGCAAGCATTCAATAGAGGAAATACGTCGGGCATCAGCGGCATGATACGAGGGCCGAGAATATTTCTGTTATTCGATATTTTCAACTATGCTTCCGTGCTCGGGAAATACATTACGGATTTCAAAGTTCCTTTAAAGTTTTTGTGCTTTGTGCGAGGTGCTAGGCGTTTTAGCGGCATTTTGTACTTTCATGCGCATGAATGAAATTGATGTTAAAATTAGTTTTTGCAACAGTTGCGTGATACCTTACACTATTTTTGTAATTGCCAAGTTATAGTTTGATCGGAATGTTTTCAGATGACTAAATATTTACAGCAAACTGGTCCGGACCGAAACTATGTATGTATGACATATAAGAATGGCTAGTAAGATTTTTGTTTAGAATGAAGAAACCCGTCGAAACTTTGTGAATTTTAAAACATAGGTAATAAAGGGAGTTTCTGTGTTTAATTTCAAATGAGGCGGAATTGTCCAATAAGTCAATATCAAAGGCTTATATTTGTAATAAATATTCTAACGGTCAACCTAGTCACTAATGATCTATATTGCTCATATAAAGGTGCTGCTCCATTTTATATAAGATTGAGAGGTGCATTCATCTATGTAAACATATTCGAGTAATTGTAGACCCCCAGCCCCATGTGGCTGCATTGTTAGAACTGTCAAGTGACCTGCTGCGGCGGCCATTGTCCCCCGGAACAATGTTTGTCCAATTCGACACGTCACTCACACCTGTCCTACCGCAGCAACTCTTTCATTATCTGCATGAACAATACATACGCCCGTACAATCAAATCATTCGAAGTTTGATAAATGATGTAACACGCTGAAAATTTATGAACGTGCCCTATTGTTGTACTTTAATCGGCTACATTTTGTATTTAATTTCATTTTGATGAATGGTAAGTAATTTCAGTATAAGGCATTTATACCAATTTCGCAGTTCTTGGATTTGTGCTTAATAGAAAGAATATTCATCATAATACAGTCGTGTCTTACTTTAGACTGTAAATAGATAATCTATTTTTTTATAAATTTTCCAGACTGACACCAATTCCCTAGTTTCAAACTAAGCTTATAAGCTTGTGCTATGGATACTAGGTGAACAGATAGACATAAATACGTTTTATAAACATCCATGACTCGAGTACAAATGTCTCTATTCATCACACGAAACATTTTCCCCTAGCAAGATTGGAACCCGCGACCTTTCGATGCGATTTCTGACTACTCGACCAACGAGCCTTTCGTATTTGTAAAAAATTTAATACATTTTATATGGCAGATAGTCCTAGTTCTGGAAACCTCATTATAGATAGTAGATACAGAAAAGTTTTAAATTGATGGAATTTTTATAACACTTGAGTTGGTTATGTAAATTTATAATATTTATACGGGATGTGCATGCAATGAGTACAACCAACTTTTTTCTATTATAAAACTGTATTATACCAGAGACACGAAATTATGACAATGGCTTTCTTCTTTAATGAGGGACTTATCTTCAGAGGAATTCTTAAGAAGCACTCAGGATGTAAAAAGAGGCCGGGCGTTTTAATGAATATTTTTTGTATAATGTTCATGGAGTGTTTTCCATATGCGAATACACGTTTATTTTGCTTATTCAGTCTAAACTATAATATCATATATACCATATAGCATCATATATGTATTTTGGTTTGGTGCAGGTTTTTTTTTTTTCTTAAAGAATTCCAATTTTGAAATGGTTAATATTTATTAACTTAAAATTGTATTTTTTGGAACCAGCCTGTGCGAGTACCATGCGTCTTATGTTATATTTACACAGACGAAATAAAATACAAAATTAAAAGAGTAAGTATATGCACGTTTCTAAAGTGCTTAGTCAATGTCACTGGCCAAAGAGATCAATTTACAATCGAAAAACAAGCGATGGAATGTAATGGATGGTCGAAATTAAAATACCATTCATGCTCATCGTTTCGCATGATCACTCTTGTTAAATAAATCATACTAAGGATAACCCTGGGTTGGCCTATCTAAACGTAAAGGTTTTAAGAAAAACTAAAAATGTACTTCATTTTCTTTATTTACAATAGTGAAATAGGTATCTAAATTTGTTAGATAAGAGAGGTTAGAAGGCTCTCGAAGCATAAGCAAGCCTACAACGTGACATTGATATACTCGTATACGTCGCAACCGCAAATTTAAATAAGGCTTCAACTTTGGAGTAAGTAGACATCTGTTTTGCAAGCGGGTAAAATTTTTTTTTAGTTACATATTAGTTTTAAAATAATAAAAAAAAAATCTTTCAATTTGATAAATCATTTTCTGCGCAGTTGCAAAACATAGCTTTGCCTCGTTCGTTAAAGTTACGTTTAAGTTAAATATACGTTTCGTTTCCAGGACTAATATTTACGTCGCAATGACGGTAGCTTTTATTACATGCACAGTCTGTTAGTTTGCATACTCTGTGGACGAAGTTCTGTATGAAGGGAGCTGCCATGTCGTATCACCATTTCTATGTAGTACCTCATGTACCGCAAAAAGCGCCTGAAGTTTGCATATTATGATGTAACTCAAGTTATAGTTTATACTAGCTGTGCCAGCGGTGTCACCCGCGTTTATGGTTAATATTATAAAGACTATTTCCGTCATACATGATTTCTATGTAACTTTAACCATTAAGGCTGCACACGCGACGGAAGCTTAAAAAATGGAGTAACTTCTCCCGTTTTCCCCTTTACTACTCTGCTCCTATTGATTGTAGCGTGATGAAAAGTATACTATAACCTGCCCAGGAGTATGAAGAATAATTGAACCAAGTTTCATTAAAATCCGTCGAGTAGTTTTTGTTTCTTTAAGGAACATACAGACAGACAGACAAGACAAAATTTTACTGATTGCATTTTTGGCATCAGTATCGATCACTAATAACCCCCTGATAGTTATTTTGAAAATATATTTCATGTACAGAATTGACCTCTCTACAGATTTATTATAAGTATAGATGTATGTGCGATACATAAGTATGATGTAAAATTTTACAAATTCGTTCGTGCACCTGTTACGTATTCTTCTTTGGCTATGTCGTGACCAACTAAACTGTGTGACTAGACTAGGTGATTCATATCTATGAAATAATAAACCAAATAAATTGTGCGGGTTAAGGTCACACGGCATATCATCAATCTAAAAGCCACCTTCTTTAGATCGCTTTATCCAATCGCTGACATAACCCGCGCTTCTGGATAAAGCTGGATAATCTCACTTAGAAATTACTTTTCCGCGTAGGGGATGTTTTACTTTTGTGCAAACAACATTTTGAATGGACGAAAGTCTTTTTACTCTATTTAAAAGTTGTGGGTAAATATTATCATGAATTATATTCAACTTTTAAGAGTTTTAAACTTTTGCGGTTCATTGGATCATTTTCACTAGAAATTCTACTAACGGGATAAACGCGATATGTAGAACATGAGTACTTACAGCTTGACGTTTCGGCCGTTGATATCACTTCTAGTGTTTAATAAGACGTTTTTGATGTTAACATAGCTAGCTTCTAGTGATGTGCTTCAAGAGCGGTAGTAGCTCAATGGTAAGAACTCGCGCCTTAACCAAGGAGTGCGGGTTCAAACCTGGGCACGTACCTCTGGATTTTTCAAATCTATGTACGTATTTATACCACTAGCTCGACGGTGAGGGAAAACATCGTGATGAAACCTGCAAATTCAAATAACTTTGGATTTGTAACCATGATCCAAAAAATTGTCTGGTTCCCCTATCTTAGGGTTACGAAGGTCAGACCGGCAGTCGCTTCAATGTAATTACCAGACTCGCTAAATCCTGGATCATGGTCTAAGCGGACCCCGTCTAAACACGGGACATAACGCTAGGAAGATGATGATAGATAGCTGCTAGTGTTTATTAAGGCTTTTTAGATGTTAATATAGATAGCTGCAGAATGTAAACATAAATTTAATTTGGTTTAACAAAGCAACGAAGGCCGCTGCCGTCAACATATCGACCGAATTAACACCTATGTGTACATACATGTGGTTATAATATCACTGTTGCAGAGTTATTTAAACATTCATGACACATGGTGGTTGAAATTTACATGTTGCATGCCCAAAGCGGGCAGTAAATGTCAGCCGCTAGTTAGTTGCAGAGTGCGCGAATGCACTTGGCTGGATCGTGCCTGTTATGATATGAAATTAGTTTTTAAGACACTTATATGCTTTTGAAAGCGATATTACCACTACACATCGCACCCGTAAATCGCTATCGCTACAAATATGAAATGTATCGATACATCGGATTCATAGAATAAAGCGGGCTTAGAAATATGGATAAACAGAGAATGTTATTTATGAAACGTTGTGGAGTATTGGCATTTTTTCTTTTTCCTCCCCACTGAGTGCCTCTGAAATTTTTTGGTTTTCATTTCATTGCAACTTGAAAGTATAATATTAACGTACCTATAAGTTGTATGATTTAGAAGCGAGCGTTCTTTCGCATCTCACGGCAGTTATTTATACTTAACATAAGGTATAGTCTAATTTCGCAATCTTTCGTGAAATTTCTTATTTATAAAATCTTGCGGAATCTTATAAAGAATATTAGTAATGATAATATAATAGAAAATAATAATAAATAACATGCAACTAAAGAGTTTTGGAATCAAATAGAGAGTTGCAATATTTATGTTGGAGAGGGGAAGTAAGAGAGATAGAGAGCATTGGAGATGAAAGGAAAGAAATAAAAAATCAGGAATAGAAAATGAGTAACATCGTCTTATTAGGGCAATTGAAAACTATTGATTTGAATTTATCTGATATAAGCTATAAATTATATATACCTATAGTAAATAAAAAAATACACACTCATATATTTATTTATTATAATGAAATAACTTATAGGTTTATTATTCATTTATATGTGCATAGGGTATCAAGTAACTTCAGAATTCATGTAGTATAGAGCAGATTTTATTAATATTATATATACATTTATATGATGACTTTGGTTATATACAAAAACACAAATGCTTTGCCTGTTCATGTTACAAATACCCTTAGTTACTACCGTAACTACAAACTTTTGCATTAAATATAGTACCTATTAATATTATACGGGCATTGCTAAGCTCATAATATGATAAATGATCTCAATGTTAGAGCTTAAAGCGCAGATGTCCGTAATGAAAGCGTTTAAAAGCCACTAATAAGTTTCGGGAATGAGGTCAGCTGATAACGGGATTAATTTGGAATGTTTTCATCGTGTGCTGAACGATTAAATTTACATATTTCGTTCATAAAATGTGCGATCAGTTTGTTTTTGTTGACGCGGCGAACGTAATTATGCGGGAATCATTAAGGAGAAAACCATGGTAGGTAATAATTTAAATGATATGTTCTTAAGAGGGACTTAAATTTGTAAAAGTTTTAACATTACGTCTAAATAGTTTAGTAGCTGATGATTAGGTACAAATAACTTATGGGAGCATGGTCTATTGGTAGGTGAGGTTATAGTGCATTGTATCGATGGATATAACTACGTAATTATTATTCAGAATTATTATTCCGTTGGCATTTATTGTATTATTCTTATAAGCGTATTTTATATTCTGGTAAAAAAAAAGTGCCAAACTGAACTGCTGTGGAAATCAGCGGATTAGACTCGGTGTCGCATCTAGAAAAAGGCCAATCTTTTTCAGATTATTATTAGGAAAATATCAAATAAATAATATACAAGAATTTTATTTATTTAAAGATTTATCAACAAAAACTAAGGGCTTATTTCGTTGACTGCACAGCTATTAGCTCAGTATATTACACATGCATATGAGTCCTGAAGGTAATTGTAAAATTATGTAAATGTAAATATTCAGACCAAGAATGTATGATTAACTTAGATTAGCCACAGGACACTAGTTACCTGGAGCATCTAACATGAAAGCGTATAGTTCTGTCAACATTGTTTGTCCATAAGTTCAAATTACGATCTAACTCAATAAACTGCTCCGCACGGAGTACTATCTGGGTCTCGCGCGCTCTTGAAGTGAGATGTTCATTGCAGCGTCTATCTAATAAGCTGGTAATGATCTCGCCAAGGCGGTGGAGTATCGCTGGCCATGCCATGTGTGAAGTAGAAATGGAATGCGTCTTGGCTTATTTGTAATTAGTCATACTTTATTTTTCTTTTATACCATGAACTCAGATTACAAAACAAGAGACCATGAAGGTAAATAAACATCTGACAACATTACATACGTTGATCTAACTCCGAGCTAAGTGGCTTAAGCAATAGTGTAACGGATATCGGAATCAACAGAGTTGTTACAAATGTATACTTCAATATTAAATATTTCACCCGCGTAGCTCCTGTTCCCGTGGGAATACGGCGATAAAATATAGCCTACTGTTACTCGCTGATAAAGAAGCTTTCTATTGGTGAAAGAATTTTTCAAATCGGTCCAGTAGTTTCGGAGCTTATTCAATACAAACAAACAAATTATCAAATCATTTCTCTTAATAATATTAATATGATTAACACCCAAAACAAACACAAGTATTCATCACACATATGTTTGTCCTGGGTGGTTATTGAACCCACATCTTTTGGCGCATAAGACAGTTCACTACTAAATGCGCCATCGAGCCAGTTATCAGCGAAGGTTTTGTATTTAGCCTTTGGGCAATACAAGGAGTGTCACTTGCAAGTTGACGTTCCACTAAAGGTTTTACTGAGGACGCGTCGCGCCGACACTGACAACTGAAAAGACAAGAGTGCTACAAGCACCTTATCTCCATCCCCTGTTGTCGTCGCTGAAAATCTTCAGTATTTGGGCCACTGGTACACTTAGCCACCGAATAAAACATCCTTTGATAGCCAGCTATATAGGCTATTTGACACAGGTTTTCTTTGAGAGCGTACAGATTGTCGGAGAGTCTGAGTAAGTAAAAAATTATGTTGAAATGCCGTTAAAACATTTATAACATCACGCCCGTAATCCCCGAAGGGGTAGGCAGGATCAAAGCGGCAGCTAAAAATTTAACTGGGCTGTGTTAGATAAAAAATGTGTAATAGTATTATAGTGACAAGTGGCTAGCTCGTCGCCTCACATACCCAAAACCCGATATACCATTAGTCGCCTTTTACGACATAGGTAAAGCACAGTTGGTGCATTATTTTTAAGCCCCAGACCAACATGGGACACCAAATACCATTAGTATGAGACGTTATAAAAGGGAATCTGACTTGGCTTTTCCCTGTCAGGACTCTCCATTGTTTTCATTTGAAATATAATTCTGCGAGGCGGAACATCCTTGTAGTTAGAGATAAATCACTTCTACCCCTTAAGGGATAATATATTACGCACTTCGGCCCATTCAGTCTTTCTTTCATAAAATGCCATGCCGTCGCTTTTAGGGTTTGGTATAAATCTTCCGTGCCTAGTGTCTGTGTTTATGAGGTACAGGTAACTCAGATAAAATTGGATTTATTCTTTGATATGTTCCTAGGTTTGTATTATTAGTTTGCGTAATATGTCTGCAGTGCGTACTTAGTATAAAGCTTTCATAAATAAATCGCTGATTTATTTATTCAAATAGTGAGAGATAAACCTTTTAAGGTGGGCAATTTTTATTTATTTATAATATGTAGTACGGAAGCTGCCTGCGCGCATCTATGTTATTACATTCGTCTTGATTTTAATTATAAATTACAGTATTGGATAATCAATCACTACTTTTATGTAGTTACATGTATTCAGTAATGAATAAATAATATCGATTGTTACAAACAATATACTCTTTCACGTCTTAATTACTCAGCCGATCATGTTGAACATCTTCACACACGTTGCCACGATAAAGGGAAGGATATAATTTACTGATGATAGAAATATTTTCTAGACGGGCTTAGAAGCAACTCGAATTGATAAAATTTACATTAACGCGAGCAAGCTAGTTATTTATAAAATGTAAGTCATTACTTGCGCTGACAACCTTACCGCCAGAACATATTTTTATGTTACCTACCTATCGGCGTAGTAGAATGAGGGCCGCCAGACATTACTTATTTTCTTAGAAATGAATTGTGTGGTATTTCTAAGAACGATTTCTTAGAAAAGGTTGTGTTTATAATTACTATAAATGTATGGGTAGTAGGCTAATTTGTAGGTATTAGGTGCGAAAGTTAGAAAAAGATATTTCTCACTTAATTGAAATTTTGATTGCTGACTTTTATGTATATTGTGTAATATATTATAAATTTTTGTGTATAATATTATACATAAATATTTAACATACCCAAACACTTCCTTTTAGCAGTACATTCTACCAGAGACAATAAAGCTCCCGAAAAATTAAACTAACGTTCGCAGCTGATACCTGCAAATTGGCCCACTACCCAAAAACTAGCTTATACTCATACGTTGATAGTGAGTTGTGATACTACCCGATACCACACATTTTATTTTTGGGAAAATAACTAACGTCTGGCGGCCCTGGGAACTTGGAATATAGTGACATGTGTATCGCACTTCTGAGATGTTCCTCGTAACTGGATACCAATTTGCTGTCAAATCTCTCGTTGCTCAAAGTCATGTTTGATGCAGCTGCGAGTACGGGCGTGCCCAATAGGCCGTATCAAGTGACGTAACTGAATTACAACTGTCTATACTGTTTCACAGATATAGATTTCGTTAATGTTACGTCTAGAAACCTCTAACTGTATTTATTAGCAGCTTAGAAGTTCCTCGCAAAAGATTTCTATACGTAAGAGCTTCCAGAAGTAACAAGTACTAATTAAGACGACATCGAAGTCCTTTTAACGTCCGGCACTTACTCGGCTTTTCTCGCCTCTTGCTCTGTCACTAAGTTCTTGGGTACTTTTTAACCTATGTTAGACACATAGCAGATCACAGTACCTACGTCAATTAATTATAAAGAAGAAAACTTTTTATATTTTTGCAAAGTCAAATAGAAAAGCATGTTGTTGGCGAGTATGATAAGTCAACGCAGACGAAAACTTTATTAGAGAGTTCTCATTCCCTATGAACGAGTTGAATCTAATATTTGAGAAAGGTTAACCCTGTCTAAAAATCGGGTTTTATTGGAATTCCCATTTATTTCTTTGCAATCTTATTTATCGTGGTGAGTAACATTTTTTTATTTATTTCATGAAGGTACCAGACGAATAATTAGTACTCAAATCCCCGATAAAAACCTATTTTATCGAGAAATAGGTACAATTAAGAGATACCATTCATAATTGTTGCACTAATGGTACTGTGTCTACATGTTTGAAGCAAACAATATGACAAAATATAAAAATATGAAGTAAAGTTTAAAACATACGAACCGTTTCAAAAAAGCAGCAATAGACATAGCACAATGCAACACAAACCGCCAATGCAAAAATAAATCATTGCACATTAAGCCTCCATGCCGCTCCACGCTTCAGACGCCTCAGACAACTATTTTAATCAAATTATGCGCTGCACTTATGTTAATGAACGTCGGGTGCACTCGGCATTAGGTCGCGGCATCTAATGCATCAACGATTTGCTTCGGGAACTATAATGCGTTTTTTTATGGCTTATTAGATGGCGTTGCGCTAATAGGCTCCTAAAAAGATAGATTGACGATGTGGTCGAGGTAAGTCGCGGTAATTCAAATTCAAATTCAAATTCAAAATATCTTTATTTATATAGGCTTAAAAAAGCAATTATAAATAGTCAATTTAAACAGAAAAAAAAAGTATTACCACCGGTTCGGAAGGTAGACTCTATCGAGAAGAAACCGGCAAGAAACTCAATAGTTACTCTTTTAAATGCCAAATATACAATTTCGTACATAATAATCTACACTTACTAGGTAACAACACTGCAGGTGAACACTTCATTATGAAGTTAAACATATATGCTTATCATTTAGGAAGTCTTCAAATCTTATAGTAGCCCTAACTCATTAAAAACGCTTTAATGCACAATTTGAACTTATGTGAAGGTAATGCTAGTTGATTTTCTGGAAAGCCGATGCACCCAGTAGGCACAGGATTTGGTGTCCATATCCGTTTTATTACTACTGCTCAGATTCAAATGTTATTACAAGACCTCGTTTGCAAATATCATCCGTCTAAGCACCACTTTATTAATAATATTTTGAAGCATGTTCTGAATTGTAAGTACTTACAATTTATATTATTATTGAAGGGTTATAAATAGCAATAAAATTATAAATAACATTGAATCAATCTTGATTTTATTAAGGACATTTACAATTTTGTTATAAGTATAAATAAAATTTATACCTTAAAATAAAACATTAGATTTATGTTATTGTTCAAGACATGTAACATACATAACATACATACATACATAAATACTAAAAAGGGTAAAAAAAACTGCTAAATAAACCCAAGATAAAATCGACACATTATACTTGAATGAAAATTAATATTGTTGTCAGTATTTTTGCTGATTCCCTATTCGTCATAAATCTGAATGAATCACGAACGCAATATTATTCAGCGAATATTTTGTTAAAATTGTTCGCTGCGATAAAATGATACCCGAAAAATTTTTCCGGGATTTTATAACGTTTTAAATTACGAGTATTTCATACTGATGCCGAATAATACTTACTTATGTGCTGCTTATTCACATAAGCACTGATTTTCTATTGATTGGGATCCGTGTATTAAGCATATTATATAACTTTTAAGTATGAAAACTGTTTCCAAATAGCTGTTTACGTAGTCATTTTCATTTAAAACAGTCAGTTGATGTCTATCAAACATTAAATTATGTTTATTTGTAAGAAAAATGTACTAGCATAGATTTCGTTTTTTTTAAATAAGATTACCTACGTTCTTTCCTCGTAATAGCTGGCATTAGTATGCCTATGCCAGTCTATGTTTTTACTACTTACATTAATAAGTAATATGAACCATTTAACGATGTTCCTAGAATAAAAACATAAACTCCGTAGTCCATTATCAGCTTTTATAAAACCATATTCTAAATGTCTTTTTAGTCCGAATTGATTGAACCAAAACAACAATGTAAATACGTAGAATATAACAAATCAAAGTCGTGTTAGGATATTTCGGCAGCCATTCACAAGCCAACGTTTATTCCAATTGCTGTTTATTTTGGCTGAGCGCGACTCACTTATTTTAGTCAAGTGATTTTTTTTGCGAATTTTTTTCCAACGATCAATTATAACGAGCACTTTGTTTACTTCCCGATAACCCAGTTTATGGAAACAGTACCTACCTATGATTTTGAGGGCGGTCGTATATTTGTTTTTAGATTGAATAACTTGACTGAATTGAATTATGAAATAAAAGGGTCGAACGTCCTCTTGTAGGGTTTGGGTACGTATTCAACGATATTCAACTAAATATGGCGATATTTTTATCTTAAAATTTCTCTAATGAAAATGTTTTAACTTATATATACACACTTATATATATACATACTTATACAGATGCTTTTTTAGCAACAATAGAGTTAAAAAAAAATAACTATGTGGAATGTAATCATTTGACTTCGATTGGTATTAATGACTAAGTAGTATATAGCTATATTAGAGACATAAGTTATAAGTTGTTATATAAAAGAATTAAGTGCTTTTAGTTACAACGCAAATCACACCGAGAGTTATATATAAATTAACTTAATGCCTACAGTAAGTAGAGTCTAGAGACTTGAGGTAAAATTGTCGTTAATAGAACCAATGTCCGTTTTCCAAGGCAAACTATTACCTAAGTATGCCAGTTATACAAGTATCGTGTTTTATCACTTTGGGCATATACATATATGGTAACTTTGTAGCAAATATTTTCTTTTTAAAGTACAGCTTTAAACAGGACTTGATTTTTGACTTGACCATTGCGTAGGTTAACAAAATAATTTAGATACATACTAAGGCTTGTGTAATCTTTTGGTTTCATATATAATGAGGACGCTTAATTACCTACCTTTTAGCTGTAATTGTACCCTTGTAATTGTTTAATTCCAAGTATTAAAATATGGAAAATCTCTGCTGACTGAATAGGTCCTACTTACTTACACAAGTTTTCAATCTTGCTTCCAATTTGGCCGGATCAGATCTCCAAACGACAAATGGTGTGAAAACCCAATACCGACGAAGCCGACGACATAAATACTGGCGAATCAGATAAATCACAGTGATTGGTACGAGATCTGTATCGCGTATCGCGTGTCGCGGCCTGCCGCGTGAAATAACGACGGAAAAGTACAGATTCCGTTACGATTGTAACCTGTTATCGTTGCTTGGATCTTATTGCTTTTTCAAGCTTTTGGAGGAAATAGCGGTCAAGAGTTCAGGTTCAATGATTAAATGAATATTTATGCATCGTTTCTATTTACACTTCATTAAATCAACACTGATATTTGGTTTATGTGAGGCAAATTAAAGTAGATAGGCAATAAGAAAACGCTCAAACCGCGGTTGCAGTTAAATGTTACCTTTTTTTTTTTTTACGTGAGGAATGCATTTACGCACAGTCCAAGTAAACCTAGGTTCGGCCTACGAGGGATGTGTCGGGCTCAGAGGCGGGGAAAGCACTCTACTACCGACTAAACCTCACGGTGGTCATTCTTCGGGCGTTGGCGCAGATTCCGGGCTCCCCACTCGGGACTCTACGCGAAATCTACGTCTACGCCGCTGCCGATCCATGCGGCCCATCTCGAGGGAGAGGCAACCTCGCCCCCAGAACACCTCGCGGTGCTTATGACGGCACAGACCACAGTGTCACCCCATCCTATTTAACGGACGAGGATCCACGTGTCGTCATCTTCTCTGGGGCTGCTTAACGAAGTGAATGCAGGCCCCCCCGCAAACACTCCACAGTCCCAAAGGCCCTTTTAGTCGCCTCCTACGACAGGCAGGGATACCACAGGAGTATTCGGAGCCCCCCCTGTAGGGCGCAGTTAAATGTTACCTTACCTAACCTAACCTGCTGAAATTATAGCATAAAACTAGTAAAAATGCGTGGACTTTATAAGCAAGACATGTCTCTTTTTATATTGAAAATGATTGTACTTATAGGCTATGCTCTTGCATATATATCTCCGCATAGGTAATTACAGTCGATTAGGCCGAGAGTAGTAATATTGAAACTAGAGGCAAATTTCCCATTAATGTGGTGTGTTTTGTAAGTACAAACAGCACACTGTTTGTACTTACAAAAATCATTGTTCCTATAAGATTACAATACGAGACTGAAGTCGGAGCCTAGCATTACACCAGAGACCAGCCGGAGCAAATGAAAGTTCCGTTTATTCAATTTCGATACCAAAGTCGTGTATCAATAAAAGCCGAATGTTGTCTCATATCAGCGTATGTGCAGATAATAAAGTCTTATTTGGGCGATCAGTAGCAATAGGCCAGCCTTATGCTTTACTCAAAACAGAATGCGCCGATAAAATTCCTGCACAGCGTAGGCTATGCGAAATTCGAGTATTTTACGATTTGCTTTGTCCATATTATTGGTAAACTGATTACCAATAGGTTTACGGTTGTTTTTCTGTTAGAATAGGCTTAGTTGGTTTTGCAAGAGGTACGTTCATGGCATTATTGTAATAAGTAATGTGTTATGCAAGCGTTTAATAGGTAGGTGTACTTATGTTACAGAAAATGGTGGTTGATATTCATCTTTCAAATTCAAATTCAAATTCAAAATGTCTTTATTTATGTAGGCCTTAAAAAAGCACTTATAACAACAATCGTCAATTTTAGTTCGAGTAATATAGGTACACTTTTTTTAAGTTCTAAACCAAATCATACAATCAATGACTGTGGGAGATGACATAATATGATTACAATAAAAGTGCCTTTTACGAATACAAAGGTAGTACTATGCTTTAATATGCCTCTATGTTTATACATTTGTAGTTTAATTATTCATAGCATTAGCTAGTGTTTAACAGAAGTCGCTTTATGGCCTAGCCATAGAAGATACCTTAGTGGAGTCTAGTTTTCATAAGGATACTGATATTAGGAAAGTTGGTGTGGACTCATAATGGTCTAGTTCCTATTAAGTAGGTATAATTATTGTGTGCTCGTAGCGCGTAGTCATGCTGGCTTAATATTTCATAATTGCGTATAATCATAAAATATGAAGTTTTAATTAGAATTCAGGCTGTTTATTATACAAGCTATTATTTAATAAATCAATTTTATAACTAAAAATAGGAGTCAGTACTAAAAGGGCAATCAAATTATGAAAAGATTAAAGTAGTGGTGAAAGAAGCTTCCTGCTTCTTGGACTTTGTCTGCCTTTCAGAGGTTGCGTGCGTTATTATATGTATGTATTAATACTTATATACTTACATAACATCACGCCCGTAATCCCCGAAGGTGTAGGCGGCAAATTCAAAAAGGCAGCAGATCCCTTTAACCACATTCTGAGTTAGATGGGAATTTTGAAAAAGTAGTGATGAGTGGCTAGCTCGTCGCCTACATAATCACATACCCAAAACCCGATATAACATTAGTCGCCTTTTACGACATGCTAGGCAAGGAACACAGTAAGCGCATTATGTTTAAGTCCCAGACCAACATCGGACAAATAAATTAAAATTTTCGATTGTATCAATCTACATATATGTAGGTATACATTATTTATATTAAATTTCAGCCAGAAAACTTTGATAATCACCAGGAATCCTGTTCAATTTGTTACGAATTAAGATATCAGGCGAATAATAACATTTATTTGGCATTTTCGATTGTAGAAATTGGCCTTAGTAGTTGGTAATTGCAAAAAAAAACAAAATAATAAAATTGTATGTTTTGTGCTCGCGTAAACGATCTTATATAAGATGACGGTTATATAACTCCCGCATACCTTAAGTTTAAGTACGTATAACTTTATCTAAAGGTTCCTTTTTTCCGAGAGGTTTGGCGCGCTCAATTTCGGTTCATACTTAATTTAAGACTAGGCGGTTCCAATTGGATAATAGCTGCAAGCTTCTCAACTATCTAACCGTCTGATGATTCGGGAAATAACACTTTGTTACTCACAGATAAGGCTTATTTCCATTTACAGCTGAGCCTGTTACCGCCGACTCAGGAAAGTCGGTCGCTCGAGTAAATCCTACGGGATAAGGAACTAAATAAAGAAACAGGCACTTTAAATAATTCGTACACGTTTTGCACTTGAAAAGCTGTCTTTTGAAACACTAATATAAGAAAAACTGACAGTTTGGTATATGAATTTATCGAAATAAACCGGCATTTTGATTTCTTTTGATTCTTTTATAATATATAACATCACGCCCATAATCCCCGAAGGAGTAGGCAGAGTCAAAGACGCAGCATGCCCCCTTCAACCACATTCACCACATGGTGTATGTAACCATGATCCAAAAATTGTCTGGTTCCCCTATCTTAGGGTTACAAAGGTCGGATCGGCAGTCGCTTCAATGTAATTACCAAACTCGCTAAATCCTGGATCACATGGTCTAAACGGACCCGGTCTAAACACGGGACATAACGCTAGGAAGAAGAAGATGTTATGTATGTATGTATGTATGTAAAAAACATAAACTATTAACGGGAAAAGGTAAAGGAAGGAAATACTTTTAGGAGAAGCTTTGTTTTACAAAGGCGAATTCTTTTCAAACATTCGTTTATTATAATTTATTTAAAGTTAAGCTTTAACGTTTACTGAACATTTAATATGTTTTGAACTGAAACTGAATCAAGAATATAAACGCGAACAAAATTTAAATTGGAAATACCGGCTCCGTTCATTTTTGTAGAGGAACTATTGTGTTGAAGCGATGAACATGGGTTGAAAGAAGCGAAGTTAAAAGTCAGCGGAGTGCCGTACTTGTTTCACGAACTCGTAAAACTGAATAGCCGACAATAAATGCAAATTGAATTTAAAAAGGAAATTAATTAACTTGTTTCCCATTTCGTCTTATGGAGATATTTAAAGAAAAAAAACTTACTATGCATTGAATAAATCAATAATGCATTTGTTTTCACACGGCAAAGGGGGTTTTCAGAATAAGATTTCCAGATGGCATTGAAGATTGAAATCACCATGAACTTTAATCCAAGATAAGAGTAGATATTAGATTAACTTTAGGTACATTTATAAATATTTTTTTGATTTTACATTTAAGAAGTCACATTACAAATAAAGCTTATCAAGATGATTAACAAAACCCCGCGTCTCAAATCCAATTGAACTACCAATTATTGCTTTACAAAATCCCTAAACACTCACACAGGTCATATTTTGCCCTCTAAGTATGATTTCCCACAATTATTTTCCATTAGATTTCCACCTTTGGTTTTTTTTTTGTTTGACAGTAATGAGTTTTCCGTGGCTTGTGGTGAGGTCGAATCGATAACCTGCCACAGACTGTTTGGTGGACTACGCATTTGCCACCTTTACTGCGTAGAAGATGTTGTTCTCTGTTCCATTTAGTTTGATACGATGTTTCCTTCATCTACTCAAATGTACATAGGTACATATATAACATTATATTTTTCAATGCATTCGTGATGTGTAACTTAAGCATAAGCAATAGATAAAATAAATACCTACATAGGTATGTAATATATAAATAAAAAAAACCTAATAATTAAATTGGTTTATGAACATTTAGAATAATTAAAATGAAAATGCAAGTAAACAAATTAAAGGAAGCTAGTGATGGTTTCGTTTTGTAAATTTGTACGAAATCGTAGCTTCGTCCAGAAAGGTGCGGAATTCCATTAAAATTTTCCAACTTTTTCTTAGAAAAAGTTAACAGCCAGCGGCTGTGGGGCCTGTGGGTGAACACTTGAAAAAAGCAAATTCTGAGTAATTAAGATTCAGGTTTATCTTTGCGAGAAATACAATCCCATTATATTTGTTAATTATTTAAAACCGATCAAGAAGTTTGTTAAACATATTTTAAATCGTAGCTACATTTTATCAAATTTCCTGCCTGCTCATATGAAATCGTATAAATGTATGGCATAACCTCGATTGTTATCGTTAATTTCACTATTTTATCGGTACTTACCGAACAATGACTATTTTATTTCTTTGTTATAATTCTTTTTGGAGTCATTTTATTGAGGATTGAACTTTATTTGTATGCAAAGTGACAACTAACAATAAGCAGTTATTCAATTGTGTTATTGTTCGAACCAATAAAGGGTAGGAAGTAAGGTATTGGTTAAAATTATATAACAATAGCCACATAATGCTAAGGAAATGTTGACTGTTCTTACCTAATGCTAAAAATTTTAGTACAATCATAAATATTTCTTGATCTATAAAGGTGTAAAAATAACCTTGTAACTGTTCACACACATGTATTTTTAGAAATTAAATACAATTATATTTTGTTATGTGTTATAAGCATAAAGTCAGTAAAAGCATATTGATGTCGTATTTGTTAGAAGTAGGGCTTTTATACGTAAACGTAGGTACCTGCTCTCTCTAAACTTATATAAACATTTGTAATATTCCAATCGTCAACATTGTGCTCGTATATTTCATTAGAGTTTAAATTGCATTTGTAAAACGATGCTAACATCCATTTGTGTGACAGGGCAAAACTTTACAATGCTGCAGATCCCGTTGTCTGATTTAAATATTACATGAGTCCGGGAATATATCGCAGTTTAATTCCAAACTTTACACCGGTAACAAAACTGCAGTCGTATTTTGTGTCATCCGTCCGAAAAGCGCATAACTATTACAAGATTATGGCCCTGAAATTTTTTTTTTTTTCTATTTGCTGGTTTGTATCGTCACAGATATAATAAAGCTTTAATAACCTGCACTGAATTTATTGCGCCAGTTTTCGTTGTAATACCAGAGTTAATTTATCTCATGTTGTCTTTTATCCTGCCAAGCGGCAGTCATAATGAAAATATCAGTGCGAACCGTAAGTAGCCTATCGGTTGTTGTAATATTAGAAGCTACGGTCGGGACATTTTGGTGGTTTCATTTATATGTGTATCTATGTATGCTTAAAGTTATGATGGAAGTACTTATAACAATATCGAATACATTTATTTCTTACTCAAAAATTATGAACTTTCTAAATATTTATAGTCGGCAAATAATCTTTTTTCAGTTTTTAATCCCGAATATAGTATATACGTTATCAGTATTCTTTACACATACCTGAATATTATAAATGCGAAAGTTTGGTTGTTAGTCCTTCTATTATGTCGGAAACGAGTTAATGGTTAATTGCATATGCATCGAAATAGTGGAGGACCGGAGTATAAACAGGGAAAAATGTCGTACTCCCCAAAAAGCTGGCAATTTCATTTGAAGTGAGACCTCATACAACAAATCTGCGGTTAAGTTAACTAGACCCGTATTCGGAACAATCATAAACACTCGGCAACCGCAACAAATAACTTCGCCGTCCCTAAATTGTGCATCGAATTTAGGTTAATAAGCGACGCTACCGATACAAACAGGAAATTAGAATTTGGCAAATGAGACGTGAATTGCACAAATAATGGGAATTGATGGATGGGGTTGTATGAGAATGTGTACTAGATCCAAAATATGGACTGGACGAGCGAATTGACGAAGTCCGGTTTCCGGAGAAAAGTATCACATATTTTCTATCAGCCCATTTGAAAAGCCACAAAATGTGTCAACCATATTATATAAGCGTGATATTCAGCAGTGATCGTGTTCCGAATCAACAATTGGTGACAACGTCCCGCGTATACAAGACTTCTGTTGAATTATTTATATTTATATTTAATTATTTATATTTATATTTCTATGGTTAGTTCAAGGTTTTGGATTATCTAACTAAATAAATACATAAGCTATTGCAAAAGGTGCGAGCGTAGCCCTTGGTGAAATTCAAGGACGGGGCGCCTCCTCAGACACCGTCGGAAACCTAGATGGTATCAGATTTCAATTTATCGAGTGCCTTATTTTTATGTGCGGAATCAGCGGGGGGTAATTTATGGAGAGCTTATCTCTCGGCAAGTGACCCGCCTGGCAAAATAAGCCCACCGATACCCTTGAATTGGTTCGCCTAGTAGATTTGTTTTCTGACGATTTGAATTGATAAAAAAGGCGATGTGAACTAAAGTTCCAAGTAAAAAAGCGGGCTCGATGCATCCAATATTTGGCAAAAGAAAAAAAATACTCAAAAACTTCGGGTTACAGGCTCACTCAAAACCAAATCTAGGTAGGCTACAATAATAATAATCATAATAAGCTTTAATATATTGATAATTTATTAAGGATTACCTCGGCTTCCAAATCGCAAGAAATGAATATATTGCTAGAGATTATCCGCGCTTACAATGAAAGCTTAAAAGAAAAAATATTTTGTTACGAATCAATTAGAGTCTATACTAGCCGAATACTGGATTTGAGGGAAAGTAATTTTTGCAAGTGTTTTTTTAATTGTTATATAGCACAATACGCATGTTGTTTGTGTATCTAGCGTGAAATCTTTTTTTGTAGAACCTTTTCCTTCCTTGACAGAAATTAATGCAAACAACAAACTTTTGTGTCTCCATTTGTTAGCTGGCTTCAAACGTTTATTATATCTTTATCTCAAACAACTGTACCTTGTAGTATACTCTTATCAAATAAACCAGTGCTTTTGTCGCTCTCACTTGTTTTGGATAGTATATATCACAAGTTCTTGTTATGATGATGTTGAAGAGGCGAGTGAGGTATGTAAGGATCGTGCCATATGGCGTTCGGTTCTCTCTGCCTACCCCGCTAGGGAAGTCGTGTGAAGTTTAGTTAGTTAGTTTTTGTTATGATATAGTCACCTATTATTTGTTTTTTAGCCATAATTACCTTTTAGTGTATTTTTTCATTCGATATTGTTATCATTAGTATTATTAATATTAGTAACTAGAATATCTGTCCCGATTTCGAAGTAGTCAGGTAGTTTATGCAGGTCTAACTGAACAAAAGACGCGTGACTTATAGTAGTAAAGTTAATTCGGGACGCAGCCATTTACGCAATTACCTAATTCTGCCATATCCCGTGTATACTTATTATGATTAAATAATCTCCATGTTGGTTTGAGACTTAGGAACATTGTACCAATTGTGTTACTTGCATAGCATGACGTAAAAGGTGTAATGTAGCCGGTTGTCACTGATGTTTCACAATTTTGCTTCTTAATCTATTTTATTTTTAACTTAAAATAGTAATAATATGAAGTCAGTATGAGTATGATATAATATTTTTTTTATAAAAGTCAAATTCAGACGAAGTAATTTTTATCATATCATAAGAATATAAATAATGTCTTCCTAACCCATGTCGGTCACGGCGGTCAATCTTAACGAGGATTAGCCAATTGCGCAGGAGATATTATAGTGCACAAGTGTATGCGCAAACACAGGTGCACTCCCTGTTCCTTCACTCTCATAGTCCGGTGAACGGCTATTCGATATGACCGCAGAGAGGTCAGGCGCAGGACCAACGGCTTAACGTGCTTTACGAGGCACAGGGGTGATTAAAACTAGAGTTGCCACGAATAGTGATTTGGCCGAATACCGAATATTCGGCAACGCTGTCGGCCGATGCGCAGAATATTCGGTATTTTAATACATACTTGTCAAGCGCGTATACAATAATAAGACAAGTCGCTATCTGTCTCCCTCGTGCGCGGGCGGGTATTTTTAACTGTTTGTTACAATTGCGAGTAAATCACGCCACGGCACGCTTTCTCAGATCATTATAAATACATTAAATAAAACATTACTATTTTGTAGAGAAGTTCGTTCGTTAGTTCTTTTTCAATTGTTTGTTCGTCAAAAAATGACACCAGTTAATAAAAAATTATAAGACTTTTGATATACACGACAGTTTCTGGTTGTCAGCAAACGCAAAACAATAACCTAACCTCTCGAAATTTGCTAAAGCTTATCTTTCTTCTCCTGGGAGTAGCGTGTATAGTGAGTGGTTGTTTTCTGAAGCTGGTATCATTTACGACGAAAAGCTTAATCGTTTGCTACCAAAAAATGCTGAAAAGCTTGTTTTTATCTATCACAACTTACCACTGATAAATATTTCTTATTAAAGTATTGTAATTTGGTAATAAATACAAATCTTTAATAATATAATGTGTCTTTTTTTTAATGATTTGGTATTCGGTATTCGGCTGAATAGTACGTATTATTTGGCCGAATACCGAATACCAAAAAAGGGGCCGAGTAGGCCAAAAACTGAATAGAAGCCGAATATTCGTGGCATCTTTAATCAAAACGCCAATTTCCTGACTAAGGGCTGTTATTCAACATTGAAATACCTAGCCCCAATGTTTTTTGGCCCGACCCGGACTTTATACCGGGACCTCTTGGTCCTTAGGTGCGCATGCTACTACTAGACCAACGAGGCAGTTAAAAAAATAATAATATAAGTATCTAGATACATATCTAATTTGTATTATAATACGTACGATGTTTATCTAAATAAATGATTACACTAAAATTGCTTTTCGGGAACTAATTAACATTTGAGAACTCCTTTGGGATTTTCATAATCCGCCACTAAGCGCTATACTTTCATACACTCCACAAAACTTTGAGAGTTCGAAAATTCCGTAAACCACAGAGCTACTTAGACCTTCTCATTCAAGTAGAAAAATCTATAAATACGTATATTTTGTTTCTGACTGAATTATACGAATGAAAATTTATTCGTCAAGCGGTTAAAATAACGGTGTCAAACTAATTAATTAATATTTTTTTCTCAATGCTGACTCCATATTAAAAAACAGCGTGAATCAATAAAGTGCTCTTTATGACATTCATATTATGATTGTGCACCTCAGTTCATGTGTTAATCTAATTACAGAGATGACAAGCAAGATATTGGACATACTTTCCAAGTACAAAGCATGCGTACCCACTAAGGGCAGGCTTTGACATAATTTAGATAAAACCTTGAGAATTTTTTTGCCACGGATCATAAATTTAACCGCTGCCATCCCGCCCTCCTCGCGTTATGACACCACACGCCCTGCTAACAAAGTGCTAACTCATTGGCCGTCATTACGGCGTATTTGTGTTGCGAGAAGGCGTGAGTCGGAACAAAGTAGGTAAAACATTGACGAGCGACCTTAGCCACGGATGGAAGTTCAAGCCGTCGTCGCAAAATCTGTCGCTGTATAAACCTAATACGGGTTTATAATCTTAAAAATGTGTATGAATTATTGTATTGTATTTGACAATCGAACATGCTCACTTTTTAGTCTGGCCTAGTTCTACGTATCCTGAAATTGTTAATATAGGCTTCGAATACGATATAAATCTTAAAAATACACTATAAATACCTTTGCGTGGGCGAATCGCGACGCCACGACCTTCGCGGCAATTCCAAAAACACTATTACTGGATTCAAGAAAATTTTTAGTTAGTGTAATCCTTTAAGTGAACTTTTTACTTAACATTATAAGCTCTTTTGCTTTTACCTTTTACAATATCTTATAAAACAGGATGAACTAAAATTATATACAAAATTGTTGTTCCACTGACCCAAACAGCTATTATACGCTGCAACATAGTCACAAGGACAAAATTGAGTACGCTACTACAGATTTTAGTGCGGCTGGCCGTTTCAAACTTAGGGTCGTCATGTAACATGTATTACCAAACAGCAGTAAAACCAACCTCCAGCTTCGATGCCGAGCTCCGAAGGCCAGGAAATGGGGCCAAAGGTAGTGATGTAGGGAATTGAGCTATCGAGCCCTTTTTGCGTAAATGTTACTGCGTGCAGATAAGGTCAGTCAAAAATAGTGTCGCAAAACCCATTTCGGATTTGTAGATGAAGTAAAAGACAGAAGCTAATTATGACTAAGAGTAAGTATATCTTGTTTGTACATACATATATTATCACGCCCGCAATCCCCGAAGGGGTGGGCAGAGTCAAAGGAGCAGCAAGCCCACATTCAAATTAAACTGGACTAGATTTAGATGGAAAATTATGAATAAGTAGTGACAAGAGGCTAGCTCGTCGCCTACTCAATCACACACCCCAAACTCACTAGTCGCTTTTTACGATTTGCTAGGCAAGGACCGCAGGTGGTAGATTCTTTTTAAGTCATATAGCAACTATTTTATTTGTACAGCACCTAAACAGTTACAGGCAATGTTGACTATATTTGTACGAATACTATAAATTATGGTATAGTAGTCTGCAGTATGGTTGAAATCCACGTATTAATTTTAAATTACGTTATTAAGTTTGAAATTAAGAAATATAAAATTTTTGTTTCAGAATATTTTTGTATACTTGATTTGAACTAAATATAAAAATTTGATGCCCTAATAAAAATTTGATGAAATATAAAAATTGCAAAATTAAATTAATTTAAAAATTTGTCTTTGGTTGATTAAAATTTTATACTTTTCAAGTCTTGTTAAACTTGAAGGTCGGTCTTGTTAAGGGACTTCAAAGGAACGTGCCGTTTTATCAGGAGATGTAATACTGTTATTAATTTGTAAGTTTGAATCCGTGTCTTTGATAGAGTTTTGATAGCCTGGCTTGTACTACTATAAACCTGATAGCTAGATTTACATCAAAAAAATATTAGGACAAAAAGTCTGAATATTTTCATAGTAAATACTGAATTAAATTACTTGTGATTTTCAGTTCTGACAAAATTGGACAAATTAATATAGGTCGTGTTTCAACTGTATTGGATGACACGTAAGTACTCTTCCACACAAAAACTACTGGATGTATATAAATGAATGTTTACAATAATATAGTTCATATATCATAACTAACTAACTAACTAACTAAACTTCACGCCACTTCCCTAGCGGGGTAGGCAGAGAGAACCGAACGCCATATGGCACGATCCTTACACACCTGACGCGCCTCTTCAACATTCATAATCCTTTTCATATATCATAACACAGGCTATATTATTAATGTACCACACAAGCGAAGCTGCGGGCAGAAGCTAGTTTTCTTATACAAACGTGAAACCGACGTGAATTTTACTGTATAGATTTAAAGCCTACGATGGTGCAGCTCAGTTCAAAGCTCATTCTTTTATGCCTGCTGTATATAAAAGTGGCTTAATTAGTAATAAATAAAAAAAGGTTTTAAAAACGGTTTGTATTCAGCTCACGAGTCCGAAGCGTGATTTTATTTGCCTCCCTCGGGTAGTCTCTGTGCCAGTTTATGAATCAATTAACATTTTTATGAATTCATTAACAATATTTCGTCATGTTTATATTGGTATGCATATACGTGGCTTAAGAAGTAGTCTATAGAAAAAATATGTAAAGAAATAGAAATCACATAAACACATGTTGTACTTAATGAATCATATTCCTTTATTGACAAGCAAGAGCTTTTGCAAATTCAAAAAATATTTGACGATTTCCTGTAACATTTCCAAAAACATTAGCATTGGCATGGACATTGGGTTCGAAACAGGGGCTATCGCCTTGACAGCGGTTTCAATTAACCCCCCGCCGGGGTCTGGTTTGCCGTACTGGGAGGGCATACTAAGCTCTGGACTTGGACCATCCAGGGCTGAAGCTAAGAGGGACCCCGATGTGGGCTGTGACTGTTTTGCTGTCCAGTCGCGGCACCGGCCGCAGCTTTGTCTGCGGTGGGCGTGGGACTTGAATTGCCGAGGAAGAGGAGGAGCTGGGTGTTCGAGTTTTCGTTGCCCGCCTCCCTATCCTCGGCAACCTGGCAAGGGCGCATTGCCGATGCGTTGCAGTGGGCGCGGGAGGCACTAACACTTCCGCATGTACAGGGCCTCGCCCTCAATTTTAGTCGCCGGGCGGAAGGTGCCCCGCTGAAGAGGCGCTCTCCGCGTGTCCCTCTGTCTTAGCAGAGGGCACAGCGTGAGAGTCGGCCCACAAAGCCGGTCGCGAGGACGACCAGCGTCTGACTCCTGAGTGGAGTTGGTTGAGACGAGCACCCAGCATGTCTCAACGTGCGCGCGTGCACAAAATCGACTAACGCCGCGCGAGGTGAGCCGTGCATTGCGGCACGCGCCCACCTGGAGAAGCTGCTGCTAGTCCCGACAGTAGGGATATCGGCTCCTCCGGTACCGCGCAGAAGTAGGCCACAAAGTGGGGGTTTAAGTCGATTCGAGTCCAACGCACCGCTTTCTGTTTCCCCGAGTAGAGGGTAACAACTCGTGAGGGTATAATTAAGCTATTTCAATGATACAGAGTGATCTATACCCCAACAGTTGTAGCCAAAACTCCGCAGAAGTTGTCTGTGATAACATGCAAGTTGTAAAAAACCTAATCATCACATTTGATACGCAGACCAGATCTGCAAATAACAGTAGTACGGGTTATAGTTGTAGAGATTGTAATATTTAAAAAAAAAAAAATTATGACATTTTTGCTGTTTTTGAAAGTGTGAAACCGTGAATTTAATTAACAAACATTTCAGCCACCATTAGGTAGGTATAAATTTATTCCTGTGTCATTTTTGCTTTATTATGCTGATTAAAAATTCATACATTTATGGGATCTTAGAATAGCAAACATTTCGGCTTTAATTAGGTATTAGAGGCTTGCATAGGAATAGGAGGAAATACATTGCCCACGTAGACCTAACCACGCCACTTGTCGCAACACCGCATTCGTAGGTACAGTCCAGTGAAATCCAAATCCCAGTTATAAAATAATGGTTCCGAGTGCAGCTGTTCCGATCGCAATCTCTGACCCACTTATTTACGTCTGCAAACTTCGGTCACTGGAAATATAACTGAATGAAATCCTCGCTGCTATAAAGCTATATATATACAGAGATAACAGGCGGAGTATTTTATGCTTTTTATATTAAGAACATCTGACTGATAGACTAGAGTTTTAATAGTATTCGCGAAGACGATTAATTTTTACTAATAATTGGAGAGTATTCTACGCAATATTATATATCTTTAATGTAAAATTTCGCTTAGGACGAAAGATACAAAAATAGTGTACCGATCGTGTCTCTTGCCTAGCAGGTCATAAAAGTCGATTATTAGTGCATTGGTGGACTGGGTATGGGCTTTAAGTCTACTACATATTTTTTCACAGTTCTCCGTCTAACCCAACTCGATTTTATTTCTAAATGTGTTTTAAGCTTATTGCTATTTTTCTATTTGCATGTTACTTACATTGAACGCTGCCGAGCCTCTCGGGGATTACGGACATGATTGTATGTATGAATATATGTATGTTAGGTTTAAAGAATTTATTCTCATAAGAACTTATAAAATTACAGTTCACTTAAAATGAGACTTAAATAACTAATAAATTACAGTTAGAATTTAAATGGCGCAGCGCAGCTATTTTATGTACTTAATTAAACTATTTACCTTGTATTCACAAAATATTACCACCATTGTAAACCTAATCGAGTCACGAGCATCGAACTAATTCACCAACTGATGTTATCGAGTACAAAACAACCAAACACGCATAACATTAGTTAGTAGATTCTTTTCGTCTAAGTGTCGCGCACGGAGCGCGTTCATTGTGCCAAACGACTAAAACCGGTTGCGCCGTACTTGCCGTTCATTGATTCACTCAGTCTATGGCAATAAGAATGGTGTGGAGTCGTATGCCCGAGTATTTTATTTTAATATTTATTTTCAAATGGTTTTTTTTTTATTATTATTATTAAGTTAAGTTAAGATATCTAAAAGTCCTGCATAACTAATTACACCTAAAGCACAACTCGAGCTAATATATGTTTAAGCGTTTCAGGTCGTCTTACATATGATACCTACCTCAAATTGGCAGGACCATCGTATACAAATGGCATTCTCTCGATCGTAGGGCTGCAATCTCTCGGCGACTTCTAACACTCCCAAAACGCGGTCACGACTCGCTTGGCTGGAACAACGCCCCTGTCACGTGTTCCTTTGATATTTTGAGCCGTCTTGTTAATTCGGAAGGTTAATAGATTTTATGCGAGTTCGCTCCAGCATGTCTATGCGTAGTCGAGAGTTAGCCTTCTTTTGCACCCGCTGTGATAAAAACAATGCTTTCTGAATACTGTCAATACCTAATTGTCTATATTAGAAGACACATAACACTGTATAGATCATTAATCTGATAATTTCGAGTACTATGTTTAAGATGGGTGGTATGTGGTTGAAGGGGCATGCTACCTCTTTGACTCTGCCTACCCCTTCGGGGATTATGGGCGTGATGTTATGTATGTATGTATGTATGTTTAAGATTTACTGTCACGTATTATTTACGTTTGCATCTAGAATTAGAATTGAATGGAAAGAAATTACTAAATAGTAACTAATTAGGATAAAAGAAGTACTTAATTATGGACTCGACTATATTATTTGGGATTTAGTCAAATTCGGTGAAATCAATCATTATTATTATTATACTTGTAATTGTCTTTGTTATAAGTAACGAAAATCGTTTCAAATTAGAACATGATGTGATAAATATTGTCCTACTTATGGCAGTTTTATGTGTATGAAGAATAAATGATGCTTCAATTTATTTTGTACTTATCCAACCATTGTAATTTTGGGACTAGGTAAATTCGGAGTTTACGAAAGAAAGCGTTAGACGCTGTATTCGTTTATTCAATCGGAAATTATCAGCTGGCACAGATAAATGTAGCGGAAATATGCGGCTGAGGTTACGAAGTTACAATCTCATTTCCCCGCACCGTTAAACTTTGATGTCAATGACGTTCGACGAAGAAGACATAATAAAATGTCATCGTGTAAGCTTAGCGCTCACACAAAACACACAATTACCATACTAATTACATCGCCTCGCTGAAGACAGAGTGACGTCATAGCATGGGACGAAGTCTATTGTCTTAACAGAGTTTTAATTAAGGCGAAGGTTGGTTTATCTATTGTCTGATTGAGTGGTCTCATCTTGTTATTCAAAGTCCAGTCATATCACTTGTACCTTCAATCGAATCATCGTTTTGTCTTTCACAGTGATCTTCTTCATATCTTCTCCATTTCGAATTGATTTTTGCAGGAATCGGCTTTTAGGTAGTCTTATCACAGTACTACGTTATATGCTGTTGTTGTTCGTGGAAAGCTATTTTGGACTTTCATAGAGGTTATTATAAAAAATCCAAAAATTTTCTAGTTCCCCTATCTTAGGGTTACGAATGTCAGATTGGTAGTCGCTTCAATGTAATTACCAGACTCACTAAATCCTGGATCGTTGTCTAAGTGGATCCCGTCTAAGCACGGGATATATAACGCTAGGAAGATGATAGAGCTTATCGTACCTAATGGTGTATATGTCGCAGTCATCTGGTTTAATCAGATATTTGATTGGATCACTAGGGCGTTCATTGAATGACGACGTTTAATTGAATGACTAAAGGACAACCCTAAAAATAGTTTAATATAACGTTCAACTTCTTGACTGAACGTCATATCGCAGTCATCTGGATGAATCTGCTATTTGATTGAATGACTAGCGCGTTCATTGAATGTCGACATTTAATTGAATTGAATTCATTTAATGAAAGCGTGTTGTTAGGATCACAGTTTTAACCTAACCTAACCTACTTGTCTGGTAGCATCTCGTTTCTGGTAGCAATTTGATTTTCAGGGAAGGCGCTATATATATGTCGCAGTCATCTGGTTCTGTTGGTCCGCTCTGTTCAAGGGGCTATGTTACAATCCGCTAACTAGTTGGACGTTGAGTGAAGCTTGTTCAATCAACGTTCGGCCTAGTCATTTAATTAAATGCCGTTATTTAATGAACGCGCTAGTCATTCAATTAAATAGCTGATTCAACCAGATGACTGCGACATATACATAAATATAATTTTTTTTTCGTTTTATCAAAGTTTAATCATGATTGGGTTGATGGTAAAAAAACGCAATACGGAATTATATTACAGACTTTATTAGCTTAGTATGAAAAGTATCATTGGTACAAAACTTTAAATTTAACTCCAATTTACAGCACAAATTTATTACGACCGAATTCTTAGAAAGTGTACCTAATGTGAAATTAATTGTGTGAACATGCTGTCTTTGGATAAGAAATATATCCTCATTGTGCTAATGCGTCGGGGCCGCCAGATGTTTGCCGAATGTGTCTCCTGATTCATATTTAGGAACGTCTCTCTTGAGATAATTACACGTCAACAAACTCACGTAAATACATATTTATTATACGATATACTCTGCGCTATTAGTGGAATAAACGGATCAACACCTGGTGCTCACGAGAAAAACGTCGGCAATCTATGATACGTAACACAAATAATTGTTATGTGGAACAGAGTCATCACAAAATATAATATTTCAAAATAATTTTGAAATAATTAGATAAGTTTTTTGGAGAAATGTCAATCAACAGAGAAAAATATTTTATTTTATTGTTGTAGCTAGCCCCTTTAACCACTTTCAGTCAAATCATACAGGACTGGATTAGATGGACACTTGTGAAATAGTAGTGACAAGTAGTTAGCTCATCGCTTTCACAATCACACACCCAACCCTATATACTTTTAGTCGCCTTTTACGACATGATAGGTAAGGCACACAGTTGAAGCATTCTTTTTAAGTCCCAGACCAACATAGGACAAATATTTTTTGTGCATATTCCCTATTCAATACCAACAAGGTGCCGGCTTTAGCAAAGAAATCGAGTGGAAAAACAATTGTTCCGCCAAAAATTATTACAAAAATCTGGCTAGTCGAAAAAATAATTCAATTTGTAGTTATATAGCACCTGAATATTAATAGCTAAAATTGTGCAGCCCAAAGCGAATGCATCCAACGTGCTCTGCAAGCTGTATCGCGATCACTGCATTTCGGTGCACGTTCAATATCGTTGCAACGAGGCTTTCGGATGCCGGTATTTTTTCCAGATTGGCTTCAGCGCAATGTTCTTTTTTCTTGCTTAATGGCACCCAAAACCATTTCTGAGGCTGATTCCTCGAATTGCGAGTATTAGAAGTAGGTGCATCGGTGCACCTTGAACAAAGCAAGATTTTCGACCAAATAACGGTTAATGCTACTCTAAATGTTGATTATTTCATTACGTCACTAATTTCATTTGATACAAAAAAAAACGGTCTATCCGTTAAATAATCAATAAAAAGTATTAAAACAGATCTACCATTATCTCCAATAACTACCCCCGAATTCAGCACAAAGTTCCCATTAAAACCAAATCTTGAAACCCGGCAAAGGGTAATAGGGTATTATTAGATAACTAGCTGTGCCAGCGGCGTCACCCGCGTTTATAGTTAATATTATATAGACTATTTCCGTCATACATGATTTCTATATAACTTTAACCATTAAGGCTGCACACGCGACGGAAGCTTAAAAATGGAGTAACTTCTCCCGTTTTCCCAACATTTCCCTTCACTACTCTGCTCCTATTGATTGTAGCGTGATGAAAAGTATACTATAACCTGCCCAGGAGTGTGAAGAATAATTGTACCAAGTTTCGTTAAAATCCGTCGAGTAGTTTTTGTTTCTATAAGGAACATACAGACAGACAGACAGATAGACAGACAGACAGACAAAAATTTTACTGATTGCATTTTTGGCATCAGTATCGATCACTAATCACCCCCTGATAGTTATTTTGAAAATATATTTCATGTACAGAATTTGCCTCTCTACAGATTTATTATAAGTATAGATGTAATCACTTGATCAGCGATAAAATCGAAGTGATTGGCGTTTTAAAGAAATTAAAGATTTCATATTGGGAAAAGATTATACATAATTTACCCTTTTTAACTGACTTCAAAAAAAGTAGGAGGTTCTCAATTCGACTGTTTTTTTTTTAATGTTTCTCGTCTTACCTTCTTACGTGGGGGTCGTGGACTTTTTAAGTTTCAATTATCTATCACCATAACCCAGTGAAGGTTGCTTGATTTTTGTAATCCATTATTGATTGCTCGAATTTGTAATTGTGTATCGATTGCAATCAAGTTTATAATTTTTAACCGACTTCAAAAAAAAGGAGGAGGTTCTCAATTCGACTGAATGTTTTCAATTGTCGATTGTATGAGTTTGTCAGTTTGTGAACGAGTTTAGCGTTGATTGCAGGAGTCTGTAATCATTTGTAGAAGGTACAAATATTGATTGTTGCACCAAGCGCTCCATGTAATTGTTTTTGGAATTAAAATTTAATTTAAGTAGTAAACGAAACATATCGGTCTTTTTATTATATAATTATTATAGCATTTTGTACTGTTTTAACGTATATGCGTGTAACACTTTCGTCGAAAATGTGAAAAAGTCGTAAATTTATACAGACAGATGATAGACCGCTTTATAAACGAACCAATCATAATTCTGAAGTGACACTCGACTGCTTATTCTATTAACTTCATAAAGCCTATCGCGCTCAACTTTGATTAAATTGAAAACAGTTATCTTTAGATAATTGGATTAATCAATCCACTCGAGCACATCGGCAGTCAAGTTATTCAATAATGTTATCTAGAGAGGTTACCTTCTTGTTTTATTTGTGTTAGCGGATAACTTATTTAGTTCCTTCCCACTCAAGTATAGATTATGTAGGCTGTTGTTTATCATCCAATTCATACGCGTACATAATCAGTTCGGCTATTTTGGAAAAATATATAATTGGTTGTTTTGAACCTCCTTATATGGGTAACTTAAATAATAAATAAATAAAGTTAGTTAAGTGAGTGAAATAGGAAAAAGTAAGTTTCATTAACGAAAAATGTTATAAATTATTGACTATAATCGAATGACTACCGTGAACATTTTCTCATATAAAACATTTTTATATTAGTATGATTACTTCACTTTATGGATAAATAATTCATAAATACGGGTTAAATAAGTTTTTCTTTATATTAAAGCAAGTGATATCTCAAATGATATTTCAATGTTCCCATTATAGCACGAAATGCATTCGAACGAAAGACTTCACTAAGACCTTATGGATTGTGTATCTATATTTAGTCTATATATAGGAATATTATAAATAGATTCTAAATATAATAATAAGCCATTCAAATCGTGCTTTATATATCTCCATCGAATGTACACGAGGGCACAATATTCTGTTTTAAATAGACGAATTTCCTTTCCATTACACATGGTTGGTTTTGGTGTCTACGGAAAACCTTTCAAAGGCTGACTTCGTTCGTTAATCATGTTTATGAAGCGTGCTTTTATGAACGAATGCGTATCGTAATTTCATTTAATTGACTTGTCTCTATTAGACTATGTGGCGAGTTTTTAGGAAACCGGAGGCCTAATGGCCATTACTTGAAGGTCACATCTCAAGAGTTATTATGGTGACCTTTCCTCAACACCTCAAAGATGCTTTATATTATATGTGACGACCTTACCCAACAAGCCGGTGAAGTACGCAGTTTAGGAGGTAGATATAATATGTTTCTCGATGGGACAAGGGCCTCGCTTATTTTATGATGTAGCGGGTCATAACAACCCCACAATCTATGTTGTACCTATATGTGCTTGACAGGGATAGTTACTGTTAGTTATTCCTAATTTTTTTTGCTCTCTTATCTTATCTACTTATGTTTACCAGCTAAAGCCTTTACATCACTCCATTTTTGTTTTTGATTATTTATGGAACCAATATTTGGTTTAATTTAATTTCAGGGTTGGGTGGTTATCATTGAATAGACTCTTATTCAAACTTCAATTTCAACTTGCAACTGCCATTCGAAAGTTTATACACGAAGGGATGAATTTGAATACAAGAAAGTACATATCTCTGCATTTTCAAATAGAAACATACAGGTTCAGAGGACCAAAATTATCGTGAGCCAACATTTAGATAACTAGATAGACAGAATAGATCAATAAAGGTAATAAAATAAATGTTGTATAAATTACAGGTTTATTTTGGAGATCCTTTCTTAGGATTACGCTACAAGAATGACAGATAATATATATTGAAGATACCGCCCAAATATTTTTTTTATCTCTTAACTGATCCTAACTGCCAATTTTGAAAAAAAGTTAGGCCGTACCCAAAGGGTAAAAACGGTATTACTAAGACTCCACTGTCTGTCGGTCTGTCTCTCTGGTTGTCCGTCCGTCCGTCTGTTTGTCACCAGGCTGTATCTCATGAATCGTGATAGCTAGACACTTAAAATTTTCACAAATTATGTATTTCTGTTTAAAAACGGAAAAAAAAAAATATTAAGGGGGTTCTCATACAATAAACATGATTTTTTTGCCGTTTTTTGCTCGATATTAATAACGGCAACAGGTAGACGCTTGGAATATTTCTAGAATATTCAATTGTATATTATTCACTTTAAAAATAAATAATTAAATTAAAATAAAATAAATATTTAGGGCGGACTTCCATACAACAAACGTGATTTTAGGGCCGTTTTTTGCTCGATGTTAATAACGGCAACAGGTAGACACTTGAAATATTCACAAAATATTTAGTTGTTTAGTGTATAATGTTGTAAAGATACCATTAAAAAAAAATATATATATATATATAAATTTTAAATATATCAGACTACATCACATACATTGATCTGACTCCGAGGTAAGTAGCTTAAGCACTTGTGTTACGGATATCAGAAAAAACAGTGGTATTATACAAATATATACTTAATATTGCATATTAACACCCAGACACAGAACAAACACAAGCATTCATCACACGAATGTTTGTCCTGGGTGGGGATCGAACCCACAACTCACAACGCGCATGGGGTAGGGCCACTACCGAATGCGCCATCGAGCCAGTCAAAATTAAGACAAAACCATTATCTTTACAACATTATACGGAACTCTTCGTGCGCGAGTCCGACTCGCACTTGACCGGTATTTTATTTAATGATTTGAATACTTCATGGCTACCGAAATAAATATCCAGTAAGCCGATAAACTGAAAACTGTTTTGAAGTGTGAACTAAATGGAAATCAAAAAGTTTCCAAATTAATCTTCCAAATATAAGAGAGAGAGATCAAATTATGCTACGTTTTACAAATAATTGACAGATTTCTCAAGTCTGAATAACCGTGGAGTACTCAGGAAACTTCGCTTTTCAATTAATTCAAAAATTGAACAGCAAAATATTTAAATACTAGCTGTGCTTGCGGTTTTATCCGCGTTTATAGTTAATGTTATATTCCAAATTCAATGCTTTCATTATGAAATATGCACATACATTAAATATATATATTACATTAATAACTTTACTTATGAAAATATATTCAGAATAGGTAATCAAAAGCGTAAAGATTTCTTTAACTTTCTTACAGAAAAGTTTGACGTTAACGTCAAACTCAAACAAGTTCAAATGTTGCGATCTATATAGACATGGAATTAATCTTGACCCTTTTCTATTTAAAAGTTAATAAAAACCAGTACAACCGCTCCAAAGAGTAAGCACAAGTAATTATCCTTAGACTTATAAGAAACAGAACATCTAAGAAATCTATTTAAGGGAGGGAGGTTAAAAGAGCAATCTTCTGGAAAAAATAATATTATCTCGTCTTTTCTCAGGCACCCTAATAGCAAGCAATAAGCGGCATCCAACTAAATAGCGACATTTATCCGTATCTATTGCGCTAATAAACATTGATCAGAACTGCTCACGTTGATAGGCATTGCCGATCTTAGGACGGCAATACACGTCAGATTTTGCTATCCTATTATCGGATCAGAAAGGTACTTATAGCTGAATGGTAAAGACACATAATTCCAATGGTTTGTCTATCAGGTCTTGAAAAAATTGCAGCTACTTGAGTCCTCTTAGTTAAGGTTACGAAAGTCGGGAAGAGTAGCTAAGCGGATCTGAGTGAGAATGGGATGTATCGCTTAGAAAAATAATATTGTTAGATCCTAAACTACGAACAGAAAATCTATGTTTTTGTTCGTATACAATCTGAAATAGTTTACAATTTTATTCGGTTCAATTGTTTGGAGGCGAACTCTTCGTTGTTTTGTAGGAAGACGAAATATTACGTCCGATTGATCAGTTAGATTTTTGCAGTGACAACGAATTAATGCAGCAATTGAATGATACTTTGTAGTCCATGCACAGGGTTGGGTTGGTTTGCAATAACTCAATACTGTTGGAACATTGTAAACATAATAACATTTTAATCTTTATCCTGTTATTGTTAGTTCATAAAACTGCCAAGTGCGGCGCCACTATTTTTTCTTGTCTTTCCCTCCAAAACTTTGTTCAGAGAGAGCGAGTATAGAGCGAGTTTAAATTTAATACACGTTTATTATCATCTCAGCTATAATAAACGTGTATTAAATTTAAACTCGCTCTATGTGTATTATTTTTACATATTCACTTCAGAAAAGTTCTAACTGTGATTCAGAATACGTTTGATAGTTAAATGCGTAGGTGTATTACCGGCCTTAGGCCGATTGAGTGGACGGATCGTTGTTTTCGCAGAAAAATACTCCTTGACTGGTGAGAGCTAATTTTGCTTTCTATATAATATAATTGGTTATTTATGTAAAAGCAAAATTGCGTGATGTGTCTTTAGGTGTTTAGGTAAACCTCCGATTAGAGAACAACTCTAATCTGAGAGGTAAACTATATAATTTATATATGTGGTTATATATAGGTTATAAAAGATAAAAATAAAAATATTATGGTGCATCCAAATTGTATCCACCAATTTTACGCGATCAAAACTGGTGGATACAATTCAAATGCACCAAGATTATAAACCTTAGACATAATTTTACGTATCGTACTAATATTAGAAAGTTTGTATGTATGGATGGATGTTTGTTACTCTTTCACAAAAAAACTGCTGAATGGATTTTAATGGAACTTTAGAATAATACGAGTAGTATAGTAATAATATATATAGCTCTTACACCCGAATAACATATAGGCTATGTTTCATTGATGTACCACGCGAGCGAAGCCGCGAGCAGAAGCTAGTATTTAATAAATCTTAAATGTGTAACATATGTGAATGTAAACACAACTGAATAATTCCCAAATCAGAAATCCGGTTAGTGATCGCTACAACATCTGCTTTTTACTCTAACTTCAGGCATAAGCGAAAAGTCTAAAGGCAGAAATAACCTCCCAACATTCTTGAATACAAAAATCAAAGCACGTTCCAACCCCTAGTCGCCACCGCAGGCGGCCCTAACTGATTGATATCGCTCCGGTGACCTCACCCCCTATTTTCATGACGAAATCCAACTCTATTATCTACTACGTAGACACTATTTTTAAACGTAGGTGCTAATTAACGTTCTTATATGCGACAAAAGCTATCAAAATTGGATGAAGGTGACTTTTTGCAAACGCACTGTAAGCGGAATCCAAGGGTATTGCATTGCATATTCAATGATGGATGGACAAACATAAACAGGAAAAATAGAAACAATTTTCATGAAGCTCATGAATAAGAGACGCAAAGACTTTGGATATAAATACGTATAGTACCTAAGTAGCTTAAGCATTTGTGCACATTCATGACAAGCACGATGGCGCATTCGGTAGTGACCCTGCCCCATGCGCCAAGAGTTGTGGGTTCGATCCCCACCCAGGACAAACATTCGTGTGATGAATACTTGTGTTTGTTCTGTGTCTGGGTGTTAATATCCAATATTTAAGTATATATTTGTAATACCACTGTTGATTCTGATATCCGTAACACAAGTGCTCAAGCTACTTACCTTGGAGTCAGATAGATGTATGTGATGTCGTCGGATATTTATTTATTATTTATTTATTTATTATTCATTAATAAACTAAGTTAACACAGTACGCAAATGCGAAATAATTAACACTGTTTGACTTTTATTAGTCACTACCGAATGCGCCATCGAGGCCGTCTAAATATCAGTCGATCATACAATAAAACTGTAGCACTGCTACGCAGCTACAGCTACGGGAACGACATTTATTTTTATTACTGGGAAGATTTTCAAAGTCCCAAAAGTACACTTAGAGGGGCCATTTGAGTTACAAATTAGTATTACTGGGTTCCTTTCTTTTAAATCGGTTCAATTTATTCTGATAGATGAACAACTGATCTGATAAAATGATATTGAATTTACGTGGGTACCTAATTTTTTGTACTTTGAAATATTATTTTGGTGTTATGGATTCCTTACACAAATCTAACAGATTGTATTTGCAATATTAGCTTTTAAGTGTTTTGTCAAATAAGTAATAATAGACTTAACTTTATTTAACTGTTATATTAACGTTAAATTAAATAATAAAACACTTTATAAGAAACTTTATTAAAAAGTTTTCTTATTAACTGGCAAACATTGTTTTACGTCCCCACTTAGATTTTCGTAAAGCATTTAAAAGTTTGAAAGTCCAGAAGCCGTGCAGTACAAAATATTTCTTTACAGAAATACAATCTTTATTAAGCAACCCCTTTATATTATGTCTTTCATCTTTCGCTCCAATATAAAGGTTAGTCCACTTCAAGAAACACTAAACTACGTTCGAAGGGATCCATTCGAGCGAATCCTGATCTCTTCAACCGATCTTCGGGCCCAAATTGTTCGGCTATTGGAAGCAAGAAGCGGGTTCAGATGAGTTCAATTTAATTTCGCCGGAACGCGTAACCTAAAACGACGTTAACAAACAGACTACGCCACAGGCTGCTAGGGGACGATTGGTACAATTGTACTTGGAAAGTTCAGCATGGTTAACCGCTAAAGAACATATACCGATCGGTTTCATAGTAAAATTGATTTGAGTTATTATATCGTGGCCAAATATTTTGGCGACTAAGAATAAACATCGGCACTGTAACTAAGTTATTGATAAATAGATAGATATGGTTTATCATAGCGTATATTTATATATAATTTGTAAGAAAAAAATAATTATTTGCGTAATGTATGTTTGTTTTGAGTTGAGTGTCTTCCGTCAATGAGACCGGATAAATATAGTCAAAAAAAAAAACGATTGACAAGTCTAGATTCATGAAGGATTTAAATTTTTTTTAGCATAACTTTGTTATGTTTATAGGTTAGTTTAAAATGTAAGATCTATCAAAAAGAGGGTCAGTAGGTATAAACTGTTTATATTCGACATATTTGTGCTAAAAATTTAATAATATTTGCTCGCTTTAATTTACTAAGCTATAAAAAAATCCAAAAGGAGAACTCTTGACCGAGTTGCCCATGACCGAAACTCAAAAATAAAGCGATGTCTATTTTATACTGTTTCCGGGCTGTATATGATAAACGCACGGTCCAAAAACCACTGGGATACCGCCCGCACACCGACATGGAAATTACATGAGCCAACAAAAACAGGGGGTGAATCTTTGAAATCATAAATTGAGCCCCCCTTCTGAGGTAACAAAGAACAAAGCATAAGTTCCTGAACAGGAGGGGTAATTAATTTCGGGGAAGTTAATTGTCTGCTTTTTGACGGCTCATTCGTATTTCACACACGCAAAATTACTGCACGTACCTAAGAGTTTTGCGGATACACTAATTGAACATGGTAAATTAGCAATCTTAATAAATAAAACGCCAAGTCTTCCGAACTGCATATTTTTTTAATTCATGGAAAACTGGACGAGATAATTTTGGATGTTACGTCCTATGTCTTGTTCATTTTATATAATAATCTTAAAGAGATCTAGTGTTAGGGGATTTCTCCACGTACTAATATATAGCCTGAAGATTTCCACCTTAGTTAAATAAATATCCTTTCAATAAAAACGATTTTAGCGTGACATTAACGCGAGCAAACTATGTAATATAACAGGTATACAAAACCCTTCCTGTACAAAAATAGAAATATTGTAATAATACACGGTATAGTATCCTTAATATTCAGTTAACGTTTATTTATAAAAGAGACACACAGGATTATTTGTTAATAAAACCTATATGTTTTCCATTTGATATAGAATACAATTGTCTATCCTTTTGTACACTACAGATAGCTACGCGGGCGGAGAAAACGTGCCTACATTTCGTACGTTGTGTAGCTATCTAAGGCGCGGTACAGCAGTTGTGGTCACACTAAAGTACCCTACCACTACTACTACCTTGTGCAATCAGCCGACATTTAGCGTTGTGCATTTAACAACAGGGCATGAGAATGAGCATTAGTCAGTTATTAATTGCATAATAAAGTTAGAGGAAAGTTTTCGTCGGATGCGTAATGACTCGCGCGATGGTGCCCTACTTCTGCGGTAAGTGGGTCATCGCGAGACGGCATCGGATAATGTTGCGAAGAATCGAGTCTTTCGATCGAGGGGTTAGACCTTACCATGTTGTTTGGGACTCTTGAAAACATGTATAATGAATGAATGGAAAATCATAAAACTAGTGTTTCATAATTTTCCATTTCACCTCGATTTTAAAATAAATATGGTTTTATTGCGCTTATTGCTCTTAAGACTCTGCTTACCCCGGGGATTTGGGTATTGCTGTTGTAATGTGTAAAATGCAATGGAATGTACAAAATAAAGGTTACATGTATTATTTAAAAACTACTTGTACTAAGATTAAATTGAATAAAAATAGAAAAAAAGAAGAAGCCGTTATAAAATTTCCATGACATTTTAAACGATATAGTTGGTCATATCTAACTCACGAGTATATAATGGGCAGCAAGAATGTGAGAACATTTAGAATAGTTTGTTCCTTATAAAAAGACGAAATTCATATTTTTACTAGTTTCATTATAAAAGGTAATAAAACACACATATACTTACTCAGTTTCTTAGACTCGATTTCTTACATACGCAAGTCTAATCGGTAGGTACATCACTAGTTCCGACAGTAAGATGCAGCGGGGCAGCACCCCAATTTGGCGTATATCGTTTGAATATCGGCCCCTCAGTCTAGCCTGTATTGATTGTTTGTTTGTTACCATTGCCGTTGTATCACGCTTGTTTGATCCAAACAACGTGCAGATTGCCTCTATTTCATGTTTAATGGTACGAAAAAATAAGTAACTCTTTTATAGACTAGAGGGAGGATATCTTTGTTTGTCTTGAGTCGGTTACGTAACACTGGTTGCTAGATATTGACGGTGAAGTAATAATACCTCCTTACTCTAAACCTTAAATCAATTAAACTTTACGTCTAATAAAATCATAAAAAAAAAGGTAAATGTTCATGAAATATAATTTAGGAGGGATTTCTACCTTGTTTAATAGGTGCTCTGACGACTTGAGAGTGTGGATCCCGGATGTTTACCTACGTAGTAAATTGGGATTACGAAGCCTGAAGTCCGTATTAGCACTATGACCTGGTTTCTAGGGACCTGTGCACACATTCCGATTCGCTTTAGATCGACTAGACGAATGTCCGGTTCTAATTCGGTACATTTAATCGCCAATTCATGACCAGTTGGCGATTAGATAGACTATTAAAGAAAATGGGTAACATAAAGTGATTTGTTTTTTTTTTCTCGTAAGCAATAGGCAATTTTGTCTAATCTACAAGCTGTCATCGTCTATGTATCACTCGAATCACTCGCGATTGCAATTTTGCGAAAGCATTTGATACAAACACCTTAATCTGATTTTCGAAACACGTTATAGAAAATACTAGTTTCTTGAAGATGAAATAAAGATTCAAAACCTGAGTTTGGTATAGTAATGTTGATTAAGACCTCTCAACCAGCAGGGCAGCTATTCAATGTATTCTTACACATCCAAAAACATCTTTGAAGAATCGTATTAAGACGTTCAAAATATATTCAACGAACTAAATTCAGTTTTCAATCAGTTCATTTACTTACGACCCAATAGGTTTACATGTGAAAAATACATCTGGACCCTTACAATTTATTTTTTTATTATGTGCGTACATGTTTGAGGACCTGTTCTTGACGTCTTGTAAGGAACATCAATTGTTTTAGTCAATACGTCACCAAACTTATAGGTATTTTATGCCTACGCAGCTTTGAATAGCTGACACTAACTGAAAAGCAAAGTCTTGTACGTCCAAGTCTAAATCGTCTTTTCCGTTTCTTGTACTGAATTGTACCTATGTGGCATTATTAGATGATTCACGGCTCGCCCGCAACCATCGTAAAGGTTTACCATATCTTTCGGCGTGTTTAACGCACTGCCTAATTGACTAAAGCAGTAATTAAAATGCTGAGGGGAAGGCCGGCCGTAAAACTTTGGAACCTTCTGTGGGTCACAACTAGGTTTATTGTTTTACCTGCTTGCCCCATTTCACCAACTGGGGTCGAAATCAACATGAAATATTGTTAATATAGGGCCGCGATCCCGAGGAGTAACTTTATTTGGTCTGCAAATAGAAAATGTGGAAATTAAAACCGTAAATGAAAGATCGGAATTCATTTAATAGGAATAAGGTTAGTGATCCGAATAAATTAATTTTCAACGAGTTGGGCAGTGCCTACCAAAATTGGTCCTAAATTAAGGCTTTTCCCTATATATTGCAAGTTTAGGTGGCCAGAATACTTATATTAGTGAGAGCTTAGCGGGCTCAAACTTGTGCCAATTTAAAAAAAAATGGTTCATTATCTATGTTGGCCTGAATGGATACATTTTGTGATTCTTTCAGCTGAGCCTGTTATGTTGGTATTCAGAAAAATATATGAATGTGAGTTTTATTGTAATTTAAAACTCAACCAAAAATAAATTTCTGGAGTCAGTATTTACACCTGAAACTGTCTTCCATTCCCACTTTCAAATAGCAAAAAGATTTTATTATATATTAGTTAATTGTACATATTTCACCTTCTTTTTTATATGTCCACCGCTAAAAGAAAAGTGTGATAAGCTAAGAACATACACGCATCGACCTAACTTCATAGAGATCAAGAGGTACATGTTGTAAGTAAATATTGTTATCAATATTATCATAGCAGATAAACAATATATTAATATATCCAATGGATAATAATGGATAGCTACCTATTACAAGTAAGATTGACAAACATTATTTGCCTTGAACATCAAGGTTTAGGGTCGTACAAAATAACAAAAGAAATGTATAATAAAGATTAATGTTATTCCCGTATGTGGGCGTTCTAGGCTTCATTTAATTAAGAACCAACGTTGGTGTTCACAAAAAACACCGTGACTTTGTCCATCTGCTCATTCGATTACCGACCTTAAGAGCAAGGAGTAAGGTTTTTGAAATTTACTTGTACGGACCAGGTAAAAATATTCTGGCTAATCCCGGGCATGTCATTACGAGTTCTGCTGAACATTCGAAGGAAAAATTTGAAAACAGCCTCAGGCATTACCTTTACGTACTAGCCAGTTCAGGCTTACGATTTGTCAACTACGTCACTCGATCCTAATTTAATGGCGGGCGATTTTTACTCATGACGGAGCCCGGATGTTTTCGCCTCGCCAAATTGGTATTATGTAGTTGTTATAAATTATGCGGGAGACGAAATGTAACTGGCAATTTGTCACGAGCCACTGCGATCTCCGAAAAAAAAAATGTTTTCACATAAATGGCAACACTCAAACTAAATTATTGATGCGGATGCAGGCCGCGCCAATGACTTGTAGGTACCTGACTAATAGAGAGTTTTGTTTAGCTAACTCAGTGAAGTTGTTATTTTTTTGTTAATTTAGCACGAAATAATAACGAAATAATTCCTTGGCTAAGAATTCGTGTTTGTCCAATCAATGAAACGTAAAAATTATCAACAGTTATATATTATATTTTCAAGTTAATTATTTCAACTCCTTAGTTCAGCACCAAAACTTTAGTTTCAATAGAAAGTAACTATTGAGCTTACTGCTAAGCCACAATTTTAATTAAATTTGTCAAAGAAATTGTCACCTCAGAGCGAGAGCATGTATTTGACATAATCTCTAGAGACGCATTTCAAAACATTTACTAGTAGTTGGAACATAAGTATCTTTACTTAAATACTCCTATGAAAGCCGACTTTTAAAAACAGACTACTGGATAAAGGAACCTTTATATGCTCTAAGTTCTTAAGGGCTGATAAAGGCAAATCTCCAATGGGCTCCAATAAAAAGGGCTCTTCCAAACTTAAATTTCATTTAACGGGTGGAACTTCAGAATTAGCATAGTAGACTATAATTACTCAAGTCTGGCGGGCTAGTTTAGTATGCGCCTTTAAAACTGTTCTCAATTGATTAGGAGGCAACGGATGTCTTATGTAATGTTAAGAAAGCTAATTGCTTCGCGTACGCTTTTCATAGGTATGTACAGGGCCTAGGAGGGCCTAGGGCAGTGTTCCGCAAACTAATTGTGTTCAAGGTATGTACACCTAGGATAACGAAATTGTTTAGAGGTACACCATAAAGGAATCAGTTTTTAGGTAAATTTATCAACATTTGATATTAGAGCGGTGGTAGCTCAATGGTAAGGACACGCACCTCTAGATTTTTCAAATCTATGTACCTATTCATACCACTAGCTCGACGGTGAGGGAAAACATCGTGATGAAACCTGCAGATTCAAACAACTTTGGATTTGTAACCATGTTCCAAAAAATTGTCTGCTTCCCCTATCTTAGGGTTACGAAGGTCAGATCGGCAGTCGCTTCAATGTAATTACCAGACTCGCTAAATCCTGGATAATGGTCTAAGCGGACCACGTCTAAGCACGGGACATAACGCTAGGAAGATGATGTTCAACATTTAATATTAATAACATAACAATATTTATTTATCTATCTAACCCATAAGATAACCTTATTTTTCCGAAGCACACGAACTAATGACCAAGGTACACCAGTGTGCCGCGACGCACTCTTTTTTATTTTTTTTTATTTTATCGCGGGCAGACGAGCAGACAGTTCACCTGATGGTAAGTGATTACTGTCGCCCATGTACATCTGCAACACTAGGAGTTACAGGTGCGCTGCCGGAACTTTGCGGAACACTGGCTTATGGTCGACTGTGACGAGTTGAAATAAGCTTAAATTTAAGTCGCATAATCATTCTGGGCTTAGCGTATCAAACTCAAACTCTCCTATGCCTTGTCCCATGTTGGTCTAGAATTAAAAAAAGAATGTTCGTGCTATGTTCCCTGTGTTTTCGGCCTAGGATGTGATAAAATGGCGTATAAGCCATTGGATATGTAAATGTGTCGGCGACGTTTGTGTTTGCTTTAATGTAATGACCAGACTCGCTAAGACTGGGGAACCGGACTAGATTCGGGCGTTAGGGAGGACATGTTGATTAAATAACGATTGGCATTAACTTTTCACATATATGTACGTATGTAAAGAAAATGTATTTCTTTATTCGTTAATGATGTCGGTAAAGCTGTACCTAGCATTGTCGATAATGCAGGACTACATTGCCTATGATTCCATGAGAGACTTTTTGACGTTTTGTTTAGATTCAAATATGGCATGTCAAGTCATGTAAAGATTTTCTTTAATAAATTAGATTTTATATTTACATTTAATAATATGATAAGATGAATATAAAAGGCATCGGAGAATAGACTTTAATTGTCGTTTCTCTTATTTACAGGTCGGTTACAGTTTTAGTTGTGTTCAATTAAGAATGTTGTGTTCTAGTTTCAATTAGATTCTTATACTTTTAATAAATCTCTTATTTACAGAGCAACACAAGATTTTTATTCTCTGCAAATATCCCTTGTAATTTGAATCTTATACGTTTATAGTTATTTGGATGTGCCGGTGTTCCCTAGCTGTGTTAGTGGTATTTGATACTGAAATTATTATTGGTAGTGGTATTAGATTTGAATTGAAAAATTCGGAAGTATGTACATGACTGTTTTGAACCAACAACCATCCGAATGTATAACCACTGTTGTAATCACTCAATCTCGTGCTATATTTTTTATTTTTATTCTTTAGCTAGAAAGCGAGCTTTCTAAAAGATATTTCTTCATGCTACGTAGTACGTAATTACTTAAAGACTTTTGTTGCTTGCCGTTGTTTTTCTTTTTAAAATCACAGACTTCGGCCTGAGCTAGCACGCTAGCTTGTATTAGTTACGACGCAAATTTTTGTTTTGATGGAAACTTTTTGGCTATAATATAAATATATATCTAACTAGGTATATATTTATTTACTACAGCCAATAATACTTTGTACCTATTACAAACAGTGTCTATTGGTTGAAGTAAACATATACAAAGTTCTAAAAATATATGTATTGTTTAGGCGTGCAAATAGGTCTGTACGAGTGGGTGCTAATGATGCAATAAGGCTCAAAGTTGAATAAAATATAGCAAAGCAAATAATACAAGTTAATACGCGTGACTGTACTCTCGAAACTCCCACTAAAATAGTTTTGAACCAATTTCGATCGGCCTTCAATTTGCAGGGCAGCGCAATTTACACGGATCGCGGAATTCGAATCTAAATGTGATTGTTATTTTGGAACAGAAGTTAAAGTTTTCCCCGAAATTGGTAGGTAAGTAGATTTAAAGTTACATTATATTTTACAATTTCTGCTTTTAAACATATAAGTAGTCATCGTTTTATGTAGCTTTTGTCGTTTGGTAAACATATTGATAGCTATAAAAGTGCAGTATGTCTAAATTTTGTATTTTGTGTATTTATTATAAGCCCAACATTTTCAAGAACCAACTATACAAATTTCATCTTCTACAATTTTATTGTAGAAAATGAAAATTACTACCTATAAAAGATTAACTTAGTGAGCACTAAGTGCGACATCAGGTACTAAATGAATATTATTTGCCAAATAAGCGTTATAATTATCAGAATTAAATATTGTTATTTGTATGGAGATCGTATCGTTAAAATTTACATAAAAAATAACGTCTGAATTCTTGTCACTTGCTTTTGCAAGAAACTCCATTATTCTTAGTGTGTAACACAGTTTGTCACTTCAGTATAGCTCCTCAAAATTTCTTAATTATGCGGGCCTCGCGGGTTATTTAGCTGATACTCTAATGCCGACGGCAGATCAGCGCCATTAACTTAGTTGTTACTGAATGAGCAGAAACATTCCCTCTTGTCCGTCTGCCGATACACTCAGCGGATTACTTACATAGCACTGCTAGCCCTCCTATGCAGCAGCTGCAGCAAGCTTCCATCAGCGGCGGAGGAGCAGAGGCTGCGCGAGCGCGCGCGGCGCTCGCCCTCGCGCTCGGCGCGATCGCCGCGCTCGCGCCACCGCGCCATCAGCGACTCCAGGCACAGCATCGCGCCACCATCGCACACCATCCGCGCTGACACTGACGGTGCGGCCTGACGCCTTTTATAGCTGTTTTTTTTTCTTTCAAAGTTTGTATTGGCGTTTTACCAGCCAGTACTGGTATCAACGTTTTGTTGCCTTTTATCTTTTTTCCGCTATCGTAATAATATAAGTTTACGCTATCCTTTTCTGGCTAGTTTTCTTATTATAGTTTCATTTCCACAATCAATCTAGTCGCCGTATCAAAAAGGCTGAGGATTATTCTCTGTATTTTGAAATTCTAAAGGCAAACTTTTTACTTAGGTTGGTATGTCACTGAATTACGAAATCTTTGGTTAGCTAAAATATATTCACACAATCCGTTCAAAGCCGAAAATTAAACTTTACAATTTGCGAGAAACCATTCGGGAAGTTCAACGTCTCTTTAATATTAAGCTAAATAAATTTAATCATTCCATAAAGCAATATTAAAAAGTTAGGATTGTTTTCTCATCGGAACACATCCTGTTGTTTGAAACTTTTTTTATTTGCAGTATCTCATGTCGAGGTCACTGGGGACATAGGCTCGTTATTCATAATACTTTTTCCAGCAATCAAACTTCCGTTAGGCGGGGACACTACGGAAGCGTTACACTTCACGGCTACTTATCACGTTTGAAATAGCCGGTAATACGTCTGGCTTACACCGGGAAACAATCGCATTAGTAAATGGGGGCAAACGTTATATCACGCGACGTAGGCCTGCTCCGCCTTTCCTGTCGAGTCTAAAACACTCACATACTACATGTGTACAGTTTAGCAAACTTTAAAAGTGTTGCGGCAGGGCCAGTTCGGTATGTTATACGTTGTTGTTGTTTCCCGCGTGTCGAGAAGGCTGGGAAGGCGGGCGAGACGCATCACGGCCGGCGGCGTGATCGTGACTGACTGCTGGCCTGAGCCCCGACTTGGCGCATATGCGCGACCCAGGGAACTTCCATCGAAAACTTTCGTCCCGCGTTTGACGAACTTAACTGAATGGTAATACCGGTACTTGGCGACTCGCTATCTTTCGCCGTTTAAGCGCTGCAGTGCTCGTAACTGACATTCCGTTGCGGGTCACGGGATTTAGGTTACAAGGAACTTTTTAGCCCGAACACACCGTCTGTGAATGTCACAGCTTTTTGGGCGTTGTGTAACAGACCTGTAACTTATTTATCCTTAGTATTCAAAACAAAATATTTTTAATGAGAAAATTATACACGCAGATCTCCTACATTTGAAATATTTCATAAACGCCTTATACTTTGACAATTACATAGAAAGTCTAGACATATTATATAATAGTTCAGATCAGCACTTTAATTCCTTAACTATATGTATAGTTACATACTAAAATACATATAACGAGGTCTCGGTGCAAAGCATTACATAATATTAGCGTCTAACTGGATTAACATATTTGCTGTTGCGAGCTGTCTGTTAATATTTAGTTAAATATAACACTAAACGAAGTTGTAAGGGGTCGCAAAGCCCGCCCGGGTGTAGTGCAAATGAAATACGTGCTCTATGGCCGATCTCGCGGCACTTTTCTCTATCAACTATGCTAGTAGAACTCCCAATGGACTTAAAAGATTTTGCAACGGTCACGCGACAAGTAAAGAAAGAAATCAATGTTTGTAGCATGAAATTAGTATTGGAATTGTGGCCAACGAGTAAAGTGTTATTTAGATGCAGCTTTTCTAAAGTACTAACTTTTGTCCGTAGCTCAGCACGCCTGTATTTCGGTCTGTTACAGAGATCATATCGTGTGAATCCCACAGATTCGAATAAAGATAAAAAGGAGTATATAACCTTTCTCAGAGCTCAAACCGTAGAAAACGTTAGGTATTATCTGGAGGGTTAAAATTAAAATATACGTTCTGTATTAATTAATTAATTTATTGCTTACAAAGCACTGATAGCCCTCCTATACGGCAGCTGTAGCAAGATAAGTAATTTATTTTTCATCATCTAACGGCGTGTTTTATTGTTAGGAATTTGGGTGCTTTCCCATGTTATATAAATAAGAACGTCAGGGTATCTAATCAATAGTTGCTTGAAACTTAGACTTTGACTAACTCATTTCATTATCTGTTTATAGTGTTTTTATGTCATAAGGTACTTACCCTTAGTTGCTTACTATAGGTACTGCATAGAAAAGCAGTATAACAATACCAGTTATAAAGGCTGCCCTGTTAAAATATGCTGGTAGAAAATACTACACAGGAAATGGTAGTGAATATACTCAAATAAAATTATGTCACAAACGTGTTTTGTGCCCACAAAGAATGGGCAGCAACAAACACAAAAGATGTCGTCGTGGATAAGCCTGGCGAATGCGGGTCGGGTCAACGCCCGCTCTATCGGTTGCTCCTGCCAAAACTTTATTTTTATGCGTAAGCGATGCAGTCTGCGCACAGCGTACGACTGTTTGTTTTTATTTCTAAACTGTAAGCAGCCAGCGTTGCGTCATACGCGAGTAATGGTTCGAACAGTTCCGACCAAGACGATGACGTCACGATAACTCTGTGACCGCGGTCCGACTCACGAAATCAAGAACGTGGATCACCTGCCATTCTCCAGGCTATTTTTGTAGGCGAAAACTCACGTTAAGTAGTCTCAAATAGCTTGTAGGCCTAATAGAATTCACGCAACAACCATAAGTTGCGTGAATTCTATTAGGCGTCAGCGGCATTTATAGATTGCTGTCCTGTAAGTTAATGTTAGGATCTTGCAGCAATGCATTCGGATGAGGTTTGGAAGGTACAAGTGAGCCATCAAGGCTATATGAGCAACCTCGCAAAACGTCTAAATGTTATCGGATGTTAAATTTAATAAAAACCATATTGTAATAATTTGGTCTTTTGATACCAATACCAGATGGCTCGCGTACTATAAAATCGAAGTCGTGGTACACCAACTAATGGATTGGACAGCTTGTCAATGAGCACACTGAATGATAACTTGTAAAAATTTCCTCCTATCGCCATGTTAACGTTGGATACATTCACGTTGTTGAAGACACTAAATCTGTTTAGAGCGATTTCCACGATTCTTTTTGTACGACACGTGCGATCAACAAGGTTGAGAAAATGTGTGGACAACGTGCAATAGACGCGTTATTTATTTTATTCGATCTCTTCTTACGTAGATATAGCTTTTAAAACGGATGAAAGGTAGTCTCTGAAAGAAGGTAGCTCCTTATAAGGCTTGTCTATATTTAATGGAAGCCTTAATGTAATATATACTGTTAAGTTACGTCATTGGATATATATTTTATTGTAATTTATAAGTTATACAGTCCCATGTTGGTCTGGAGCTTATAAAAGAATGTGCCAACTGTGTCAACAATTTTCCATCTAACCTAAACTTGTTTTTATGTTGGCCGAGTGTGGTTGAGAGGACTAGCGGCCCCTTTAGCTCTGCCTACCCTTTCGGGTGATTTTACATATGTATTTAGATAGAACAGACACATATTTGGTCATTTGGACAGCATCCAAAAAATTAACCAATAGGTAGAAAAAAAATTGGAATTGCTTGTCTGCGCTAGTGTTTTTCATAGGCGTACCGTTTAGGTATTTATTACCTAAGAAATTAAAAACGAAACAAATTGGTTTTCTAGGAACTCCTGGCTCACGAATAAAGGTAATTTTTTTTTGTAGAATTCGAGGAAGCGAAAGTTCGATGACGGTAATTGAAAGACTTTTGTAACTTTTCTCACTTTGGAGCGTTGTTGCAGATACTCGCACAATTAAACTAAAGTAGTGTTAGTGAGCTATACATTTTTTCTGCCAAGATTTTGTATAGGAAGTGGGCTAACATGTTCTTTACAATGTTTTAGTTAATATAATCAGCCATTAATGTTCCAGCTTTGATATCTTTAGAAGTCAAAATAGATTATTGAACAATGAATTGATTATAAAGCTACTAACTTATGATCAAGTGTTAATTGAACAAAATGCCCTTTGTTAACTAAGTAAAATTATAACGTACTTACTACACTATAGTAGACATACTTTATGCCACTGCGTTTTATATTTTAAATTAAAAAAATCACTTATTGTATCTAACCTGTGTAGTAATTATAAGAGAAGAATGCAAGTTTTAAACTCACTCTTTCCATGAATTTCTTAAGGTGTCACTTTATTTATACCGTCTCAAGGCAGCAAAACTAAGAGGAAGTGAACGCCTCGAGCAATCCTCCGATTTCTTTCACCTTCAGAAAAAGCGTCTAAAAGTTCTGGACTTCATTCGAAGGAATAAATAATGCGGTTTCTATTCTTAGCCTATTTAAAAGTTGTTTTATATTTTAAAATACTAGGTAGATATAGGAGTAGAAAGAAATTGAGTTTATTATATTTACAAGTTAAAATATATATACATATAAGGGTACATATTTTAAAGGACTGGTAAAAGTTGTTAATGAATTTGGTTCTCTCGGAATATACTGCATTTTGTAGGTCGCGATTTGGAAGTACATATCGCTTAGCAGAAAGTAATTAAATATACAAAACAGGACTTCGCAAATTTTAACGACAGCAGAAAACTCCATAAATAACTGTCGGTACAAATAGAAAACAATAAAGGATTTTTTAAATAAAATTGTCATGAGCAGCAGATAAATGTGTGTTATTAATAAACAAAATCTATTTATAAACTGGTTTTACCGTATAAGAGTCAATTCTGGAAGCAATCTTCTTCAATTGCAATCTAAGTTCTGATTGAGCATTGGTTTTTGTCATAGGTATGAGACAAAACTTATGTCAGATAAAGATATGCGTGTGCACTTTTACGCGTGTGGGTCCGCTAGTAAGTATCCATCATCTTCCTAGCGTTATGTCTCGTGTTTAGACGGGGTCCGCTTAGACCAGGATCCAGGATTTAGCGAGTCTGGTAATTACATTGAAGCGACTGCCGATCTGACCTTCGTAACCCTAAGATAGGGGAACCAGAAATTTTTTGGATCATGGTTACAAATCCAAAGTTGTTTGAATAAGCAGGTTTCATCACGATGTTTTCCCTGACTGCCGAGCAAGTGGTATAAATACGTAGGTACATAGATTTTAAAAATCCAGAGGTACGTGCCGGGTTGGAACCCGCACTCCTCGGTTAAGAGGCGCGTGTCTTTACCATTGCGCTACCACCGCTCTTAAGTATCCGCCTATTTAAATAAATAATAATTTATGTATCCGCCTATTTAAATAAATCCACCTATTTAATTAAATCTCCGTTAGTAAGTATCCGCCATTACAAAAAAAAATGTCCCGTACTCCGTAGATGTGTGTTCCATGACTAGCATGTCGTAAAAGGCGACAACTACGAGTAGATAGTATATAATTCTAGGTAGGTATGTGATTGTGTAGGCGACGAGCTAGCCACTTGTCAATACTTTTTTGCAATTTTACATCTAATCCAGCCCAGTTTAATTTGACTGGAAATGGTTAAAGGGGCTAGTTGCCTCTTTGACTCTGCCTACCACTTCAAGAATTAAGGGCGTGATGATTTAACAGGGCCATTGGTCGCCCTGGCTACGAAACTAAGGGTCGTGGGTGCGAATCCCGCTAGGGGCAAATATTTCGTGGATATGGATGTTTATAAATGTATTTAAGTATGTCTATCCGTTCACCTAGTATCCATAGCACAAGCTTATAAGCTTAGTTTGGGACTAGGGAATTGGTGTGCCAGTCTGGAGAGTTTGTTTATTTACGTATTTATTGAACTGGTAGCTCAATGGTAAGGACACGCGCCTCTTAACCGAGGAGTGCGGGTTCAAACCCGGGCACGTACCTCTGGATTTTTCAAGTCTATGTACGTATTTATACCACTAGCTCGACGGTGAAGGAAAACATCGTGATGAAACCTGCAAATTCAAACAACTTTGGATTTGTAACCATGATCCAAAAAATTGTCTGGTTCCCCTATCTTAGGGTTACGAAGGTCAGATCGGCAGTCGCTTCAATGTAATTACCAGACTCGCTAAATCCTGGATCATGGTCTAAGCGGACCCCGTCTAAGCACGGGACATAACGCTAGGAGGATGATGATGATAAATACGGAAATAGCTCTGTCTGTTATACTGCACAACAAATTGGGATGAAAATTTGGCACGCCTCAAGTCTTAATACTTAAGAATGGAAATGGGCTACTTCATGTTGCAGAATAAATTATGAAATCGGAAGAAGAGCCGTGAGTAAAAGCTAGTATTTTATATAAATACTAGCTGACACGGCGCACTTCGTAACGATCCGTTCTCGGATTTTCAATGCACATTTTTTTTTATTTACCGCGCAACTTTTTATTTTTTTCTTTCATAAGAACCTTCACTTGATAATAACAAACACAACTAAAAAAGAATAAGCGAAATCGGTAAAGCCGTTCTCAAGTTATAGCTTTGGGGTGGACCACCCTTAACACTAAGGGATATGAAAAAATATATAACAACCGATGCTCAGATCTACCAAATATACATATAAAATTTAATAAAAATCGGTCAAGCCGTTTCGGAGGAGTTTGGTAACAAACACCGCCACACGAGAATTTTATATAAGTACCTATTAGAAGAAGCAATTTAGAAAGTCATTGACACCCGTACATGTAGACGACGTTTTTGATTGCCATCCTGATTGAATATTGTAACAAATTAATTAATGAAACATTAATTAATTTGTTACAATTGTGATGTGATGTAATAATAATAGAACATTCATTTACTCCACAATGTCTTTGATATCTAATATACTGGGTGTATTAATTTTTGGTTATTACGAGTATTACACTTTACCCATAAATTAAGGTGAGTACTGTCACGTTATTAGAGGAAATCCACACGTGGAACGATGGATATACAAAGTGTCGTCTACGCTATACACATACATAACATCACGCCCGTAATCCCCGAAGGGGTAGGCAGAGTTATAGGGGCAGCAAGCCCCTTTAACCATATTCAGACAAAAATTTAACTGGGCTGGGCTGGGTGACAAGTGTCTAACTTGTCGCCTACACTGGTCCGTTGGTCGACTGGCCCGTTGGTCGAGTGGTCAGAGACCCTGGCCACGAAACCAAGGGCCGCGGGTTCGAATCCCGCTAGGGGCAAATATTTCGTGTGATGAACATGGATATTTGTACTCAAGTCATGGATGTTTTAAACGTATTTAAGTATGTCTATCCGTTCACCTAGTATCCATAGCACAAGCTTATAAGCTTAGTTTGGGACTAGGGAATTGAATATATTTTATATTTAAACACAATCACATACCCAAAACTCGATATACCGTTAGTCGCCCTTAATGACATGCTAGGCAAGAAAAACAGTTGGCACATTATTTTTAAGTCCCAGATCAACATGGGACGCTATACCCGATATAGTATATCTTTGATCTTAGTTTTTCGCTCAAGGACCCTCCGTATAATATAGACATAAGAATTGAGCCACTGTAATGAGAGAGGACAAAACAACCTGAATGATATCTAGCTACATCTACATTATTATTTGGGGCTTGTCGATACGAGACGTAGGTGGGCACGAGATATATTTTTTGATGAATTATTTATCATGGAATAGTTTGGGTTCACGCATAATTCAGTATAACACACATATTTATTGGACTCTTCTCCTTCTTCAAGAAATAGGTAATCTATTTGATAATCCGTGCCCTAATGGCATGGATGAATAAAATTACTAACAGTATATAAATCTAACTGTTTTTTTTCTTTTTAATTAGCATAAACCTGAACATTGCCGCAAACATCTATATATGGCCATCCCGGCTTCGTACGGGTGTAATTTTTTTATATCTCTATTTTTTCTAATAATAATATATTATATTATATAATATATATATGGTAAAAGTTAGAATTCTAAGGTTGAAAGAATTTTTGAAATCGGTCCAGTCCTAAATTGGGAAACTAAAGCAGCTTATTTTATATTTAATTTCCCATACAGTCTTACTTAAAAGAACTTCCAAATGTTCGTAATCGACATTGATTTGGACTATTTCTGGCGCTGGCCCATCGCCAGGTGCTTATAATTCAATGAAAAGATAATTAATTTATAATAGATTTTGGGCTTGAACGTGGTAAATTGTGCCATAAATATATTTCTCTACGTACGAGTATAAACCGCTTGAGCAATTTGAAATTCAACGATTGCTCATGCAAGCACGTCTTTCCCTGAATACGTACTTTCATTCAAATTGCAATAATTCTAAGTAATATCAAGAGTCATACTTTTAATAATACTAAATTTCTTAAATTTGAGTCCGATTGTGTTTGACCACGATCGTTGGAACACGGTCGAAACGTCAAGCTGTGAGTATGTACTCATGTACATAATGCATATCGCGTTAAGTCCCGTAAGTATTGTGTCTAGTAATAATGAAACGCGAAATTTTAAATTCGTACTTAATTTCTATAACAAATAGCAGAAATCAATTTCGATTTTTATTGAGTTTCCTATTTGTAAATAACTGTTTGACCCTGCCCCATGCGCCAAGAGATGTGGGTTCGATCCCCACACAGGACAAACTTTCGTGTGATGAATACTTGTGTTTGTTCTGTGTCTGGGTGTTAATATCCAATATATTTAAGTATATATTTGTAATTCCACTGTTGATTCTGATATGCGTAACACGAGTGCTTAAGCTACTTACCTCGGAGTCAGATCAATGTATGTGATGTCGTCGAATATTATTTATTACTTATACTACAAATTCCTTCACAGTGTATGTTGAATCCTGTTTTAGTTTTACTTTTCTGTAAGCATTATCGCGTGTTCAAGGCATGAATAACTCGTCGCTTACTGCGCAATCTCAAAATTGCGCCATGGTAGGAGCACGCAGTAAAATGCAACGCACCGAATGAGCCGTGAGGTGCAAGCTAAGCAGTGCTCTACGCATTCCCCAGTCGCTGCACGGTACGCCGTGCATTCACATTTTGAAGTGAGTTAACGACGCAGTAGACTGAGTTAGCGCAATTGCTAGCGCAGCGCAGTGTTGTTACTCGACTAGTGTACTCTGCGGTCGATAAAATAAACAAACATTATGTGGCTCAAGTGTTCCGGCAAGCATTGCGTTTGCACTTCAAGCACACGTTTAATTATAAACTGCTCCGCCACTTGAGCTCAACTGTTGCCTCCGTCTCACAGATGCATTTATTTGTCGGGAAATAGACGCGGAAACGAGTTTGTAGCTCGCACCTGCTGCCCGCGCGGAAACAACGTATTGGTAGTGTCTGCTAGTTTAATAGTGTCTGAAATCACAAGTACTGGCGCATCGCGGACTTGTCTGGAAGTAAGAGAAGAAACATTGACCAGACACTTTATTTAAGCAACATATTTAATGGGGGTCTTTAATGAGACTGTCCCGAGGCAATTGTGAGTTCGAGGCTGTGGGGGTGAGGCCGCGTCAAACACAAGTATATTAAGAAATAGCGTTAGCGTCTGAAAACTGTAAAAAGTTAGTGTTCATACCAAAAATAAGGGGGAAGTTAGACTTTCCCAATGACATCTGTTGTCTAGTGGTCAAATGTTCCCGCTAATGGACTATTTTCAAAATAACAACTTATACCTCGTTAGCTTGATTTGATACTAATAATGCTGAAAAAGAACAGTTAAAGATTCGAAGTCCTTTCTGTCTGTACACGATCAAGTCCATTCACTGAATATCTAACAATTTTCAGTAAAGAATACCTACAGAGACTTACACAAATACTGACCATAATAAATAACAGTTCCATAAATTCTTGATTCGGATCGCGTAAAGGTAAACGAACCCATGGTTTTGGCCTTTTGGTGCAATTGCCTATACTTTTATAGATGTAGATGCTGAAGTAGGTATTATATTCTCCTTTCGATTGTAGCTCTGACTGTCCGAAGAAAAAGCTTAGGAGTAAAGTCTTCATCTTTGCACGAAATCGATAACCGATATAGGTTTGTTTTATAGCGGCGTTAGACAATTTATTTTATAGGCGTGTGCGTCTATAAATATAAAAGATTCGAGGTAGGTGATACGGTTTGGTAATGTGTAAAAATCTAAAATTCTTTGTTTATTATGACTACGAGTATAGTAGCTATTCCTATTTTAATATAGTTATGACTCCGAGTGTACTTAAATTATTACTTACATAACATCAGGCCCTTAATCCCCGGCATAAAACTGGCCTGGGTTAGATGGAAAATTGTGAAAGAAAAACTAAAATACTATACTTGTTTTTATTATTTGTTTTGGTGACTATTAAAAACTGCTTTACCCCATGAGTTACTCATTGGAACAACTAACTAAGTAAACTTTTATTTTGGACTGAATGTGGTTGAAGGGGCCTGCTGCCCCTTTGACTCTGCCTACCCCTTCGGGGATTACGGGCGTGGAGTTATGTATGCATCTATGTATGTAACTAACTAAACTTCACGCCACTGCCTTTATTCTTTCTGCCTAATTGAAATATTAAGAAAAAGCCTAAATTGGCTCTTCTGTTCATTGAAATAGATTTCAAAGCAACAATTGATTGATTCGAATTCAAATATCAAACGAACGCACCTGCCCTTTAATGGATTTATAACTTTGTTTCGTTTGATTTCGCCTTTGTTTCAATCCGGCCCTAATATTTTTCGATGTTCTTTCACCCCGGCTTCGTTTTAATAACGAGGTAACCTTCAGATTAATATTAATCTTGGAAAGCTGACGCTTCACGAAATCGGAACGATCTAATAATGTATTTTACTTAGCAACCGATTTACCTAGCGGTTATTAAGTATTACAAACTACTCAATTTTCAGATCTACACAATTTTTTAACTTATTGGTAAGCCTAAAATATGATTGGATGGGATTTATTGGGAGACCTGTTGTAAAAACTGTATTATTTTAAATATATGTAGGTATGTATAGTAAAAAAGTTTCCACTCATGTTTTTGAATATAAAGTACATATATAATATCACGTCCATAATCTCCGAAGAAGTAGGCAGAGTCAAAGGGGCAGCAAGTCCCTTTAACCACATTCGGCCGAAATAAAACTGGGCTGGGTTAGGTGAAAAATTGTGAAAATGTAGTGACAAATGGCTAGCTCCTCGCCTAAACAATCACATACCTACCCAAAACCCGATATACCATTAGTCGCCTTTTACGAATGCTAGGCAAGAGACACAGTTAGAACATTATTTTTAAGTCCCAGACCAATATGGGACAAAATGAATATTAAGTTTGCTTAAAAAATATTTATATAATACCTAGTTATAAAAGATAAAAATATATAGAATTCCTTGAAAACAGAAACTAAATCGAAATTCGAACCAGATCATCTTCCTAGCGTTATGTCCCGTGCTTGGACGGTGTCCGCTTAGACCATGATCTAAGATTTAGCGAGTAATTACATTGAAGTGACTGCCGATCTGACCTTCATAACCCTAAGATAGGGGAACCAGACAATTTTTTTTTGGATCATGGTTACAAATTCAAAGTTGTTTTTGAATTTGCAGGTTTCACGATGTTTTCCCTCACCGTCGAGCTAGTGGTATAAATATGTACATAGATTTGAAAAATTTAGAGGTACATGCCCGGGTTTGAACCCGCACTCCTCGGCTAAGAGGCGCGTGTCCTTACCATTGAGCTACCACCGCTCTCACCGTTCGAAATTCGAACCAGATGTAATAGTTTTAAATAAACAAATATATTTGTGTCTGTGGTTAAAACGATTCTTTAGATGTAGCATGGCGCCCTATATTTAAAAAAGGCATATTATCAGCCGGATCTATCTGTCTTGTCTCTATGACCAAGTTACTTATTACTTGAAGAAATAATTTAAATATGACACGCATATTCCCTCTTAGATTCAAGTAAAAAATTAAGGTAGGCTTTTAGAAAATGCGTAGTACAATTGGTGTTAACAAACACTAAGACTAAGCGATTGTTGTGACTGTAATCGATGTTCAAGATCACTATGAAATGGTGATTGTCTATCTATTATCCAATAGTAAGTAGAATCATGCGGCCATTAGCTAAGTGGAGCATAAACCTGACAATCAGCCAGTATCAAGCCTTTTGAGAGGCCTATATACAGTAGGCCTAATGAAAATGGATTGATTCCTTTGAATAGTTATAGGAACAATAGATATAGAACTGCCTAGATAGATATTACTACCTAACTAACCTCGCTTAGGGCGCACCTACATTACTTTCTTTTGCGGTGCAACATTTTCATATGTGCAAAAGCGGTCAATGTTCCAACTACATTTGTGTGTTAGTAGTATTAACATTAGGTACCTTTATTGGCCAAAACATACAGTTGGGCAAACAATTACAATTATATATACATATAAGTAACCTGCTTTCAGGCCACTCAAAATGTTTTGCTAATCATCAATTACATATCCAATATAAAAGGGACTACATATTTGAAACTTTTATCTTTTTAATTAACGTGCCTAATTCATGAGCACAAAAGTATACCTTGCGTTTTTAGCTTTTAATAGAGGTTGGTTTATTTTTTTAACTAAAGTACCTACAATATTCCAACGTGTTGGTAGATATAACATCCACACGAAGGAAAACAAACCGGCTTTACCAGAATTTGATGAATTCTGGTAAGCGGAAAGTTTTCACCCATCCACAACTTTGATTGTGTTCTTAAACAAATAGATAAACAGACAAAGCTTCATCCAAACTAAGTGGGTAACACCAGTAGCAACCGAATATTGGAACATTTCAAAAGTGGGACGATCCCAACTCAGTTTCATTTCTCATTAACATGGGTACTAACTGTCCTAATTAACATTCGTGGGCGTACATATGTGCTAATAGCTTCTAGTAGTGTTGCCAGTCCACTCGGCAAAAGGGACATGTCCCATATCGGAAAATAGGTCACGACTCGGTGGTTTTGTAGTAAAATGCAAAACTCAATATTTTAATTAAATTTGTCCTGTACTCAGAGGTGGAATATATATATAGTAGCTATTTCCGATAAATTCCGTCTAAATTAGCTGATGCCGTATATGAATAGTAGTTTGCTATACATGTTATGTGGGGTAAATTATTTACATTTCACTAATGGATTTTGCTATAAGTGTTTGCATTTTAAGTTCATGTGTCTTTCCTATAGAACAAACTACTTTATTAAATAGGTATACACTATTTATCCCAGTAAACGGTTTACCACATAAGGCAAAGTATTTAGTAGTAGTATTATAAAATAAATATTTCAATGATAACAAAGAATGTCCAATACTACAATTTCTGTCAGAGTCCAATGCTGTTGAGGAAACGAATCAGCACAGAATTTTTAATTTAAGAGAATGAGTGAAGATTGGAAAGTATTGCCCCTATGGCCAAATCAAAAGGCTCGCACCAATGACCGCCGAGATGCTAGATAGGTTAGGCACTAATAAATGGCAAGCGATTACAGAATCATGAAGAATGGCAAGATTATTAAGTCATGGGAGTAAGTAAATATATTTTTAAGTTGATAAATGTCCCAGTCTACATCATGTCCCGCGCGTCCCTACCGCAGTAATATGGCTAATTTGTAAGCCGTGAATGCTGACAATGTCGAGTTGTGATGACGCAAATGTTTATGAACTTCGAGATTTTCTGATGTTATTGCTACTGAGTTTCGTATATAGCTATATACAATGTGGATACATATCTATTAGGTATTTTTACATAATAAAAGCGCAAACTCTGAAGTATAGAGCTATTGATAATAGGTTAAGAGGAACTCGTACTCGTATAGGTAATGTAGGTTTCTGAATTAAAACGGTAATTATGAAGTTGATAAAAACTACAGAACGCGCTACTTTAAGTAGGTACGGTTCGTGTAACCAATTACAAGCCAGATAACACATAAAAATATAAGTAGGTTAAAAATCCTTTCTAGATTTCATGAAATAGTTACAATTGAAGCTAATAAAAGCGTGTTAAAAAGTTGAGCACGTGCTCGTAGTGGCAGGACCGTATTTAATGCTACTGGTGCCTTGGGCAAAATTTATATCGCACCCGTTTCTACCCGCATCTCCCCCCATAGAATACACAGTCGAAACTTACAAATTTAGCGGCCTAACGCCTAACCTAACCTAACCTAACATGCTGATAGAACTAAGGCATTAGGGCGTGGTCTCACCCCATTTAATATTTATAGTCACTCGATCAAACAAAAGGGTCACCTTGTGTGTGTTGATACCTCTTCACTTAAATATAGCGCCCCATAACAGTTTTAAATAATTTAATCTATGCATATCTCTCATGAGTGCTCCATATTATGACTCTGGACAACAGCATCGAACTAGAACTAGAACAACTTAGCCAATAATCAAGACACAAAAAAAAATTATCTATTCCTAGACCTGTGCAAGTAAACATAAACAAATAAACAAAATCATGTTAAGCAAATTCGATACTTGAAATCTCTATCGAATTTAAAAGATAATAATTTGGCGCCTTGAGCTACCGCCACAGTGTCGCGCAGGTCTCTAAATGCGGCACTGTGTAGACGAAATCAGTTTTAATTTCAAAGCCGTGTTGGGTACACGCGCTCCACGGAGATCTAATTACAATTTGCAGTTCATATGAAATGTAAATTTCAAATATTACATGTCTCACTTCACAATGCTGCTACATGGTCGGCGTTTGGCCTTTTTCCAAGTCCTCGGTAGCATTGCGCACGAGCCCTGAGCTCGCCGCCCAACATTGCATAAGATCTTATCAACGACCGTGTAAATTTCCGAATTGGAAATTTTTCAACTCCAGGAACATATTATAAGTTTTTTAAATGGTAGGAGAATATTGGTGCGATATATAACACAATGGTGTAAAAGCATAAATTATCCCTATCTTTAATATGTGTTTAACCAACAACAGTGTAAAATTTTAGGTTTTTGGTCACATCCTATTATTCTAGTTATTTTATAGCTTCTTTATCGCTGAGATCTTATTTTTAATATGTAAGTTGTGAGCTAAACTTGTCATATAACACATAGTCGTTTTATTCTTGATATCAACTGGTACACCTAATTGTAAGTATTAAATTTAAAGAATATCCTATCTCGTTTCATTATATACTTACATACAGCCATTAAGTCAACTACTTTTTTCTCAGACTAACTAACTAAGAAAAACAGCAATTATAAAATTGGATTTGTTTTAAACTCCGAATTGACCTTGTATGTTGTACCTAAAACGCCACGGAACCACGGAATAAATAATAATTCTGTTGGAACAGCCAATTAAGGGGGTGCTCCCAATTATTCTCTTCGGCAGAAATACTGCGTAGGCTGGTTGATAACACTAGAAACTTATTTATTTTTATCTTCATTCCACCATTCGTTATCTATTGCTTCCCCCTTTTGCGGTTTCGTTTCGGCTTAATAGATTACAGCCTTTTTCATATTAAGCAAAAACATTCTAATAAAGTAAGCTTTTATTTTAATGACTAACAAACCCGGTGACGAGGTTTAATCCGGTTCGTTTCGGTTCATATTTATTTTTAAAATTACATTTAAAATGTGAATCGGAACGGACAGTTTTTGTTAATTCCAATGGTAGACGACAATAGACGGATTCCTTATTTCCTTGCGAATATTTTAAATGCGAGTGTACTAACTCCGTCTGTCAACTTACTAGGTTTTTACTTAATCACTTTATCAATTGCTATGAAATTTAATTCGTCTAAAGTTTAACTTTAAAACGTATAGGTACGTACATAGGATACTTTTTACCCTGGGAAAATTGATAAATCCCGCAGGACGCGATAACGTCTGTGTTCCAGATCGAGTAAGTAGATAGGTACCACGTGGGATGAAACGCGGGCAAAAGTAAGTAAAAAATTAAGTTTTTAAAAAATAGGTATGTTTTCATGTACTTAATATTACTTCCACACATTCTATCGTTACCAAAGCTCGTTTAAAATATACAAGTATTATTCGTATGGCCACTTTTCGTGTTCGCAAACACAAGTTTGTTTTGCGTGTTAAGCCGGCGAATTGAAAATTGGTCGGCAACCCTTCTCGTGCCACTGACAGGTCTCACCCAACTTGTAATCGAATTGAGAAATAATATTTATGCACTCTAGACGACCTTTCAAAATTTTTGCGATATCAATTTCTATGGTACTAAATTTTTAATATTCAGTCAATCAAAATAGTAGATTCTTGTGTTGTTTGCTAACAAAGCTACTAAGAGTAAAACGGTACTTATCTATCCTTTAATCGAATAAAGAGTACCTATTGAAAGGCATCTGTTTCGCACGTACCTAGGTATATACTATATAGATTACTTACTAAAATTAAGATTTCACTAAGATGACACAATCTTAACAGGATTTCAGGAACAGGATTTCTTTATCATAAATAGGTAGGTAATCTCGTTATAATAATTCCTAATATCTGTAGGTATATGTTATGTAGGTAATGTATTCCCGCTTCAAAAGGGGGATGAAAGTAATTAAAAACAAAACGTTTAAAATACCCAATCAGTAACTAATCTTTCAACTTTTAGTCTAACTTATTTTCATACAAAAAATTAATCGTTATAATTTACGGGTAAAATGTGATTTCTCTAAAATGAGCCGGTAAAAGGTGAAGGACTAACGAGACGAATTTGCATGACCTCTCAAAACTTCTGGGGGAGCCGTTAAAAAAAGTGGGCCTAACGAAGGTAATTTCATTATTTCCGGAAGCACCGGATGTAGGTGAGTAGATAAGTAAAGATACCCTATTACTAAAAATAGTCTTGCGCTTGAATATCAAGTCATGTGAAGTTAAGGACGGCATCAGTGGCGTAGCGTTGTGGTAGCGTGGCGTAGCGCCCTGTTCCGATTTTTCTAAATTTGCCGTAGCCAACAAGACATTAAAATCAAGACACTAAAATCTTGTTATGCCTTGGTAGCCGAGTCGATAAAGCCGTAAAATTAGAAAATCCTCAGAAACAGCTCCGATTTTGAAGATTTTTTTTTAGGTTGTTATATACTATTTAAAATCAGAAACCTTTTGAAGTGGGGAAGGTGCGATTTATATTCTTATATACAGTATAGATATTTAATATTTTTATTTCGATTTTTTTTCTGCGACTGTATCCATTGAAATCGAAGAAAAAATTTTATGTAAGATGTTAAATGTAAATAAATACCTATATATCATAAAGTCTCCTTTCCTCCTAAAAAGAAGCTATTTCTGAGGACTTTCTAATAAATGACTTTATTGACTGGACTATGGAGTAAAGTAATAACGGAAAGTAGGTATCTATTTTTTGTTAATAGAATTCTAAGAGACTACAATAGTTATAAAATTGAAGTAAATAAACTAACCATAAAGTTCCTCGAATAAACATGTAATCTTTTAGTAGGTAATCGTAAGAATGTATTTTGTGTCACTTCTATTGTGTAATTTAATATACTCGTAATAGTTTAGGTTCGTACTTCGTAAACGCTGTAGCAGCTACGAACTACGATTTATTAATACAGAATAGCGCCATCTATGGTATCATCTTGTTACTAAGTCCTTTACCGCGAACATTGCCATCTAGTGGCACCCAAATGTTTAGACTTCAGATAGGTAGAAGTTCTTACAAAAATCACAAGATGGCAGTATACTCAAAGTGCGTTCTAATACCAAATTTATACGCAAGTTGCAATCAATAATTGTAATGTCAACAAATACATTTGAATATTTAAATACAAACATAATATCGGTTTCGCAAACTTAAACCATATTTTCAATCACTTTTGAGTGTGTGTAAATTAAGAGTAAGTAATTAGATATTTTTGTTAACCATTTGTTGTAGTTTGTTACATGTTTTGAACGTGACTGTCACTTTGACAATCATATGAACTGTTTCAACTGTTTGTTTGCTATTGTAAAATATTGATTATAAATATTCAAGTCTATCAGGAAACATGGAAATAAGTTAATCTGTGTGAATAAATCTCACTTACCGACCCGTCCATCCTTCAAGAGAGGTGCTTCTGTATTCAGGTTTGCATTTTTTGTGTTGCACATTGCTGAGCTTGTTTTTCAGTTTAACACTTAGTCTCTTCGGACTGCTTTGTAATTTCACGCTCGAAAGCACATTCATAGTGTTTGTTAAAGATTTTGACCCTTGGAAACTATACCATAAATAACACCTTGCCAGTATTACAATGATTACTTATTTAGTACAAACATCTCATGTATTGCGTTCTTTTTTAGCCACCATGATGGATAACGTAGAACCTGAAAACCCTGAATCTGATGGCGAATTTGCGTTTGAAACGGACCACCTGGCTTTAAGAGGGAATAAAGATTATTGCGAGCTGCTCAAATATATAGTCACCATGGAAGCACTTAAGATGAATGCTTTAAAGGACATTGAAAATTTAGCAGAAGCTCAGAACAAGGCCATGGAAGACCCTATGAAATTCATTGGGGATCTTAAGTCCGGTAATCTCAACTTCCCAGCCCGTCAAGAAGTCCCAGAGATACCAAATATTGACTGGAATCAATATGGAATAGATGCTACATTTGATAATGATGACATGAGGGACACTAAACCAAAGATAGATGACACCAACACCAAAGTTAGAGGCAGGAGATTCACTGACAACAAGCCGGAAACATTTAACCAATTGTGGTCCTGCGAAGAACAGAAACGGCTTGAAGAATTATTAGAAATATATCCAGAAGAACCCATTGAGGCTAGTCGGTACAAGAAGATTGCCCGTGACCTCGGCACAAGAACTCCCGTGCAAGTCATGAGTCGGATACAGAAATATTTCGCTAAACTAGCTAAAGCTGGTTTGCCTATACCTGGCAGAGCACCTAAAGGCATACCACGGGACAAAACTAAGTCGATTTTCTATAAAAAGTCTACGTTTTTCCCTCAGTTACATGTGCCAGTAAAAATGGAGGATCCATATGATAGTAGTGAAGCGTATGACAGTACCACATCACTAGAAACTAAGAACAGTAATAAATATATGCTGGAACTTTTGAAAGCTGCGAGAGAGCAGAGGTTATTGGATGAAACGTCTCCAGTGTATCAGATCAAGACTATGTGTGTTGGGTGTCAAAAGACAGGATTTCTTGGGGCGAGGTGGACTGATAATGCTGGTACAGACTATTGTACAGATTGTGTTGTGAAGTTACTGCCTGGTGAGAATGTTATACCTATTCGCCAGCCTAAGTAATGTTAACATTATAAGCTTTAATGTATAATAAAACATTTAAACTATTTAATTTCTTTTTATATTTTTAACATAATTACATGGTTGTTATAATGACTTTATCAATATTATAACTCACAGCCAATTTATTTCTAATTTATGTTATCTAGAGAAGTAGTTTTGTTATTTTATTTCAGTGTTTGGTGGCATTTGGATCTGACTGCTAATATGTGAAATGGTTATTAATGATCAAACATCAGACTTACGCCACCTGTAAATATTTGTTCAGGAAACTTGTTGATAGTGTTGTTTTAGTCTTGGATGTAGACAAAATATCCCTGAGCACAGGGTTATTTGGTAAATATTTTCTGGTTTGCCTCAACAGGGAGGGCCATCATATCCTGGACCATTTACTCTTTAGTTATTTATCTAGATCATAGGTTCCCAAAGACGCCGCCCCCTAGTGGGCGCTGGAGATTTTAGAGGGGGCGGTAGCAGGTCAAAGGCAAATGGGGGGCGTTATGACTGTTCAGGGAACGGTCATGGTATACTACCTAGTTAGAAATTTAACATCTTAAAATACTTGCCTCTATTTTTAGGAAAAAACATCGTAACTAGCCATTTGGGACGTTTATCCCTCAGCCACGACCAGGAATTTTATGATTACAGGGAGAAAACTAATGTTTTTTGTAATTATTAATAGATAATAACATATGTATAGTCATATAAAATTGGTATATTATTAAAAGGGGGGCGTTGGATTTTTTTTTCTTATAAAGGGGGTCGGTAATTGGAAAAGTTTGGGAACTTATGATCTAGATCGTCACTTTTGTGACTTAGATCTAGGTGCAACTAGTCAAAACCAAAAGACAAAAATTAGACCTTGTATTCGCTGTACAGTCGACAATAGAAGTATGGGAACATACCTATTTGTTCTTATAATATATCTACGTTGGCAATATTGTACCTGTGTCTAATACTTTTCTCTACCCGCAAGTATGGCTAAGGTATCTTTTAATAATATAAAGGCGATATATTATTAAAAGATACCTTAGTTAATCAATGAAAGTAAAGCACCATTGTGAAATCTTTACTAGGTACTAAGTATTTGTTAGAAACGGAGAAAGTAATACTATCTATTTCTTATAACCGCAGTATTTTTTTTAGGTTTGTAGATGTTGAAGATTCTATTTGCGATTTATTCTATTGACGATTTTTCGTTTTAATGGTACAGGAATACCCCTTAGTAGGCATTGAGGAATACTATTTAAAAAGAAGATGCAAAACACCTCTTTGAAATAAATTTAACTCTGAAGACCGTCGTTTGAAGAGGCAGGCTTAACAAAGAACCCTAAAAGGGTAACTCTACACACAAGCACAAGTACATCTGAATCTGTATAGACGAGAGCTTAAATAACATATTTTTCTCTCTAACATTACGTTATATAACCTGCTTACTTACGCTTAGTTTGTTGATCACCACTAAACCAAGTAAGTAGGAGGTAGTTCTCTTTTATTTCGAGATTTAATGCGACTTAAATGAGTTTTGTAAAGTATCTAATCTAGCGAGAACAATTAATCTTCGGTAAAGTTCTATGTTTGAGCGAGTGGATAATTTGTCGCATATTTACTAACTACTACTTAGGTAATTTAAAAGGACTGATACTAAAGATAATTTATATTCCTGTTTAGCAATTTGGGTATGGGTGGAGGTGGTTTGTTAGTTTTGATAACAAGGGTATGCGATTTAGAAAAGAAAAACCTTCGTTGATTACGATTGGCCGGTCCATTAGGGTATGAAATATATAAACTGTATTTACCTTTAACTCATAAGTCAGGGGGAATTCAAGTTACAAAGAATTGCCTATATGGATACATTGGAAGAAACCAAAGGTACCTAATTAATTGTTCCCCGTTTCTATATTTACCGTAAACATGTGTATAAGTGTAAATGAACACTGACCCTATTTACACGAGTTCGAACTAGACAAACCGCCCACACCTAATAACGCTCGCAAACAAATCACAACACGTCACAGACGCACTTAACAGCACTCAATTCCCACTTAAGCCATCCCCATTTCACAACACTTTCTAGTCCAATTATGTTCATAAATAACTAGATAACACACCCGCTGTGCCTCAGTCAGCACTGCGATAGTGAGCCCCGCGAGTGATGAGGGTCCACTCGCCTGGAACAGTGAGCACGGCCCGCCCCAACTCCTAGCCTATGTATGTTATAGTGGTGAATGCTTTTCGCTTTCATTGTGTGCACACTAGCCACCCTACCTGGCGTTGATTGGTGATTATTTTTTTATTTGATCAGGGTGCCTCATCGAATACGATAAAATAGTACCTAACTACATACAGAGCCGACTTCTGTCCAGGCTAACTTCTTAAGCTGCCGGTCTGCAAGAGGTATGAGAGCTAGCTAGCGGTCTGCCATAAGAAAATCCTTCAATATGGTCATTCATATCCTGCGTATCGTTTACCTCTTATCTATTCAATGTACTGAACAACGTTGTTTAAATCTTATCAATGACTGAAACAAACATGTTTGAAATCCTTAGATACGTTAGAATATAAGGTGATTGACAGTGGCGTAGCGTGCCTTGGCGGGGCCCCGTATAAAAAATTTTTGGGGGCCCATACGAAGGGTAAAGATTTCGCACAAGAGAAAAAAATGTTTGCATAAAATTAATAGAAATATATTATCTATCTGTCACTTTTTTCAAACAATTAAAATTCAAATTGAATATACACTGTCCTTGCCGTTTTTTTTGGCAAACTGATTTATTAATTTTGAAGTTTTTATTAATTTTTGCTTACGCAGTTCGGGGGTCCCCATGGCCCGGGGGCCCCGTATAATTGATACGGTAGATACGGCGGTAGCTACGCCCCTGGTGATTGATTAAACCCTGATCGTGGCAAACATTGTACCTAAATGTTTTTCATATAAGTAATTGATGTTGAAACTAGGTAAACATACCAACATACAACTTATGTTCAATTATTATATTATTTGTGGGTTTTAAAAGTTTCATTTTGTTACATTTTTTTTTAAAACCTATAATTGTATTGTTATGAATACTTAACTATTGCGCGCGCGCTAAACTTTCTTTTTTTTAAACTTAAATTAGATTTTTACTACTTATCAGGCTTTAAACATTAAGTATTTAATCCCGCAACATAGACTAACTTAGTGAATTGGCTACATCTTTATGGTAATGTGCACAGTCTATAACTTTTACTTATACACTTTGCTTGGTGTTTACTTACTTTTGTCTCTAAGGTAACAGTACCTAAGTGAGATCTAAAACACAGTTAGGTATCAGTGAATCGCGGTAAATTCTCTATTATTGCTATTATGTCACAAACAGCCACGGGCTCCGTTAGGCCTATGCGGAAACTAGGTTTGCATGCATTTCATTATTACCGTTAAGCCCGAAAGCGTGCACTCGTGTTCAATAAATAACATTATTCATCTATGGCTTCGCACGAGGAGCGTTCATAAACCACGTGGTTCCATGTGGGCTTTTATACCCCTAAAGGGGTGTTAACCTTTTTCTTATTAGATGAGAGGTAAAGTGGGCCAGATGGCTACCATCTCAGTAAGTGGCAATACAAGGTAATTTGCGGCCCCTATTTTTAGCGATTTTGAAGGTACAATTTGATAATCCTTTTAAGTGTACTTCAGGTATCAAAACTCAGGTGTTACAACTTTGTTCTCATATTATGATACGTTGTTTTTAGCTCGCCAAATTATTAAAGTGAATTTACAACTAATGAACTATTCTGTGCCTTGTCACATTGATAATTATTTATTGCTAGCAAAAACATGCTCAGTAATTTGAGCCCACTGTGGCGACGAGAGTGCGTACCCCCACCCTATTGCGCGTAGCGCAGACTATATTTGTTTTTTTATGGAACCTCGAGGCAAGTGGTTTATGGAAGCTCCGCAATCAACTATAAAGCACGTGTCACAACTAGTATTTGCACACTACAATTCCAATTCAGACTCACCAATGTCCGCTTTTGTACTGATACACTGAAAATAACGAAACATTATCAAAATCATATTTTTCTGTTCTTCCATTAACAATTCACAATTAAACAGTTTGAACTTAATTTCCTAAGTATTCGCCGAGACACTAGTCTTTTTAGTTAATATAATGTAGAGTCAAATATATTATTAAAAGTATTTATGATCACTGTAGGTACTTTATTTATACGAGGGTTAGGTACTACTTTTTGTATATCTATACATGCGTTAGCAATTTGATTGACATTTCAAAAACAGATCATATCATCATTCCTTCCTTCCATCATTTCCATCATTCATTCCCTTCCTGGCGTTATGTCCCGTGCTAAGACGGGGTCCGCTTCGACCATGATCTAGGATTTAGCGAGTTTGATAATTACATTGAAACGACTGCCAATTTGACCTTCGTAACCCTAAGAAGGGGGACCCGACAATTTTTGGATCATGGTTAAAAATCCAAAGTTATTTGAATTTACAGGCTTATTCACGATGTTTTCTCTCACCGCCGAGCTAGTGGTATAAATACGTACATCAATTTGAAAAATCCAGAGGTACGTGCAGTTTGAACCCGCACCCCTCTGTTATGAGGCGCGTGTCCTTACTATTGAGCTACCACCGCTCCCAAAAAACAGATCATATAAGTAGATATAGTACCTACACAAATTGTATTAACACGATAATTTAGGACCTATGGAAATATTGACTATCTATGATATCGCCATTGCATCAATTTGTAGAGATTGAGTAATTTATGCATTTGTAAGGGTTTAACCGACGCGCATTCGTAAAAGCAGGTGGCCATATTTCAGGCCCAGACAATGGCCTGCCATTTTTAACAGGGACTGAACACATAAATCTCCGCTCGGGAACAAAAATAATGGATACCTATCATTTGAAATGCGAAACATCGCATACATATTTTATGTGGCAATAAAAACCTTTACACAACCGGGATGGCGCGTATTGGCATTTTGCAAACACACGACATGGGTGTGTTCGGGATTCGTGTTTGACTTTTTTGAAGATTTGCATCTTTTGGTTTAAATTTTTCGGACTAATGAACTCATTATTTGTTCAGAAAATGTTTCTTATTCATCTTACTAATGGAAATGTAGGTCCGAATTTTCTTTTCAAACCTACTTAATGCTGTGAGCAGTTATAATAAGATCTTTTCGAAGCAACAGATTAATTATTGTGTTTTCGTTTATTCATTAATTCAACAATGGAATCACATTTGTTGTTGATATGAAGTAAGACTTGTTTACAGTACGTACCTACATACGTATGTAGGTACCTATATATATATGCATATACTTAGACGCGAGATTCTAGGGCAAGGATAAGCACCCATAGAAATCTCGGGTACAAAATATCTTGGTACGGGCCCTTTATGTCCCGAATCTGTGCCAGCGCGTCTTTATTGCATGTTGTTTCTACGCGAGCTTCTCCTATTGGGAACAATTTATTTCATGGCAGCAGTGTGATTTACGCCGGCTATATTGATAGACAATCTGACGGAAATGTTTGCAGAACAAGACCGAGGACATATTTGGGACTGATATGGATGCACTTTAAATTGTATACCAAAAATCACAATCGGTTTCAGGTCACTGATTTTGAAAAGTTTCCTATTCCTGTTTGAAGATTGTGAGTTTTGAACAGAGATAAGAAAGGATCCTAAATTCTTCAGCCAATATGACGAACTACGTAAAATATGTAAGTGTCTGGAATTGAAAAAGAAAAAGATATTTAGGTATTATGTACGCCCGTTTATTCCGTCTGATTGAATCCAAGAAAAAGTTTATCTTGCTTGAGGTTGTAATTTCGCAGAAAAAGTAGAAATAAAGTTTTTATTGTCGAAGACCCAAGTACCTACTTTTTATAGGCAGGCATATAAATTACCTATATCTATCTATCATTAAAAAACTCTCGGTTTTACCGTCGGTAGTTGAATTAATTAAAATGGATGGTAAAAAATTCAAATATGTAGCTGGATAAAATTTACCTTCGCTTATTCATAAAGTCTTGCTCTGTTTTTTTTAACTGCATTGGCATAGAAATTGGTAATTAAGTAGGTACGTGGACGAATTTCAATATTTATGTAATGGGATTGTGTCGCAGTGGCATAGATTGTTAATAGGTGCATATAAGTTCAATTACCGTTATAGCAGACCCTTCTCAAATCGACGTTTATCATGAACATTGCAGTTAGTCAGTATTCGCTCGATGATGATTAAATTTCTCTTACTGGAATCGAACCAAAATTTTCAATGCACAGTGTTGTGCCAATGAGGTCGTCAAACAAGAAATATGGCGTCGATTTGCATAGAAATGTAGGCTCGTAGTATAAAATAAAATACGCTGTGTCTATAAATACGGGTGTGCACAGAAATTTCACTAATGATTACGAATACAGCTGAACCTTAAGTTCTTAGGGAGGAGAAAAACATTTATTCTAATATGTAGGTAATTTGTTTCTTCTAAGCCCTATCTAGTGTCTATCGATGTGAGAAGATAATATGAACACTAAAACTAAAAATGTTTAGCAAAAGAAAATTAAACAAAACTGGTGCCTATCTAGTTTTGGTAGGAGAACTATTCTTATATAACACTATTATTTTATCAAACTCGCCACAGAAATATGTTCCGTCTATCTTCAATTGAAATTTAAAATACACTCGAAACACGAAAGTCGTTAAAATAAATGCAATCTTGTTAAGAACAAGTTTTCGAAAGAAAGAAAAAATAAATTCGATTTGAATTCGGAATTTCAAACCTCAGACATTTCAATGAGAACTGAACAGTTCTTTAAAAAAGTAATTTAAAAGCAAAGTAGCTAATGAATATTACAAATAATATTTTTTAGTAAAAGTACCTACCTATATTGAAGGTTTTCAGCATTTGTTTGTTCCGATATTAAAACAGCAAGTATCTGTCGTTTCACTGATTCTATTGGTAGGTAACTTGCTCCAAATGACAAATTAGATTGAGAATGGGCAATGTTTGTTCATATTATCATCCGTTCTGTATAGTTTGGTATGTAGTTAAGATTAACATTTCACGTTATGTATGTCTCACATGGAATTATAAACAATGTTAAAGGACTTAGGCGATATGCCTAAGCTTACAGTTGACTTTTCAGCAGTGTTGCCTGAGCCTTAGGCACAAGCGGTCTGATATTTCTAATAACATTTTTTATTTTGCTTCAACATTTGTCCGTGGTGGTTTCCTAAACTCGATATCATCTCCTGCTCTACAAGCCTCCAATGCAGCAATACATAACCTCGTTCCGTTAACGCGTGCGCCGTTCCGGGCCATCAAACGTGCAGATGGCCGGAAGCGCGTTTGCAACAGTTGGTAGTAAAATGTCAATTTTTTTAGGCAGACTCGTGCTATTTATGTATGATGTAATGTATTAATCCTACTAACTAACTAAACTTCACGCCACTTCCCCAGCGAGGTAGGCAGAGAGAACCGAACGCCATATGGCACGATCCATACACACCTCACTCGCCTCTCCAACAACATCTTACAAGCTCTACGGTTTTTATAAATTTATTAATTCTACTGCTTTACTAAAACTTTACACTACTAAAAGATGCAATTCTTGCCGTTGTTGATACGAGTTTTTATAGTCAATATCGAATGACATGAGAGACATGGTCATCCAGATAGTTTTAATTATCCTTAATGAGTTTTAATAGGAAAATTAGAAAGGACATTTCAAATTTAATTCATGCGTGACAATCTTAGGCAAAAAGATGACGTATACAATAAAAATGCCCAAGTGTTGCCTAAATACGTATTGTAAAATTGCATGTAAGGTTAATGTTAATTTAACAAATGTACAGTTTGCCCTATGCTGTTTGTTAACACGAGTGGCTTTTTAGAACCCAGCTTTTTGCATACTTATAACATGTCTCATATTCTCTATGGACCATTTTTATCGCAGCTTCAAATATAAAGCATTTTCCAGAGTGAGGTTTTCAATATTTGTGAGTGTGTGTGTGTGTGTGTATGTGTAGGTGAAGATTGAATGCGGTGAGCTGAGACGGGATATTGTCTTGTTCGATGCGGGAACACCAATGTTTTGTGAGAGATAGACGAAATGTATGCTGTTCTGAATACAATATTTTCGGCGAGTGGCTAAGATAAAAGGTTTTATCGGATTTTTTAGAACGTGTATTCTCTAAACCCTGATTACTAACACTATATTTCAAAACCTTATTTCTAAATTGATTATGCGTGCCAATAAAAAATAAGTAAGATGTGACGGAAAATTTAATAAAAATTATAAGCTTTCAATTTGTGTTAATCACAGTGTTAATATAGTACCTACTATTTCACGTATATACCTTGCACTACGTAATTAATGAAAAAAATCTTCAAACGCAAAAGCACTCGTAAATCCAATTTACCGTGTTTAATTTTATCTAATTTGAGATGAAATGCTATTAATTTTCCCAATTCGCAACAATATTAGAAGCTGACAAGCAATTTAAATTATGCGTTAAATACATTTTTTAAATGTATCATCTACAGGTAGGTAAATCCTTGGTAAATAATAATAAATAATAAATCTTTATTTGCCAATATACACATTACAGATCATACATTAGTTGGCGACTACTGCACTAAGCAAACTGCTTGATTCGCAGGAGTCAGGAGACAGTTATCAAGGACATTTATAACATTGTGATTGGATAACGCTATGGGCGCTAGTTGCTTAACTTAATTTATGTATAACATTTATAACTTATTTATTAGAAAAGTTAACAATTAAAAATAACATTAAAATTGAGCAAAGTTGAAATAATAGTAATAGATAGGAGAGTATTTGGAATGTGTGTGTGTGTGTGTGTGTGTGCGTGCATGTATGTGTACGGATGTATATATATATGTTCGTGTGTGTGTGTGTGTATGTGTATGTGTCTAAGGGTGCGTATGTTAGGTATAGTAGGGGGAGAATTAGGGAATTTAAAACGATACAAAAAGGTTTTCTGTTTCGGTATAATCCAGTTCCAGTAACCATTTATTGATAATTATCTTAGCCTGTAATGTTGTGGTCTCTTTGATTTGTACTTTACGACATATAGTATTGTAAATGCGTGGCAGTAAGTAATAAGGATGTCGTTTGGCAAAACTAGTACGTACTGAGGGAACCGGCACTCTATACACGCGATGTTTTTTAAATTGTTCGTACCCAGCAGATCTAAGTGTTATCCCGTGAGTGGCGATAACCGCTCTAGATATAAACAGATGACGGACTCTCAGAACCTTGCATTCCTTGTATAAAAGGTCTGTGCTATATCGAAGTGGCCTACCTAGCATGACCTTCAGGACAGTTCTTTGGGCTTTTTCAAGTTCTAATAAAATAGTTTTCGCACTGCCACCCCATACTTTGATGCAATATAATAACTGAGACTGGCAGAGAGATTTGTAGACCATCATTAGGGTGTCTCTTGTGGCTGCCTGCCTGAGAGCTTTCATTATGTAAACTGTTTTACGCACGCGGGCTGACAACGCGGCTATATGGTATCTATATGACAAGCTCTCGTCCACCATAATCCCCAGATATTTGATTCTATCGGCGCGGGCAATTAGAGGACACTGACAAGAAAGACTCTGTGTTCCTTGATCGCAGCTATGAAGTCTCAGGGCCCTCACTAGAGGAGGTTGTGAGGCGCGGGTCTTGAAAAACGCTATGTGCTTTGTTTTTTCAACGTTCAAAGTGAGCAGGTTTCTTTTGAGCCAGCTCATAACAGTTTCCATTCCTTTTTCCGCTGATTTGTAAGTTTCCTCCCATGAAGTACCATGAAAAAGCAGAACTGTGTCATCTGCATAGCATATTATGTCAGCCCCCTCCATACGCAGATGTAGGAGGTCGCTCATATAGATGATGATTATAATGATGATTAATATAATGATTATCTTCACCGTCGAGAAAAGATTAACGAAGATGAAGATTATTCTTATTCATTGATTTACTTAATATACGATTTTTTATGCCTATTGCCAACAGGTTGAAAAGTTATGCAATTCAGAACCGACTCATTTGCGATGCTCATCCCACATTGAAGAATGTCGCAGCTTTCAACGTATTTTTCATGAACATGCATTTGGGTTAACCTTTCTGCTGCAATGTTTTCCAGTTCTTATGGTTAGTAGTTAAATGAGGTCTCTGCGATTTATTTCATTTGTAACTGTCTCTCAGTAAGTGGTCCCATTCAGGGCACTGCCGGGACGCCAGCGAGCCATTTGTTCCGCGACTGTAAAGTTAGGTTGCTAAATAAAAGGAATTAAGGCTAAACTTGCGCGAACATTGTTATTAGAGGTCGAAAATTACCCATTTATCTCCCGCCTCGCCTTTAACAGGATTTGAAAGTTGGTCTCGTGGCCGAAGCCCGGGGAAGTTTTGAACTTGTACAAAGCGCGTCAAAGAGTGCCTTAGTTACTTCCTTTCGGAATTTGTTTTGATAAGGGATTAATCCCTTAATCAAAACAAATTTTGTATACATTGCCTAGTCTTCGTTCGCCGTTTTTTCAGGGTGCTGGCTTTTTTTGTCATTCCAATCGACGATTATTAGAAAAAAAATCGAGCAACTCCCTTCGCCATACTTTGAGAGTACGGGTAATTAAGAAAAAAAAATTATTTTGAAAGATTGCATATATTAATCAGAAGTCAAGTCAGAACTTGTGAAATTCCAGTCCAGTCAGACTGGATGGTCCTCGAATTGAAACGCAGCATGATCACAGTCTTATATTCTAACTTTTTGCCTTAATGTATGATAAATGTACATTATATCTACATATTTTTGCACCAATGCACCAAACTAGATATAATAAACCAAAATATGTAACACTAAGTAATTTTTTGTGAACTTAATTCTATCGCATTAATTTAAGTCTTAGTAGAATTAGAGCGATTGTAAAATATCTCTCTGCGTATAACACTTTTAGTAGATGTTCATCCTCTTTACACTGTGCCGTTTACCATTGGGCCTTGCTGTAACTCTTTTTCATTGTTATAGAAGTTATAAAACTGCAAAACGCACACGTGCAAATTCAATTCCATTGTTATGAGAAATGTGTATTTTACGTTACACCGCTGTGCTTATGTTTCAGCGAAATAAACGCAACAAAGGTGTTTATGCGGGCGGAGTTCTTTCCTGTGCGCTCTTTGCAATACGAACAACTGTATTGTGGTTTCCAGACTTTTACAAAGAATAGTGAGAGTGAAAGATAAATATATGGTTACGGATGTTATTAGTAAAAAGTTCGCATTCTTTGTACACACAGATACTTAATGGAGTGAAAAACTATCTATATGTACGATGAAAAAGCATCTTGAGACTACACGAGTGTTATAAATTATGACCCAACGGGATTGGCTCATTTAACCTTATAAGTACTCAGTAGGTACTACATTATTTTATATCGAGTATCGGAAAATTGCTCATCGACTTAATATTACACCACCCGTCTATGCGTAAATTATTTCGAGATAGGCAAGATAAACAACAAGGATCCGATAACCTATTTCACACCAGCTGAGAAATATTTTCGTTAAAAGTACCTTGGGTTTTATGTTTCTATAGCAATTTAAATTAGTGTGTTGATAAAACAACCAACCGTTTCGGATAACATATAATAGACCTTACTTAGTTTTCAATAAACAAGATGAAATAGTAACCGAATGTTTTGAATAGTCAACAGTTGGTAAATATTTGGTGTTTTTATTCTCTTAAAACGCTGCAAAGTGCTTTTTAAGATGTTGAAAGTAGGTATCATCGAGGTAGCATAAACCGGATATAACGTTGAGTACAAAATATTATATACAACACATCTTGTCGTCGACTCGAGAAAAATAAGCTTGCATTATGCCGCGACGGAAGCAAGCAACAAAACTAGTTCCTTGCAAGATGAGCTTGTTTTGAGGACACGGACAACCTAGGTCTTAGGTAACCTATTAATTACAGGCCTATCACATTACGGATAATCCTTCACACAACTACCTGTAAGGAGCAAATTTCACCCAAATGGGAGTAATTGCTCCTAGGTTCAAGACAAATATTACAGATAGACAGGGTCGTAAATGCCCGCTAGCGGTTATGATAGTCAGGACTAATGTGATTGGTTAATAGTTTTATACTGTAGTTTATATATAAAAAGAAAATTTTGTTCGTGTCCAAGACCAAAACTTTAGAAATGGTTGATGGGTACGTAGTCCGAGAAAAGTTATATGGAATAATGGCTCTGGCTGTCCTGTAGCCAGGTGGGCCATGTCAATTAACAATAAGAGATAAAATACACATAATAAAGTAGGTACACCTACTCCGGTTTAGTAAACAATTAAAACAATAAAAAAAAACAGTCGAATTGAAAATCTCCTCCTTTTTTTGAAGTCGGTTAAAAACCAGACCCCACGTCAGTATATGGGTTAGGTTTGTTAATTTTTACTATTTGGAATGACATGAGTATTTTTCATAATTCTGTAGGGAAAAGTACGTACATTTCTGACCAGTAAAGTAGTCCGTGCCTAGTCGGAGTAGACAAAACAACCATTTTCCCGGGTCCCTAAAAGCGTGCATTATCTCTGAATGCCTGCAGGAATGGTAATTCTTACAGGCTATTAAGCGTCTTTCATATCTTGTGGTCCATTCTAAATGTGTATTATTTACCAAGTTCCGATGTTATCTCTTGTACCAGGCATGGAAATTTAAATAGCTGACTCTTTTGTTAAAATTATTTTAGTGGATATTTTATAGTATTGTTACGATTTAGTGATAGATATGTTTATTTCTAATTTCATCAATAAATTAGGAGTTTTAGCTGTATCGATTTAATTTTTTTTTATTAAGAAATATGTTTGACCACAATAAAATTCGACGCATTCAAACTCGTTATCAATAAAAAACCTTCAGCTTTTCAGGAAACTTACGGAACAGGTATGTTCATAATCGAAAAATCATCCGAATAACACAACTGGTGCCATATAATTACTTTCAGACTATACTTGTATGAATATTGTTACAAAAAATATTTTAGAACACACGACATCGTCAGACAGTAACTATCCTACGCATATCATTTATTAAAATAATGCGGCTCCTTTGTTACAAAGCAACCACAAAGGAGTGCCTACGTACTACGTACACGTGCCAGCACAAAACATTAAAGTTTTTATACGCATATCCCGCATATTTCGCCGCTAAAGGGAGCGTGGTCAGGAAACCAGATCAAAGATTATTCCCGTAGCATATTGCTTTTGTTTTGGAACTTTTCTGCAAACATATAAAAATTGTCTCTGAGTCTGGAAAATACAGCTCTATCATTGCCACGTTGTCGTTTTTTAAAATATATCTTATACTGACAGGCCCTTTGGTCGCGGGTTCAAATCCCGCTAGGGGCAAATGTTTCGTGTGATGAACATGGACATTTGTACTCGAGTCATAGATTTTTATAAACTTATTTAAGTATGTCTATCCGTTCACCTAGTATCCATAGCACAAGCTTATAAGCTTAGTTTGGAACTAGGGAATTGGTGTGTCAGTCTGGAGTATTTATTTATATTTTGTTTGACGATATGTCATCATCTTCCAAGTGTTATGTCCCGTGCTTAGACGGGGTCCGCTTAGACCATGATCCAGGATTTAGCGAGTCTGGTAATTACATTGAAGCGACTGCCGATCTGACCTTCGTAACCCTCAGATAGGGGAACCAGACAATTTTTGGATCATGGTTATCATGGTTTGTTTGACGATATGTACCAACATTTATTTTCTGAAAGGCTTTTGTTAATAATTTATTAAAGTTTATAGTAATATTCAAACCGACTCATAACACCTACTTCTTTTATACGATGTGTTTATTAACATATTTTTAATAACACTGAATTCCTACGCAAACACAATCAAAATTTAAAGTAGAATGTTTAACCTTTCTACACACATTTTTAATCTATGTCTTTGCAAGTCTACAGTACCCACATGATCTTTTTTACATGTCCCTTTTTGTGTTCCCAGGACTCGTAGCAGTTTCCAATCACTTTATTTATATTGGTATTCTACAGACAGACATCCGTTTGGAATTGATTTTATATGCAAATTATACTATGTAGCACGTAGGTATCGTTTTTATTAAAAAGTAATGAAGTAAACATCTTATTACCTTTTTAGTATTACGACCTATTTCTAGTCAGATCCAGCTTTGATTATGGCATTAGACCATCATCTAATTTAAATACTTAATTCCAAGACAGGGTTGACAAATTCGATCATGGTTTCAAATAAGTACATATTTGGTTATTTGAATGTGTACAAAAAAAATATTTAAACCGGACGGGGTTTATCTAGCTAGAACTTTAGATTTATACTAGAAACAGATTTTTTTAACAAAGACTAGTAGACATATTTCGTTGGAGTTGGAAAATATAATACGTTATGTATTAGGTATATTTTCCGACATGAATATCAATAAGACCTATTCATATTTCAACTTGTCCTTAGAAATCCTACCTGTCATATTATAATGTAAGGTGTGTCCTTCAATTATGATCAAGATAAACTATCGCACCATCTGTCAAATTCGCCGAGGAAGGGCGCTGAGCGAAAATTGTTTGATAGAGGTTGGTCCCTAAACTTGTTCTGTGGGACCTATCCATTGTTCACTCACATTGGCGTGTTGCTTTTATATTGGGCGACAGTGATCGATGGACCTTACGTTTTTAAAACGTTACACAGAACAGTCGATTTTTTATCGTTCTCGTACTGAGCTTCAACCGCTCCCAAGAGATGTATTTAAAATGTCGTTAGGGCAGACGCTTGGAGCGATTACACCGTGATTGAACCGTAAGGAAAACATTGAAAACATATTTAATGTCTATATAGTAAGTTAAGTTTAAATTAGTGTCAGCATAAACCTTTTAACATTGCTGATTTCTCTGTATACAAAGTTTATTTTAGAAGGTATTTAATATACTAGCAGCGCCCCAGAGTTGCACCCGCGTAATTCCCGTTCCCGTGGAAATATATTACGTTCCCGTGGGAGATAAAATATAGCCTATGTTACTCCCTAATAAGATAGCTTTCTATTGATGAAAGAATTTTCCAAATCGGTCTAGTAGTTTCGGAGCCTATTCAATACAAACATACAAACAAATAAATCTTTTCTCTTTTTAATATTAGTATGACTAAAACCGAAACACGGGTCAAATACTTTCATTTAAAAATCAGTATAAACAAATTTATGGTACTTATCTTAAGAACTCACGAAGTTACAAGCTTATTGCACTGTCTCTTCATCCGTGCACGAGTATGGTCATTGCTGCGCGCATGGCTCGCTTCAGACGACCTATACCATGTGACAAGCGATGCATACGCGCGAGACTTGTTTTAATTGGGTGTACTTTAAGGTTTTGTAAATATTATTTGGCCAAAACAAAATATGGTGTAAATATATTGCTATCAAGTCTATACACGGTGCTGTACAAACAGTTGTCAGGTTTCATCTATACTTATAATAAATCTGTAGAGGTCAATTCTGTACATGAAATATATTTTCAAAATAACTATCAGGGGGTGATTAGTGATCGATATTGATGCCAAAAATGCAATCAGTAAATTTTTTGTCTGTCTGTCTGTCTGTCTGTATGTTCCTTATAGAAACAAAAACTACTCGACGGATTTTAACGAAACTTGGTACAATTATTCTTCATACTCCTGGGCAGGTTATACTTAGTATATTTTTCATCACGCTACAATCAATAGGAGCAGGATGGTGAAGGGAAACGTTGGGAAAACAGGAGAAGTTACTCCATTTTTTAAGCTTCCGTCGCATGTGCAGCCTTAATGGTTAAAGTTACATAGAAATCATGTATGACGGAAATAGTCTTTATAATATTAACCATAAACGCGGGTGACACCGCTGGCACAGCTAATATATACTAAAAATAAGGTTGTGTGTACATACTAATATCTAACTTATAGGATTTTTCACATTTTTTTTTACAAATTTTTATGTTACATTCTGGCCTCTGTCAGGCTAAGGGTGGTTAATGATAAATACTGCGTTGGACCTTTCTTAACGACCGTGTGTGGTTCGTAATTAAGCATGATTAGTATTACACAAACCCATGGTAAGATTAGCCGCTGCCTCTCTGAAAGGGTTGCCGTTATGACAAACAGTTTGTAGGTTTTATGTCCAGTATAATGATGTGCCTGAATCGTTTTAACTAATTACTTTCAGGCGAGAAAATTAAGCACAGGTTGGTTATTTTGCATACTAATGGTGGGTCACTAAGCAACCTTCTTTATTAAAACGTGAAATTGCGTTAAGTAAGTTGTAACCGCGATGAATTAAACATAATATGAATGAGTACCTGCAAGTATAAACGAGAGACTGTTTTAAAAAACGTAGAAATATGAATGCATTCGCGTTTTACATTTCATAGTATTTCATAGATATATATGACTGGCTCGGTAGCGCATTTGGTAGTGACCCTGCCCCATGCGCCAAGATTTGTGGGTTCGATCCCCACTCAGGACAAACATTCATGTGATGAATACTTGTGTTTTTTCTGTGTCTGGGTGTTAATGTCCAATATTTATGTAAGTATATATTTGTAATAGGTACCAATGTTGATTATACCTCGGAGTCAGATCAATGTATGTGATGCTGTCGGATATTTATTTTATTTTACATATATATTTGTAAAATATGTTATTTTCCTCCATTAAAACTTAACAGACAAAGAGAGTGATGAGTATGAATGTTAGTGGATGGAGAGGAAGAGGAAGGCCAAATAAGAGATGGATGGATTGTGTGAAAGATGATATGAGAGAAATGGGAGTGGATAGCTTGATGACGGCTGACCGGGACGTATGGAAAAGGAAGACATGCTGCGCCGACCCCAGATGAACTGGGAGAAGGGCAAGAGGATGATGATGATGAAAACTTAACGTCTTGTGCCTATCAACTCTTTTAAATACTTACTATGATTTCTCAAACATCCATCTGTTTTTTTCCGACCTCGTTAAAATCTTGTAGGTGGACTAACTTTCATATCCATAACTCTTTTTGCGCCGTCCATTCCCTTTCATTAGACAGGCCAACAGTTTCACCATTATTATTATCACAGACGCTACCTACCTCACTCTCTAATCAGTACATCCTGCACCAATTATCTCCTTCTATACCTACATTCGAAAAATATTCTCGACAATTTTTTTTTGTAGGAGAGCTGGCACACATTTTTGGGTACGTATTTGAGGCAAGCTGAAAACTTGACCCAGCATGGAGCTGCAGACCTGGCTGGTGAGTATTGGGACTAAAGCAAGATAGATAGATTGTTAGATCACCAGGCAGGTAGAAATTCCCACCAAAATGATCTGTCTTTTTTAGAATACAATTTTTTGTTATAAATAATACCTTATTAAAATTTCAAGTTGCCTCTAATACATTTTTATGTTTTTTTGCAAAATATATTAGCACGCGTCTGGCAATGTCAAAACCCCGAATAAATTGTCTGGCATATTTTTTTTAATTCTTTAACAATTAAACTATTTGGGAAAAAGTTTCAGCTTGCCTCAAATACCTACCCAAAAATTGGTGACAGCTCTCGGACCATTTTGAAGTCAACTAATTGAAGACAAATAGGGTTGAACAACAAACAGCGTGTGTTTATGTCTGCCTGTACGGCAAACAAGCCTAATTGGCGATACGTGGCGCCACCTGACACTGCCGAGCGCCGCTAATGTGCCGCGCCGCAGCAGTAATTACTTTGAAATTGCCACACATGGTCCAGAGGAAAGGATTTCCTTTGCCATTTTCAGGCAATAAGACTACATGCGGTGCATGCAGTGATGAAAGCTCATTACTACTTGCAGACCATCGGACTTTGTTCGTGTGTATGTATTACTAGCTGTGCCAGCGGTGTCACCCGCGTTTATGGTTAATATTATAAAGACTATTTCCGTCATACACGATTTCTATGTAACTTTAACCATTAAGGCTGCACACGCGACGGAAGCTTAAAAAATGGAGTAACTTCTCCTGTTTTCCCAACGTTTCCCTTCACCACCCTGCTCCTATTGATTGTAGCGTGATGAAAAGTATACTATAACCTGCCCAGGAGTATGAAGAATAATTGTACCAAGTTTCGTTAAAATCCGTCGAGTAGTTTTTGTTTCTATAAGGAACATACAGACAGACAGACAGACAGACAGACAGACAGACAGACAAAAAATTTACTGATTGCATTTTTGGCATCAATATCGATCACTAATCACCCCCTGATAGTTATTTTGAAAATATATTTCATGTACAGAATTGACCTCTCTACAGATTTATTATAAGTATAGATGCACGCGTTGATGACTGAAATTAATTATGCGAGTAAGATGTAAGATGACGTACGCACAAGTCAACAATAGGGTATTTTACAAATTTTTAAACCACTTTAACAATATAGGCAAAGAATTTGTTAATTTAAGCAAATAGTATAATTTAAAGATGAAAGGACATTTCCCGCTTTAACACTACAAGTTGACATTTCAGTTTGCATAAACTATTATGCTGCCATAGTGACGTCATATTCGGATTGGTAGATAAAACTCCCATTCTGTATAACTCAGGAGTGAATTGTGGACATACTTAAACTTGTTGCTAGCCTTAATGAAAAGAACGTCGACTAACAGTCATTAGTCATAATGACTGTTAGTCGACGTTGTAAAGAGAGTTTTTAGCCACGTGATGATTACGCGCTATTTGTTACTTTTTAAAATGTATTTATTACACATAATTTTATCAAAGAAATTTTTAATCAAAATTCTTCAGGTATAAACAGGCCCTTCCTTCCCACTGGGCACGTGACCAGGGCCCCGCCATTAAGAGGGCCCCTAAGCTGCACCTGGGCACAAAAGGAAATTAATTATTCTATTGGTAAATAGTACAATTAATTTCCAAATGTGCCCATGCCCTCCAATAGGTTAAAGACGGGGTATAAAGTGCTATAGTAAAATACCTTATTAACTGACGATGGAGTGTGAATATATGACAAACCATTCTCGCACAATACCTATAGCCGTTTTCCTTTTACGAAAACTAATTAATAAATCAATACATGTTTGTGTAATATTGATATATTACACAAACTAGTAGTAATCATAAATGTTACGCATACGTCTATCGAGTAGTAATCATAGAAACATTAAGGTGAAATTATGTATTATCAATGTAGGCATCCTGCAAAGACTTTATTCCCCTGTCACGTTTAGGCACTCTTTTATGCCCTGTTAACAAAGCTACCGAGACATGTACATAATGGAAATGGGGTAGGGATTTAAAAACCCGGGTTTTGTTTAATTAAGTGAAGTTAACGTAGTGGAAATGTAAAGTGGCCTGCCTTGAAATGGGTAAGATGCTAGGTATTGTTAAAAAAACATTTTATCACGTTTATTTTATTACTCTAATATTATAAACACGAAAGTCTGTACGTTAAATAAATTACGTTTCTGATTGTTCAAGACCTGATCTTGTTCAGATACATTATTTCTCTTACTTTACTTAGATTTATTAATATTAATACCAAAAATTATAAATATTTGAATAGAAACTAATTACTCGTTTAGATTGGATAGAATTCTCGACATTAAATTAAAAGGTAGTTAGATACAGCAAATGCATGAGTCATGGAGCCTCACCGCACTTTTGCGGTGTGTGAAATACATACATGCTCTCAACTGCGGTCAGGCTAAACCAAACCACATTGAAATGTCTGTATATTTACGTACTGTCTGTATATAGAAGCCTGAAAATCTAACTTCGAAGTTTTGGATAACGGATCGCACGTATTCTTACTGCGGGATCCCACGTTCCAAAATTTGGGATTCTACAATCGTAAATTTCCAATTTCGAAGCCTGTCCTCTAATATGATTATGTCACTAGATTTGGGTTTAATACGATTATCGCAAGAATTATAACAATGTTTGTTTTAAAAAGTGCGATCCATGCTATCAACATCGCTTGATTAATATCTATAAAGTTTTCTTTCCTCAATTTTAAATTACACTTAGGTAGAGTTTTAAATACAGCAAGTTTCTTAAATACATATAAACAGTGTAAGCCCAAAATACAACTCAGTTGGGTTAGATAGAGTTTTTATTTTTTTTTTTATTTTTTTTTTTTTTTTTTAGTTGGGGAAACTCCCACGAGCCGTCACCCTCTACTCGGGGAAGCAGAGGGCGGTGTGTCGGACTCGAACCGACTAAAACCCCAACGTGGCCTCCAGCGGCGCAGTCCCGGAGGAGCCTGTATCCCCACTGTCGGGACTATACGACTGCTCCTCCGGTGATGCGCGTGCCGCGCTACGCGGCCCACCTCGCGCGGCGGTGGTCGATGCTGTGCAGCCCACGACAACAGTCGTCGGATGCACAGCACCGAGCACGCGCGCGCGTCGAGACATGCCAGGCCACCCAGCATGTCTCAACCACTCCGCCCAGGATTCAGACGCCGATCATCCCCGTGACCGGCGTCGTGGGCCCACTCTCGCGCTGTGCCCTCTGCTAAGCCAGAGGGGCACGCGGAGAGCGCCTCGTCAAAGGGGCCGCCTTCCGCCCGGCGACCCAGATTGAGGGTCTAGCCCTGTCGTCGCAGAGGGAGAGCATCGAGACGCTCAATCCCTCTGCGACCCACCACGACGCGACCCAGCGCGCCCCTGTCGGGTTGCCGAGGATAGGGAGGCGAGCAACGACAACACTCAGCTCCTCCTCTTCCTCGGCAACCCTGGTCCGGCCGCAGTGGGTCTACAGCCGGACCGCCGCAACTGCCCGGTAGCAAGTCGTGCAGTTGCGGCTCACCTCGGGGTCCTTCTTCGCTTCAGCCCTGCCATGTCAGGGCCTACTAAGCCCCCCCGGTACGACAAACCGAGGACCCCGGCGGGGGGGTGGGTTAGATAGAGTTGGAGAAAAAAGTAATAACATAACTAACACGTGTGTAACTATTAATCGCCATTTTTTTTATATGGGAATTTACAAAATCAAAATTTATATTTTTATTTACATGTACGTAAAACTTTATTATAATTATCAGATCAGCTCATCTAGCGTTAAATTCCCATATAAATATTATTATTGTACTAGAATGCTTGGCGTCGCTAGGAAGGTTACAATATTGTGCCAGTACGGAACGATAGATGGCGTCTCTCACTATTTCAGCCATATTGAAATAAAACGCGGCAACGAAATCATAACAAGTACGCTATTGTTTACACATGAAAATGTGTAGGTAGGCAGCGAGGGTCGACAAAAACTGGTACTGTACATAGTACGTACCTGTATGCGTAGCCAGAGGTACTTTCTTTCCCAAACTCATTTAAAAGACAAATAAAAACCCGTGGGTCCGTAGTGGACGGATCGAGGGCTTCTGTTTTCTTTGTGCTGCGCCGGGTTTAATTTGTGCAGAGACATTACATATTCAATGTCGCTCAGAACTTTATTTGTGGGCTCGACTCGAAAACATAGGCCTGTATGCTAAATTATTCAAAAATACATAGCGGCTGTACAAGTTTTGTTCCTCGGAATAAAAGACGCCGCGTTTAAATAGTTTGTAATACTAAACATAGTATTTATATACCTAAACGAAATTATATTCTAGAGGGTAACAACCCTCTAGAATATAATTTCGTTTAGGTTTCTTGAGGCATATAACTCTGGAGGACCTAGGTGACCTAATGATATCCTAATACTCAAAGCTAATTGTTCGAATTGTGAATCAATCTTTCGTTGCGATCGGTTTCAAGTACATCTACTGTTAAAAGTGTAATTTTGAGATGTTCTTAATGAAAATTTGGCTACAAGCCTGTGTCGTGATTGTCACACTACTACGGCTAGTCTTTAATATTGTGTCTGTCAATTGACTTACACAATAAAACTGTAAATAATACTTAACTTATATATTTTTAAATGAACCGATAAAAATAATGTTATACCCGATCAAATAACTTAAGATTTAAGTATCATGAAGTATATACGTTAACATATAAGTGCCAATATGTTAACGAAGCTTAACGCTAACTTAGAATTGAGCGGTCATCACATTGCATTCTACTCAGCTAATGGAGTCTCTCTGTTCACGCTTTTTCACGACTAAAACTCGCCCGTTTAATTGCTTAAAGTAACGTTTATTTCTCGGACTGGATGCGAAGCGTAATGAGAGCTACGAATCACGAAAAGATGAGAGAAAATTAAAGAGTCAAAAAGCGAATAAATTAGTTATAGCTTCATAACAACTTGAACATTCATTTTATAGTATCTTTAGATTGAGTACAGTTTTTCAAGTAAACATTGTTAGCTTTTTCACTTTTTCCATTTGGCATAATTATTCACATAAGTTGGTAATTTTATTTACTTATATTTAGTTTCACCAGATATTTATAATCAGTTCTATGGAAAATTGTGTTTGGCTGGTTGTAATAATAATAACTTTATTTCCAAAAAGGGTATGTAAGTACATGTTTTAACTTATTATAATGACCTCTGCACTAAGCACAGCTTGTATCACGGCGGCTGTAACATTTGTTAACATAATACTGTACAGTCGGGCACACAGTTTTGAAGTAGGTAATAATATATATTAAGCAGAAACTAATACAAAATATACAATAATAGGTATACAGAAGGTGATGCCCTAAAAATAGATATCACCTTTAAGGCAAAACTTTTTGATAGCGCGTTATCTATCCTCTAAAGCGTAAGCCTCTTTGAGCGGTGGTAGCTCAATGCTTAGGACACGCGCCTCTTAAACGAGGAGTGCGGGTTTAAACCCGGGCACGTACCTCTGGATTTTTCAAATATATGTACGTATTTATACCACTAACACGACGGTAAAGGAAAACATCGTTATGAAACCTGCAGATTCAAACAACTTTGGATTTGTAACCATGATCCAAAAATTGTCTGGTTCCCCTATCTTAGGGTTACGAAGGTCAGATCGGCAGTCGCTTCAATGTAATTACCAGACTCGCTAAATCCTGGATCATGGTCTAAGCGGACTCAATGGTCTAAGAGTTACCGAAATACCGAAGAATTGCAAGCGAAGTATTGTTTTGCAGAGTTATGGATAGGTGACCACTACTAATAATATGTTAAAATGAATGTGTTGCATGGTTTGAAAAAAAATAATAATTGGGGATCACTTTTTAAAATTGTTGTTAAATATTCTGATATCTAATAACTAGTTTATTATTGGTTTGACACATGAAAAAAAAAATTAATGCCACCTTCCGCCTGAGTTTCATGTTGTATATTTTCTCCAAAAGTTTGATTAAATTATTTGGAATCCAGCTGAATTTATGATTCACTAATGAAATACATTGAGAGTCCAAAACAAAGGCTAATCAAATTTCCATAAATGAGCAATTCAAATGGGCTTGGGTGCTCGCGGACTTAATGTTTGGGAAAATACGTAAGCACTTGTCAAATAAGTTGAATTTACAATAAAATTTTTCCTGATATATATACGTCGCACTCTCACGTATTTTTTAATAATAATTTTAAAATTTCTTACACAAATGGTAATTTATATTTATTTATTAACAGACAATATCGACATCGACATTTGATATTATTGAAATAGCTATTAATAAAATAAATAGATGAAACAAAAAATATACTGGAATATATTAGATACCTATTTAGATCTATTATATATGTTATTTATTTATACTGTAGACAAAAAACTTAAAAAAATATATGTCATTCAATTTAAATTATGTATGAATGTCGTTAATATAGTTATAACTCATAAATCAATCAGAAATCTCTGAATATCACTGTGATTAATTTGCGCAGGCGTAATTTATTAGGATTATGTATAGCCAAGTAACAGCGAATGCTCAGCGGTCTCAACACACTTAGACGTCGGGTCCACGGGTAAAAGGGTGCGACAGAACTAGAATATTCTCGCATAACCTAATGAAGTTATGATTTGGCAATATAAATATAGTCTATCTTTCCTCTATTGCGAGTATATAGCAACACACGTTCATCAACCGAACTGACCAAACCAAACTGATCAGGGCCAAAGCCGCTTATTAACTATTAAAATCACACGAATGTACATGGGAATCTTCAAAAGAAAAAAGAGAAGTCAGTCAATTTCGATGTCTCATTCGAATTTTGACCCAAACTTGAAGCTTGAGTTTTCGCCACTTACACGTGGCTCTATAGAGAGTTCATAACATGCAATATGTATAATAATCAACTGGAGACAAATCACACAACATCGCTAGTTGACAAAGTTCGCTTCCGAGATGAAACAGGTCACTTCACTTAACTTGCAAGGTGACGAATTAATTGAAGATTCGTGAAATTCCAAAGTGAATTGCTATTTCATCTGAATTCGGATTTAGAGCGCAATAAACGTAAAAGTGATATTTTAGAAAACTCATTAAGTCGTAGATTACTCTGCGAGGCTAATGGTTAGGTCACATTAACTTGTCATACCCTTATAAATTGGTCTTCGTGCGCAAAAAGAAAAACGAATTCTCCTAAGGCCGCGTTCAGGGAGACGCGGGGCGTCAGGCGGTGCGGGCTGCCGAAAAACAAACATATGGTGGATGTACTGAGCGTTCACGGAGAAGCGTTTGTTTGAATTACAAGCGTCATCTGTAGCGGGTGAAACGGTGGGCGACGCCGCGTGCGATGCCGTGTTCGACGCCGCGTGCAATGCCGCGTGCGCCGCCGCGCGCCTTTTTATGAACGGAGAAAACGCTCGACGCGGCGTCTCCTTGGACGAGGTTTAAGTGTGCTTTAAGAGGACTTATGTCATATGTGATATTTAGTCGTTAAACCTGTATTTTATCAGTAGTTATATATCAATACACTTCTAAAGATATAAAATAATCCATCTTATTATTTAAATTAAGGTTAAAAAGGTATTACGTGGTCTATATTTCTAATCTGCGATAGGAACAAAATTAAATAGCTGAAAATTTCAATAGAGATCTGAAAAAGTTTAGTAAGTTACTATTGGCTTCTGTTTTATTTGTTCTTTAAATCACGTACGCTCTTACACAAAGGTCTTAGGTAATTCTCTTATACGTGAATGGTGTCGCATACGCAGAAACAAAAGCATTTCCAACTAGATTCACTTAACTTGATATGGGATCTTGTAAACAATTAGACAGACACTCGAATCTCTTCTTATAAGGGGGCGCGCATTAAACTTGCAAGCTAAGCTGGCTTACTACACCTCCCTTGGGGACCCTGTTCTTGTGTATTCTATAAGCATGAAGAAGGACTCATAAAATATTTCTGAAGCGACTTTAGACTTGTAGTTTGTAGCTTTCTGAAGCGAATTTATACTTGGCAATCTTAGCTTGTACCAAGGTTGGAAACAAGTACATACCAGGATAATTTATTAAGCACGTTTCATGTTTTATAAAATCTCAAAAAAACGGTTTTTCAAACGGCTGATTGGTTGTTCAAAATAATTAGTAGATATGTAGGGTAATAGGAACATCATTCCTTTGTTTGATTCTGATATGAAATGCTCTTTTACATTTTCTAACCCACGAAGCAGAAAATTACGAAATTTTCCGGGAAAGTTAAACAAGGCTTAAAGAAACGCGTTTTTTCAGTGTCAGGTGATTTGATAAACTCAGTCTTATGTTATGGTCATATGAAAAGTAAAAATTTCTATATTAAATTGTGAAACAATCGTATTTCAAATTGCTACTTGTTACAAACTAACTACATATCTTCACACCCGAAGACCTTGAACCAGAGTTAAAGGGGCAGTAAACACATTTAACCACTTTTGTCCAAGAATAAAACTGGGTTGGATTAGAAAAAAAATTGTGAAAAAAGAACACTGACAAGTGGCCGTTGACGCCTACATTATCACATACCCATCACAAGATAGGTACACCATTAGTAGTCTTTTACGACATCCCAGGCGTGGTACACAGTTGGCACATAATTAAGTCCCAGACTAACATGGTTATAATAACCTATTAGCTACATACAATACGAATTTTAACGTACTATTCTATAGTAGGTGATGATCACATCACACAATTATACAATACATGTTGGAGGCAGAGTTATGAATGAGGGAGCAGGAAAATACTTATCTACTTAATTAATGAAAGTGGCGAAAGCAATGCTAATGAAATTCGTGGCGGGATTGGGGATGAATATTAATGGCAACTATCACTTGGAATTGGTATTATGAAACAAATGTACATAAGAATAAATATTTGGGACATATTTTGGGTGCCATCTGGTTACTAAATCGTTTATGAATAAAGTAGAGACTTGCGCTAAATATTTTTTCCAATAATTTAATGGATAATTAGATATAGAAGTTCATGGGATATTTTAACTTTCTAAAATAAGTGGTTTTGTCTGTACGTGGCCACTCTGATAAATATAAAATATATTTTATATACGATGATAGAATACAAATTTATTACGTTCTACAAGATCTAACACACAGAACGGAAAACAACTATGTTTGTTCTCATTATTTAGGCACACTTTCGAAACCTTATCCAACAAACAAATACCGGAAGAAAGCTGATTCTAGAACGCCCTAATACCTATAAGAAAGGCGTCTACCCGTACCCGTCCGAGTTTAACGAAATTGCCGCAAATGGATCCCAAAATGAATCCGCCTTAATTGGTACGTAGGTAGTCTTTAGTTAATTAAGTCCACCACTCGAAATCCATCGCTACTCCGACTTCCTGCTCCGTAAGTACTTCGATCTAATAATGAACTGAGAGGAAGTACCTGTCTGTTTCAGGTAACAAGCAATAATAAGAAAACGAATTTTCCATAGAATGGGTGTCGATGAATTTGAAGCCACGGCTTGCTTTTCTTGATAGTAAAAAAAAGTCACTGTAAAAAATCAAATCGGTATCGAGTAGTTCATGACAAGGATGTATCCGATTTTAATATATATTTTGCATTATTTTTTTCCGATACGATAAAACCAACAATGAATGTTAAACTGGAACCAAATACAATCCATTTTTAATATTCTTAATATTTTTAAAATTTGATTTCATACTCAATAAAGAGTAAGCGAAATTGAATATTGTGAAAATCAGTGAAACGTTTACTTGAGCAAATATAAATTATACCACATAAAAAGTAACACGTATATCCAAGCTATAACAATGATGGATCTTCTTTCCATCTAACTTATTTACTCCAATCTTTTTAGCTTAACAAATACCTGTATGATGAAAACAAACTCTTCTTACCTAAATCGAAATCCATAAATGATTCAGACGATATGTTTATTTATTATTCCAAACCGTTTTGCCCGAGGCTCCATTCGGTTTATTTATGAGAAGCTCCGAAAGAATTCATCAACCTTACTGACATTTGGCTGTTTGCTTTCCGTTTTTTCAAACATTTAATATGTTTGAAAAAAGGAGTAAGCACGTCATATTTCACTGGGCAATTAGGTTCGGCAATGGAAATTATATTATTATCCTACTACGCATTTTTTTCAATAGTCAAATTATGAGAACATCAAAGTTAAAACCCACGAATTTGAGTATATTGGTTGGTTGGTTATATCATCGAGTGTATCGGTTTATGATATTATGAAATCCGATTGTAATTTCTCGCGCTATTATTTTACTTACTTATTATTTTATATACTTAACTAGTATAATTAGTATTTGTTAATTTAATTTACCCGGTTTAATTATCTAACTTGTTAAGTTGAATTGCCTTTTGTCCAATTAGAGAACGCGCTACAAAAAGTCGTAGCGCCGTTTCGTAGCAAGAGTTTGAATAAAACGCTACAACAGCTACGATGTGCTAAAACTACGACGTACCTACGTTCTTTAAAAAATTTATCTGGGCCTTTCTTCGTATTTATTTTTTTCTATATGTAAGTGAAAAAAGTGTATTTGATATGATTAAAACCTTTTTCATTTAATACTAAGTTTAACCCGTGGCTGCGCTCGGGTGGAATTATATTGTCCGCTGGATCAATACTTGTTTACTGTTTTTTTTCGACAAGACAATACCTATGACCTTCCTTAAAGTTCGAACAATTAACATAATAGAGACTATAGCATGTCCAGTGTAGTGACGGCAAAATCCTGCAACGGGTTGGATAAAGTGTCATGTTGCGTCAATGTGTTCCCGTGACGCGTTGTTATAAGACCCGTGTTGGGGGTGGACGCTGCACCCTACTGGTAAATACCGTTATGATAGTTACCGTGCTTATAGTCTACCGCTAATATATATTTATTACTTTCAAAATAAATAATATATAAAATCAAATCAGCTAGTTTATTTCACCTAGGCTTTCGAAACCTCGATCTTTATCAAGACGGTTTCGAAACCCTAGGACGGACGAACTTCAAAATAAATTATTTTGTTATTTAATAGTCAAACAACATGATTTTTATGCGATGTATAAGTAAATCACCTGAACACAAGGCTAAGAAAAAAATACATGAAAAGCTTATTATTTTCAGTTTTTCGTAAGTGATAATAAGTATGTCTCAAAAATAATAATCTTACTAGGTTGAGAAATCGTATTGTATTGTTGACATTGTTGTATGAGTTTGTGATGAGATATAAATAAACTTTTGTTATAAGTGCATTTGCTTATTAGCAACTATTATATATGTATATGAGCAATATAATAAGCATATTTAATTTAGCGAATATGTTCATTATAATACTATCGAACATGCTTGCGTATACCATACGCAATACGCTACACATACGAGTAAATCTATGTGTAGTAAATGTAGTACGAGGTAATATTTGCGTATTTCTATTGATATTTGACTGGCCCGATGGTCGAGTGGTCAAAGACCCTGGCCACGAAACCGAGGGTCGCGGGTTCGCATCCCGCTAGGGGCAAATGTTTCGTGTGATGAACATGAACATTTGTACTCGAGTCATGGATGTTTATAAACGTATTTAAGTATGTCTATACGTTCACCTAGTATCCATAGCACAAGCATAAGCTTAGTTTCGGACTAGGGAATTGGTGTGTCAGTCTTGAGAATTTATTTTATTTATTTATTTATATTTCCCTAGATAGTATTGCGAAATGTGGATTATAAAATGAAATTGACGGAAAACAAATAATGTATGGGGTTTATAGTTCAATGAGTTGAGGCATTAAGACACACTACTTTTACTTGAATGTAAAATACATAGTACCTAATAATTTCAATACAGGAAGAAAAAATCATCTATCAATATATATATATCCTACGTTGGTTGGGGTCTATGTAAACTGCGTTTTTGGAAGGTGACTAATGTGCGTTGAGTTTGTGATAGTGTACAAGTTCACTTCCAGCTTTATATTTTTGTTTCTTTGACAAATAAAGTAATTACCGTAGCATTCTAAATTTGTGATCAACAATATTATGTTATGTCGTAATACGTATGACACGTATGTAACGGACCGTCTAACATAAAATAGGAGTCATCAAACATAAGCAACCAAGTACGTGTGCGAGTATACTCGTATGTCAACACTAAAGTACACACAGAACTCCTAAGGTCTTACCTATAGAAATGAGATGAAAGTAAACGATAAAAACTGGAAACGAGTCTCTGCACAGACGTGTTCATAATCTTAGTCACGCTACAAAGGGAGTACATAAAGTTTGTTCGGGAAACGATTTTCTGCTCGGAATGCCTTATGTACTTTGAAGTGATTTGGCAAAACGTAATCGAATAGAAAACTTTCCGAATGAAAACTTAACTTTGCGTTAATCTTTATTGGTGCTGTAGTCATTATAAAAACGGACAAAAGATTAAAGCACACAATTAAGTAGTGAAGTAATACAGTGAAGAAAAACTTTCTTGTAGTTTGCGCAGTATTTTTTTTTTTGGTTTTTAACTTAACAGTCAAGTAGTAAGTAAATAAGTAGTTTGGGCTATTAAACAAATCAAATTTATTGTATAAAAATAAACTGTTAATTACTCTAGCACTGGATATTTTGCATTAAGGGTATGCATGCTCTATTCCCAGGCTGTGTGAGATCGACACAATTTTTTTTCATTTTCCATTCATACTTATAGGTACGAAGATTAGCTGTTTTTTATCGTATGGTATGACACAATATCTCTATATATATTTGTTCTCTTCTGACCCCCTAACCATACACGTTTAATTTTAATTAATTTGCTAGGTTTTTATGAGATCTACTAATAAATGCGCTACGTTATTTCACGTGTCGACTTGTAAAATCGAGTCATACATATTTCGTGTTAAAGTCTAACCAGATTATCTATCTTATCAAATCTTTTCATTCTTCCATTGTTAGTATTAGACAACAGCTTTTACTTTGACCTAATTCCAAAGTAAGTAGTTTACGTACGTATACTACGGAAATCAGAATTAACGAAGATACTACAAATAAGCAGGCTTGAAACAAACACCTTTTTCATTACCAACTAGGTTTAGATGCTGTCATCGAATCTGCACTCCTTGTGGCCGAAGCAAAATCTGAACTGTCGCACCGATGAATTTATCAAGGAAATATTATCTTAATCATTTTTCATTCAAAACTCATGCATTTAAAATTTACGACCTAAAAACATCACTTCTAGCAATCGTACAGGAACGATCTTCCTCCGATGATCGTAACGTCAGCGGTGTCGAACTTGTCTATAATGGAGGCCGATTTACGGCGTCGCAATAAAATGAAACGCTCGTAATATTCGAGTTCATGGCGTCATTTACCGCGCGACTTCCCGGCGCTTTAATAGGGGGATCACAGGACTCTGCAGTACATTGACGCCCGTTGCCAATGTTTTGTCAATAAATATTGCTTTTAAGCTAAATGCCATCAGAATTAAATAGACATTTGTCTCAGACTACCAATACAATACAACCGTGCAATGAAGCTAAATGATGTGCTAGCAGAAATACCATGTTGCATACTTTCATTCGTTGCCCGCAATCCTTAAAGGGGTGGGCCCGAGTTTAGTAAGCAATGAGCTTCTCTAGAGAACTGTATCCTAGTAATAATCGGAGCAAATTGTTAAGGTGGTCTGATAAACCAGTAGAGTCACATTCGTAGGGCTTCCCTTTACTTTACACAAATACAGCTACTCTCTTATTTAATCATATTGTACTTGTGCATAGATTCCTCTTAGACACAAACACACACACCACACACACACACATACACACACACACACACACACACACACACGCACGCACGCACGAACGCACACACACGCACGAACGCACGAACCCACAAACACGCACGAACGCACACACACGCACGCACACACAAACGCACACACACACACGCACGCATACGCACTTTAAATGCGTTAACATGTTTTTATGTCATATTTTTCTGTCTGTCTATATCCTAAAAAAAAATATTATTTGAAATAGTTAATTTAATTAATATTATAAATGCGAAAGTTTGTATGTATGGATGGATGTTTGTTACTCATACACCCGAATAACATATAGGCTATGTTTCATCGATGTACCACGCGGGCGAAGCCGTGGGCAGAAGCTAGTAAGGTATATTTGCAATGGTGAAACTAACAATGTGTAGCTCTTCTTAGTAAAATACCCTTTTACAAGCAGCAATAAAATGCGGACAAATCATGATTGATTTTCGTTAAGATTTCACTTGGTTTACAAGGGCTTAAATGTAACTTTACAGGGGTAAAAGTGACTTTAAAGGGCCATAAGCCCTAAAAGCCTTTCATCTGTAGAAAGTAAATAGACCTAGACCCAGTAAATAACTACAAATTAGTTTAACTAAAGACAATGTAACGTTGGTAATATTCTAGTTCATTTGTAAGTCTCGTTACGATTGTACATTACGGTTGACCGGCGGACCCTGCCTTTGGATTGTTTGGAAATTTACATTCTCATTATTACACAATGATGAATAACTATACCAAACGCTGGCAATATTCAAGTTCATAGCACAATTTTATGCGTGATTTTCCCTCGGCGAATTTAATCGGGCGGTTCGCAAAGCTAAATGCGCTCCAATAAGTTTTATGTGTGTGATGCAAATGTTGATTTCGACATGTATCTAAAGGCTACATAAAGTAACAACATATGCACAAAATTATTTCTTATGTAAATATAATAGATTTCCTACAAGGGCGGATCAAGGGGGAGGGGAGGGTCATGGGGGTCATGACCCCCCCCCCTGGGCTGGGTCCAGGACCTAGGCGAACCACTAATTAAAATTGTTAAACATAATGTTTTTTAAATGTCCCAAAGGTCCTTTCGTACAACCCTGTCAAAGGCCTTCTCCATATCCACAAAACCGCAAAAAACCTTCTGGATTTGGCCAGATGCTTCTCCACGATGTTGCGAAAAGAGAAGACTTGATCCGTGCATCCTCTACCATTCCGGGTTGCGGGAGGCACAGGGAACCCCCCTGTGCGTCCCGCAACATTCCATCGGATTTCACTCTCATTCTGCTTTCAATAATCTTGCCATACACCTTTGCTGCTAAGCTGATCAAACTGATGGTATATGAGTGGCACAGTCCATACGTGATCCAGCACCCTTGTACAGAGGCACGATGACTGCCCGTCTCCAGTCCATTGGGACCTTTCCGTTTCTCCAGCATAGATTGCACAAGAACCAGAAAGCGTCCTGGACGCTAGCGCCACCTAGCTTAATCATCTCCGCAGATACCTTGTCTATTCCCGCGGCCTTTCCACTTTTCAGACTTCGTATCGACCATACAATCTCATTCATAGTGATGTCTTTATCAGACGCTGGCACCACAGTATCAGACATAGCCTCACTCTCAGTGCCAACATCCGAGACATACTCATACATTTCTCTAAAATATTCACTCCACCGTTTTAACACCTCATAAGGGTTTGCAAGAATGTCACCAGCTTTAGATTTAATCTTTACCATTCTGGACGCCGACGAATACCCCCGAGACCTCTTAACCTCCCTCCAAAAGAGCTTGGAATTAGCCTCGAAACTATTCGTCAGCCTCTCTTCTTCATTCATAGCTACTCTTTTAAGCTTCTCTTTCACTAAAGCTTTAGTTTCACTCTTGCAATAACGGTATATTTTTTTTTTCATCTCAATCATACTTTCATCCATTTTCAAAGAAGAGACATAGTCAAGTAAGGCCTTCTTCTTTCTCGCTACGGAGGCTTTGACTTCCTCATCCCACCATGCGTCACCTTTCATTGTTTTACGTCTCTTTGCGCATCAAAATGTTTCTTTTGCACTGTCCACCAAACTCTCTTTCAAAATGTTCCAGCATTCGTCAACATCTAAGTCAGAAAGACTCGCATTCGCAAGTCTTTTATTGACTAAGCCTACATACACACTCCTTACATTTTCATCTTCCAGTTTTTCACTCCTTATCCCTTCAGTGCCCCCGTATGGAGTACGCACTCGCCAGTGCCTCCACTTCTGCCCAGCAAACTGGCATACAACCAGGTTGTGGTCTGTTTCAAGAGTAGGGCCTCTGTAGGCTCTTGTATCCAATATACTATTGCGGAGGCGGCTATCGACTAAAATCAAATCAATCACACTTTTTTGGTCATTCCGTCTCCAAGTATACGTGTGAATATCCTTATGACGGAAAATAGTGTTTGCCACAAGGAGGTTCCGTTCCAAACATACTTCTAAGATTTGCTTACCAGCATCATTCACTCTCTTGTCTCCATATGGGCCAAGGACTGCTTCATAGTCAGATCACTTGGTGCCAACCCAACCATTCAAATCTCCACACATAATTATCCTCTCATTTCCTTCAGTCAGGTCCATAATTTCTCTAACAGACTCCCAGAACTCCTCTTGTTCTTGGCGACGACTTGGCGGCTGAGCTTACTGGCGCATAGCCTGCAACCAGAAAGACTCGCGTAATACCCAGTTTAATACGAACCCAAAGAAGTCTCGGGCCAACTAATCCATAGTCTTTCACACCAGAGGCTAAGCGAGAGGAAAGCACTACTCCAACTCCACCGCTGGCATGACAGCTCTGCTCCACACCAGACCACAGAGCCATCATACCACCAGGAAGCTCATCTGCCCTTCCGCTTAGTCTCTGTCAAGCACAGAACATTCAGGCGCCTCTAATTTATTACGTCAATCATCTCATACATCTTATCTTTCATTCCACCTCTTATATTCTACGTGCCTATATGGCACTCTGTTCTCCTCGTTTCGCTGTGTTCGGCGTGGCGTGAAGGGTGGCGGGCCCCTTCGCCGCACTCGCCACTTTACCCACCGACGAGGGCTCGCCGGTGCGCGTCGCATCGGAGGAACGCCCTACCCCGCACTGCGGAACTAGTTCGGTCCAAGGTTGCAATCCGAGAAATCGGATTGGCAGGAGTCGAGAAATCTTTAAGTAGAATACTGCAATCGAACTCAATTGATTTAAAAAAAGCTGCAGACGCTATTAATGATACTATAAGTGTTCTACAAAATAAAAGAGAAAATGCGGACGTAATTTACCGACAGCTTTTTGAAGAGGCTAAAGAAGTAGCTGAGCAGCTAGATGTAGAAATTAAATGTCCCAGAATAGTGTCAAGACAAATACATAGAGCCAATAACCAACCTGCTCAATCTGTTGAAGAGTATTCTAGATTCAATAATAAGTGACCTACAAGACCGTGTGTCTCCTGAAGTACTAAATTTGTTTCAGCTAAGCATTTTCATGCCAAAAAGCGAATACAGTAATCAAGACATTGAAACTGTGAAACAACTAGCAACTGATTATACATTGTTACTAGATATACTCCAGTTTCTGTCGTTGTAAATGAATATCGGCTGTGGATGGTGAAGTGGCAGCGGAGTCATGATATACCGCAGTCGATTTCTGACCTTATTTTAATTTGCGATATTGAGATGTATCCTAATATAAGATTTTTTTTATGTATTATGGCTACACTACCTGTTAGTGTAGCGACAGCGGAAAGATCTTTCTCTACGTTACGAAAAATCAAATCGTGGCTAAAGGCTTCCATGGTTGAAGAACGTCTAACCGGACTGCCAATTCTCCACGTCGATAAAAACGTACCCATTGAAGTAGATGAAGTGATAACGCGTTTCGGAAGAAGACGTAAAAGAAAAATTTATTTTGTCATTTAAATATATGTATTTTTAATTACAGTAAGTACTTATATACATTATTAAAATACCTACTTTTTACTTCTTGTGCCTTCCCCCTGGCACCAAACCTGGATCCGCCCTTGCTTTCCTATTATACACACAAACATATTGTAATGATCAGTTAAAATTTGGTATGTGCGCTGTAATTCTAACTATTCACAAACAGAATTTTGAAAAGGCTTCAAACCTAAGATAGGAAAAATAAAAAATATTATAAAAAAAAGTAATCTATTATTATTGGGAGATATCAAGATAGTCCAAGCCAATATCAAGTATTCTTTGTGGCTTAAATTACTCATATGAATTCACAAGTTTACATGGGAGAGATTCGGTGTTGTAATTAAATCAACATTACTGGGTGCGAATTACCGAAGTTAATCATAGCTTACTGCGCAGACTTACTAGAACACTGCGCTGTAATATCGTATAACAATTGGCTGATCCGCTCATATAAATAATCCCCACATTATGTCTAACGCCATTTCCCGTTACGCCTTTCCACGACTACATAGATTACGTTAGCTCTATGTATATGTCGCAGGCAATGGTATGATTCGGCATTTTACAAACAGCGTCGTCCGTTTATAAACGCTCGCTGTTTTGAAATATGCCGAAGGCAAAATGTATATTGCGGTCATTGTATAGTTTGCCGCAAGTATTTAGTTTAGGTCAGGATAGGTGGTAGTTAAAATAATAGGTATGACGACGAGCGAAGCGAGGAGGAGTGTTAGGTACAACTGCGACCCTACGGCCAGAACCGAAGAAGAACAACCAATGTCGAAATTATAACAACTGATTTAATGAGTCGCTAATTTGCCTTCGGCATATTTCAAAACAGCGAGCGTTTATAAACGGAAGACGCCGTTTGTAAAATGCCGAATCATACAAATTGCTTGCGACATATACACGGCTTATTAGCAATGTAAAGTCAAAGCAATCCCTTTGTAATTATGGAATTTACCGAGTGTCATTTCCTAATCAGAGCGCAGGCATCCGGATGGATCTACACGTTTTCGCATCAAAGAAAATACTTTGGGATCCCTTTTAAAGATTGGTGAAATTGTAGGGATACTATCCCCAATATCCGATTTGAAGATGGTAACGGGTACCTACGTGACTGAATTACTGGAAAACATTTTTGGCATTCTAAGGGATGGGCTTTGGTGAAATATAATTGTATGTAAGATACATAATTACAAATTTTAAATCTTTCAGGTACGGTTACCTTGATTTGCAAACATAGAATCGAAGTCGGTTTTACAATTTAATGACATGAGTACAAGTCAAATAAAAACAACGATAACTCAGTTTACCTACTATTGAATATGGAAAAACATAACATTGATGAATAAATTTTAACTTAAACAATTTGTCAGCGTATACTTTTCTGGGCATAGAATTTATAGTGGCTCATTATTAAATCACCCAATCATTCGTCTTGTATCCAGGACTGCGTTACTTTATGTTCCATAGTAGGTATTTGTTTTAACAGATTTTAAAAGATGGCCTTTCTAAATTGGCTGTGATTCATTCTATCTCTACTCATACTTTGTTATTGTTGTATATACATACACATAGTATGTAATAAAAAATAATAACGAAAAACGAAAGCCGTAATAAATATAATGAATAGACGTTTCCATAAACTTCATGTCTGGCTGGATTCGTAACAATGTAAATCACGCCCTTGTTACCTAGATAACCATAAAGTTCCGCGACATTTATTGAAACTGGATATCTCCCTCATACCTACTTCCAAACTAGAGAGGGGAGACGTAAACATGTTTATTCGGCAGACAATAACAACATGACTCTATCCCTAACGTAGAAGACATAAAGTCTAAAATTAAATAAAAAGCTTTTAGATTAGAAAACAATTAAGAATATGCTCCCTCGTGATAAGCAAAATAAATGACTATTAGATAGATTTCCTAATAGTTCTAGCAAGTCAAGATCAAGTATTATTCAATAGTTTCTTTGTTCTTAGAAGTGTGTGGGATTGATCACAGCTTTTGGTATATAGAATACTGCATGAGGATATAAAACGGGCAAAGTATTTGAACGCTTCACCCTATCTTAATACCCTAAGGGTGAATGTGAACGATCGACTGGTCCCTAAACAATCCTATGCAAGCAACAAGGCATCTTTTCATAAATATTCAACTAATTTTCATCTACGGATCATACAGTAGATATGAAAAAATTTTAAGGGAGAGACACGCTTATGACATGAAGCTTATTTAAACCCCACACACGTCTATGTATGCTAGTCATAGCTGTCTATATTTTTATTATATTCAAAAACAACCGAAAAATAAAAGACCTACCATCTGGCAAAGAACGTTGCAATACGGTCAATATGTTAAGCTGAAAGCATTAATATCAATTAATATTGATATTGAATAATGGACACGCGTCTTTTAACCGAGGAGTGCGGGTACAAACCCGGGCACGTACAACTTTGGATTTGTAACCATGATCCAAAAATTGTCTGGTTCCCCTATCTTAGGGTTACGAAGATCAGATCGGCAGTCACTTCAATGTAATTACCAGACTCGCTTAATCCTGAATCATGGTCTAAGCGGACCTCGTCTAAGCACGGGACATAACGCTAGGAAGATGATTATTATTGAATAATTAATACGTGACGCGCATAATGTAATCATTAAGCATATCGCGTTTAGTTCCGTTTGTATTATTTCAAAGAATAATGCAACATTAAACACAATATTATTTGCTGAATGGAACACCTTCTAAAGTTTACCAACAGCTTCTGAAGAGCTTCCGAACTAACCGCTTACATTATTGTTTCAATCATCGTCAGCAAAACAATGAATTATTCACTTAGCACACTCGTTACAAACATATATCAATCAACTAACTATATCTCGTACCAAGGACCATTATTTTTATCTTTTACGCAGTAGAATGCTAAACAATTCAATTGTAAAGGTAAACATTTCTTTTGACTGTAAACGTTACGGCATTTTTGTAGCTAACGTGTACTAAAAGATCGTCTGGGTGTTGCAACTTTATTTTTCAGGGCCTGTCACGCTGTCGCTTATTCTTCGTAACTTCTTTAGTGATTGCTCTTTTGTCTGTATTTTAAGGGTTTATGTTACTTACGTAAGGCTGTCTTGAGTTATACACTTAACATAATAAGCGATTAATTCATTCCCACTTTGCTGTAACGCATTTTTTTCTGGTCGGTAATAAAATACGTCATAGCTATGGTGATTAATGTTTTTTAAAAGGTCGAATCACTCGCCATCAGAAGAAAACTTAATCTTGTCTTATAAAAAAAAAATATAATAAAAACACATGCAATACCTACGTTCACCCACTCAGAATTATCATAAGTATTATTATGTTCTTGTCCGAGTTTCGAGCAAAAGTTTAATTTATTATACCACTAAAGGTTTGTTAGGAAAACCGTTCTTACTGTTTGTATTATGTTACACATTTACACATATTCCTAAAAAAATCTAATCTATACTGTATATATACAACTTACTAATATTAAAGCTGAAGAGTTTGTTTGCTTGAACGCGTTTGAAATCTCAGAAACTATTGTTCCAAATTAAAAAGATCTTGTTGTGTTGTATAGTTAATTTTTAGAGGAAGGCTTTATGCTATATAACATTAACCATAGCACAGTTAGTATCTCATAAATGATAAATGACTATCCAATGATCTATATTCACTTATAACTAAAAAACGTAGAAAATTGTCACCAAATAAAATAGAACCTACTTATTTTAATTAGGTATTGTAATATAGCAAAGGTATTCAACAGCCGTCATGTTTAATATGACGGTATCTACGATCTTTATTGTACCCATATCAAGTTCCTTAGAGTTGAAGAACATGAAGGGACGTCCAAATAATGAAACGTGACATAGGTACGTACATAACTCGGAATTTATGTAAACACCCGATGGGTGTTTATAATCTCGGGATGAAATAAACATAGCTTTTTATGTAGGGTACAAATGTAAATGAGTAGAGTCTTCATTTGCCAAATTGTCTTTGGTTAGTACCCTTCGAGGTAGAAACTGGCAAACCTGTATACTAGCATAAAAATTTGTACTCGGTACAAATGAAATAAACGTGAATCTTATTTTTTTTTACTAGTTGCATTAAAGACTTTAATTTCCATGGCAAGCATTTAAAAAAAAATATATATTTTTCATTCTATTTCTATATTATGGGAACTTCTTAAAACTATACTAAACACGGTTTTACGTAGGTAGGTACATATTATATTTGAGGAAATAAAATGAACGTTCATACCTATATATTATCACACCTGTAATCCCCGACGGTGTAGCCAGTCCAAAGAGCAGTGAGCCCCATATACCACAGTTAGATAAAAATATATAACAAATACAATATTTTATTCAAGTAGGGTAAAAGTCAACTGTACCAGTAAAGTAAAACGTTCTGACTTATTTATTTATTGGACACATGCGCATATTTGAAAATTTCTGCAATAATTTCATATCACTTATCATAAAATGTCGAGTCAGTAACAGAATAAATATCCATGATACAAATAAATGCTTCATTCGGGATTTGAGCGGCTTAATCATGTTTTCGCGTTCATACGACAAAGCATCGCATCGTTGTCGGAATAACACGCCTTTGTGCCGGAATGCACAGGAAAATCCTTTTAGCGACGATTGTGACATTTTATATACATGTCGATGTCTAAATAATGAAATTTAATACTAAATACGAAGTACTATCTACATATCTATCTAGTCTCAAGTTGGTCTGGGACTTAAAAAGAAGGTGCCAACTGTGTTTCTTGCCTAGCAAGTTGTAAAAGGCGACTAATGGTATATTGGGTTGTGGGTATGTGATTGTGTAGGCGACGAGTTAGCCAGTTGTCACTACTTTTTCACAGTTTTCCATCTAACCCAGCACTTAAGATACCACAAATGCAAATTAAGTATATAATGCTATGGATTGTTTTATTACAATTTTATCATCGGTTTTAATGTTAATTGTTATAATTGTATTGATGGCGTTGAAAGCTAACTAGTAACTTAATAATATATACGTTAATTACACAAGACATTTACATATTTATGCCCCATTTACATTCAATACAAAACTACAACTAAAATGTGGCGTATTTCGATAACAAATCCAAAAAAGCCACAAATAGTATTTTTTACGAGACATCTTCATGAATGTAGGTATATGCATTTAGTAATACATTATGCATATACATGAATGTAATACGTAGTTCTAACTAAAACCAAAAAAAAACAATTTTTAAAATTTTCTCTGCCTGATTGTTTCAGATAATCTCCGAATCCGCTGAAATATCCGAACCGCATGTTTATGGTTATAGATATTCATCACTTTTCGCTACTTACTAGATAATCTGTGTAACAATAGGTCTTAGTATTTTGTCTCTGGATTTATTCCCTCTTCGCATCGCAATGATTGATGAAGATTCGTCTGAGTTATATTGAAATAAGATTGGTTGGATCGCCTCGTTCGCGTTTGCGATCTATACGTTTGTACTGGGAATTTGCGATCTAATCTTTCAATTGGAAGCGTCTATATTGAGGTTTGAAGGATTTCAACGACAACGATTGGACAATGATTCTGGTTTTAGCGATTTTGAGATTTTGTTTCATATTACATTGACGAGACTTCCATCTTGACTGGACCGTTGGGCGAGTGGTTAGAGTCCCTGGCACTGAAACCGAGGGTCGCGGGTTCGAATCCCGCTAGCGGCGAATGTTTCGTGTGATGGACATGGACATTTGTATGCGGGTCATGGATGTTTATAGACGTGTTTAAGTATGTCTTTCCTTTCACATAGTCTCCATAGTACGTACATACTCGTACTCGTTCATAGTAAGAGATATTTACAACCCGCGTTCACTGTTTGCAATTGTAGCTAAAAGCATACTTTTTATCGGACAAATAGCACAGTCGTTGTTTGGCATATGGACAATAAACCTAGGGATTGTATATTGTTCGTTGAAATACACATGTATCGCACACGTTATACTAGTAATGTTTCGCTTTTGCATTGGTACGGACTCAAATAAAACAACAAAGGGGTGGTTGGTAGACAGGCAGTTTTGAAGATAATTAGTAAATAGCTTTACGTATTAAAATCATCTTTGATTTAAGATTGTTAAATATCTTAACGAAATTGACATGTCAAATTCTTAATTTTCTTAATGAGCTATCCTGTACGTTGGAACACAAATACGTAGTTAAAAAATTTGTTGTTAAAGATGTATTTTATCTGCCTCTGATCTGACTCTGACTTATAGAGTGAGAGGTAAAACCGTAATTGTTTTCCACTACAAACATCAAAAAATAAATAACTCTCTCATTTTATTAGTTAGGATTCAGATATCTAGATTCGTACGACAAACTATACTCAAACTGAACGTTTAAGCTCAATGCACACAGTAAATGGAAGTAGATTAAGCACTTGGATCCGCCATAGGTATTTGCCTAATCCCGAGAAGTAAGTCGGCTGCCTAACTACCTATCCTTACTACACAGTCTGGACGTAGAATAAACTCCATTAGTGAAGCGTATTTATTCAATTCATAGTTAAGTATCTGTAAGTTCTAAAGTTTCTTGAATAGACTTGAATTTTAATAATAGCATTTCTGAGCTTGTACATGCTTAATAATTTTGAAGATTGAGATGTAAATTTAACACAAATTTTGAAGATGGGTAAATTATACATTTATAGTTCTACTAATCTAAGATTCCTTTTAACAACTTATTATTATGGTATATGGGCGTACGTGATTTTGTACTTGTAAAAAAATATTTTTTATCACAGCATAGTTGCGGGTTTGACAGATTGTGCTGGTGGGACTATGGACATATAACGATTCCCACGGTTCCCACCACTCGAGCGATGAGGAGCGCCGCGGGGTTTAGTGGGTATTCCCGTCCCTGTACAAGGCGGGTGAGTCCCACACACCACGTCGTTCCCCTGGACGGCGTAAAGGTGCGCAAATGCATTCCCCGCGTAAAAAAAAATAAAGCTTTAACAGATTGTAAACAATTATTATTCAAACTATTACCAAGTAAACGTTTAACGGACTGTGTGATATCAATATTCATTAGCGCCAAACAACTACCACATAAAATCCTTTTTGTTTCCAGAGACTTACAGTGTTGTTTCATCTTTTGTACTTGTTTTTTTCTCTCATGATTTAATAATAAAACGAACCAGTTTTTTTATGCGTCTTAAGCTTATGTCAGTTTATTATGTACCTAGATATATCTACCTACTTAGATATTAATGCAGCCGAATTGCCCGCGCTCGTATGTCGCCTCAACATTCCTCCCTTTGACCTAGTCATTCGCATTCCATTCCTGTCCTGTTACGTCACAGTTCCACGTGTCGTCTCATAACACGTGTATCATATTGGGCTACGAAGGGCCCCTTAAGATCTCTGCAAGGCTCTCGCAGTGGAGTGGCGGTCACGGATTGTTAGCGATATCAAGTTAAACTACGCTAATCGCGGTAGTGGATAATTGATCATATCGAACTACGTATATTGCGGTAGTAGATGATTGACCACATCGAACTACGAATACCGCAGATCAGTATTGCATGATTGACTACTTATACCGAATTGTCGCATTATGTTAATGTCTAATGTGATATACGCAGGGCACCAGGAACTAATGATTCAATGATAGGCTTGTCTTGATAATGCCTATATACACCTTGAAACGTCAACGTTCACAAGGTAGAGTACCCAAGGGTAATAAAACTAAAACAATGATGTGGCATGACCTATCATTGTTGAGGTAATGTTTAAGTAAATTTTCATAAATCTGAATGTTTTGTATTAAATAATAGTCCAACAGTGAGATTTATAAAGGTTATAATTGTGTGCATGTTATTTGAACAAGTATTATATATATTATATTTTTTACCCTAGAAGATACCACAAAACCTGATTTTGTCGTTTGATTTTAGTTTTCAAACTTATTAGCCAATTTTTAATTATTATTGTAGTACTTACAACCTAATTAATTTTACTAATTACTATACACGTAACAAAGAAATAAATATTTACTTATTTAGTTTGACCTTTCTGGTAAAATTTATATAGTCTTGATATTGAATAAAGTAAGTATGCTAAGTATATACCAAAAAACGATGTTTAAAATAAAGAAAACAATTAGTTTGTTACAATACATTGACATTTACAAAACAATTTACACGTTAGCATGTTCCGATAATTCGTATATATGCCTTACTAAGCATATACGATAAGGCATATACTTATCCCCCTACCCTAGTCGCAACGACGCAATTATGCTAGCCATGACATCGGCTCAGCAGTTCGCGACGCAGCCCCACACCTCAAGTCGCCTGTCGTTCCGTCTTTGCCGGCGAGGATTCGTCGCGCCGCCCCCGCTAGCTCCTTATTCGCGTAACCAGCCCACGCCTGGTCGCTTCTATCCCCAAACCTACGTGCGTCTGCCCTCTTCCAGCAACGTCCTGAGCCGAGGTTCGAGCCCCGTAGGGGGCGCCCTCAGGCTGTTGCCTAAATTTTTAGGGGTGACACCTTCCCGCTCCTCTGCCAGTCCGGTAGGTAGTAAAGGCCGCCTTAGGCCAACTACCGATAGTCCTCTCGAAAAAAAAGGCATTTACGAAAACAGGTTGACACAGGTTATACATAAAAAGGCCATCGCTGAATCCAAAAAATAAGCTAAAAATTGAACTTAAACTGTAAAATTACACATATCGTAGAAAAGATTACGACTGATGTGACAGCTACGCTTAAACAAGTAAAGTACCTTTATTCGTATCACTCAATATACAAAGTTCAAACCTCAATTGGAACGCGATGGATACGTAATATAAGAGTTTAGTAAACTTCCACCCAACTATATATTCATTACATTGATTTAGAAACGTTGAATAAAAGGAAAACATGGACGATAACAGTTTACAGCAAAAATACACATTCTAAATCCGAAAAACGAACAACATGACATTTAAGTATAACAAAAAAAAAGAAATAGTATGAAATAAAAATAGTTTGTATCAACTGTGTTTCCTGTCTAGCATATCGTTAAAGGTGATGATGATGAAGGAATGGTGTAGTATTTGATATTGGGTTTTCACAATTGAAATTCTGTAGGGCTCCTTCATCTATTTTTAATCGAAGATTTTTAGTTAACTAGCATCAACTGATCATCGTTCTGATTACGCAAACGTAATTGTCGCTTCCAAACTCTTTCGTGTCTCGGCTAGATGAAAATCGATTTATGATTGATGGCGAAACTTTAGACTCCTGTTTTGTATTCTCGGAATGACGGTGCTACTAAATTCTAAAATGCTTTATATGTTTACTAACGGTTAGTAACTGTCTTGGGGAAGCTAACCCAACAGCGCCGATGGATAAGTTAACGCTGACGATACTTTTTTTATATTAAATTAACAATAGTGAATATATATTTAAGTGATGGCTCCTAGAGGCTATATTCGTAAGTCTTAAGCGTATTTTGTAAAATATACTTATATCCCTTGGCAAATGACCTCAATGTCTGTAATTATTTATACATTAGCAATTAAAATTACACAAAACTGTATAACTACACTTCACGCCACTTTCCTAGCGGGGAAAGCAGAGAGAACAATTTACATTAATCATAATCAATATATATAAAAATCAATGCCACTTTTCGTTGTAATTTTATAACTCAAGAACGGGCTCACCTATCCTAACCAAATGTTTAGGCTTTGTTCGGACTATGTAGTAGATGGTTTATGTGAAGTTTGCACAAAATCAGTAGAGCGGTTCTTCATTTATCACATTTTTAATATTTCACTTTCTAAGTAGCGAAGCACGTACCGGGCCGCTAGTAATATTATAAAGAGGAAATATTTTATCGTTTGTTTTTTTGCATTGAATAAAATCGGTCCAGTAGTTACTGGACCGATTTGAAAAATTATTTCAGCAATTGAAAGCTACTATATCAGCGAGTAGTAATATTTTATCCCCGTATTCCCGAGGGATCAGGAGCTACGCGGCTGAAACCGCGGAGCGCTGCTAGTAGCATATATGTAGATCGTAGACAAAAAACTGCCCAATGAATATGTAGCTAGGGTCAATATACTCATTTAGTGTACCTAAATATAATAAAATGAGAAGCACCAGCATCTTGTTATTATTTCCCGTCGTGAACCCTAAGCGATAATGAGTGAGCTACAATATATTTCTCACCATTATCCGGTCCCAAATTGGAATATTCGGTCTATTTATATACTATAATAATAATAAAACAGAGACAGAAAACAACCCAAAACGATTCCTTCAGTATAAGTATTGGATTTATAGCATCAAGGTGTATAACCTTAATGACTTAGTATCGAGATACTTTTAATTTTATACGATAAAGCAATATATTGTTCCCATTCCCGTGGAAACACGGGCATAAAATATAGCCTATGTTACTCGCTAATAAGGTAATTTTTCATTGGTAAATGAATATTTCAAATCGGTACAGGCGCATTGTAGCCTATTCAATTCAAACAAACAATCAAATCTTTCCTTAAAATAATATTAGTAGGTGTAAATAATTTTTTCCTGTAGTAATAGCTAAACATTATTTAACAATGCGTAAATTTCTCAAGCCTGAACTGGTAACAGATATGATTTAAAAAGTTGCTAATGTTTAAATTAAATGCAAATCTTAAACGTTTCTGGTGCTAAACAAATGAAAGTAGCGAAGAAGTACGTCAAAATGAGTAAAAGCATCTGTTCCGATCAGCGCATTCTATCGGCCCCGTCAACTGCCTAATTTCCGCCCCGGGCTCACAATATGCTACGATTTAATGCATCTGTGTAGCCTAAGCTTTGTTTAAGTGGTGGTAGCTAAATGGTAAGGACATGCGCCTCATAACCGAGGGGTCCGTACCACTCGGTCTAAACCCGAGCACGTAGCTCTCGATTTTTCTAATCTATGTATGTATTTATGCTACTAACTTAGCGGTGAGGGAAAACATCGTGAAGAAATCCATAAATTCAAATACCCATGATCCAAAATTGTCTGGATCCCCTAACTTAGTGTTAGGAAGGTCAGATCGACTAGATATAATTCCACCAGACTCGCTAAATCTTGGATAATGGTCTATGCGGATCCCGTCTAAGCACGGGGCGCAACGCTAGGAATCTTACTAGCGTCATCATCTAATGATAGCATCATCTGATGATGATGTAGCCTAAGCTTTACGTCTTGCAGCTACCAGGTTAGAATCGGGGCTATTTCCGAAGACAGTTTTTGTAGTCTACCTAATAACACCTGTGAGGATTTTTTGTTGTTTGTTGCTCAAACACATTACTTACATACACACTTTTACGGTTCAAAGAATTTAAATAAAATTCAGTACAAAGCTGGAACCTGGCCTAGTTTGCTACGTGACCTTTTTATCCTTCGACGAAAAACATATATCACCCAAAACGCGTAAACACCTTTCTGTGGTCGAATTATTCCTACGCAAGCGATATCATGAAAAAACTGTTATAGATCGATATCTATAACCAGACTAGGCAACGTAAGCAAACATGGCGTAAATTAGTATACTTAACTACTTACATACCTGCATATTTTATGAATAAAGCAAATAAATACCAGACACCACCATAATAATTGATTTGATTTAAAGGACTAGAGTCCATTAAAAAATCAGAGACAACGAAGATATCACAAACACTCTAGGTGTTTCGAAACAAATATCTATTTCATCATTAATTGTTATTGTTGCTGGATTTTTCAGGGCATGCGTTTAAGACCCTTGCGTTTAATGCAAATTCGGGAAACTATTGCAGTGTTGTAACGCAGCTGTCAAATATGTCTCAACCTACTTGATCAACTTAATAGGAAACGGCTGACGAAATGGAACAGTGCCAATGAAAATATTCTACTTGTAGGTTGGATTTTCAGCACTTCGCGATATACCCGAACGTCTAATTTCTTTCTCCACGGTATGGCACGGTATTGTATGATTCATAAATATAACTTGTCATAAATACTTGTTCTATCAACATTGATGGAATGAATTCAAGTCACAAAGAGTGCCACCCACGTCCCCTTACATACCAACGAAGTCAGAATTGACCAAAAGCTGATTCGATTGAGTTGACCCCAAAAAGAAAACCACGTAAATGAGTCAGTGGAAATGCAAATTTCCTAATTGCAGCTTGCATTTTCAACTGCGCTAGATGCGATCGGTTCGTTTCAGCGGCTCGCGATACCCGGTCGTCTAATTTCCGCCCCCACACTGTGGCGCATAGCGCATGCATATGATCTGCTCATTTCGTGCTGCAGTCACTGATTGGTAATCAAATCTGCATTCTGTACCTAACCCTTAATAAGAGAAGTTTTTGGTAAGAACTATGTTAGATTTTTTTTTTTTAATTGACTATATTTGCAAGAGCTAGAAGCTCAAACTTTGAATGAGACAACTGTTCAATATCGATATAGCAATAAGTCTCGTCGTTTTGTATCGAAGAGCTTACCTAAATTGCAGATATTTAGATTTCTGTCTGATTTCCTATATTTTATGTTTGTTTTTCTTATTGAAATTAAAAAAGTATTCGATTGTGCATTCTTATTAAATAAAATAGCCATAATGTATATTCAATACTTAAATCATTTTTGTGCAATAGGCACAAAGATGTTTCAACGTTCTACAATTTCAATTCCACCCTTTCCTCAGCACACACACTTCAGAAAATTCTGAATAAGGGCTGTAGAATTGTCACGTCAGCCGTCGCACGCCGACGCAAGGGAGACACCTAATTTCCTCGCCGTCCGTGACTGTACATGGCCATCCTGTTGTCCGTGGTTCAGGCGCAAACAAACGTGCTAGTCTCTGGCGACTAAACGTAAATTACTTGTATTCAAGACTTGAATTGGGCGTTGGCGTCGCGGCAACAGGTGAATACTAATACTGACACATTCATAATACGCCATCTTGTGAATTTGCAGGCATGTCGCATTATATTGCGGTTTAGATACCTACACTAGGTTAACCTGAACAAATTTCATTCTACGTGAACCAGAATGTTGTCCGCATTGTCGCTTCGCTTTTGCAGCACATAAAGTTTTAATATAACGGAACAGATATTTTGTATTTTACTAAAGTAATTTGCCATCTATGTATCTATAAGTTTCATTTTGAGCTAAGACATAAAATTAACGTACAAACTTGCCTAGTAGGAATGTCTTATAAGGAGCCTAATGGTGTATTGAATGTTGGGTTTCTTATAATGTAGGCGAAGAGCTAGCCACTTTATTTTTGATTGAATGTGATTTAAGTCGCTTGATCTGCTTACCCCTTCAGAGACTGAGTTGTGATCACGCCCATAATCCCCGAAGGGGTAGGCAGAGTCGAAGAGACAGCAGACCCCTTTAACCACATTCAGCCAAAAATAAAACTGGGCTGGGTTAGTTAAATAGATAGAAAGTCGTAAAGAAAGCTTGTCGCCTACACCATCACATATCCAAAACCTGGTATACCATTAATCGCGTTTTACGACATGCTAGGCAAGAAACACAGTTGGCACATTCTTTTAAAGTCCCAGACCAACACGAGATGGATATATATATATATATGTATGTAATTATATATACTCGATGTATTTATTAAAACAAAATATACGACTTGATAAATATATTTGAAAATTGAACGAAACATTGTTTGCAAACTTGACTGTATCTCAAGTAGTTGTTTTAAGTTACTTAACTTACCAACAAATTCAAACTTAACCGCCGCTTACTTTAAACTTTTACAACTAAAACTTATGACGTAGGTACAGAAGTGTCGAAACTAGCTGAAATAAGTTTGGAAGCCTTAAGCGTGAAGGTAACGGTTTGTGCATACGTTTTCTATACCACTCTTTAATATCGTACTTGGTCTGTTACAGATACGTGCGTCCCTCAGCATGTACCTATACTCTATTCCATGATAACGATATCCCATGACCAGTCTTAGAGTCATCAAAACTTATCGATAAAGGCAATTGACTTAGGCGTGAAAATAAGAAACCCAGAATTATATTCGTTACTAAAATAGATATACTAGTCTGTATTCTAAACTTAAATTTTTTTATTTGTATGATTTATATCCTATTTGAAAATTTAAATGTAAAGAATGAATGAATTCCAATGAAATCATGTTCATATGTGTGGTCATTTAAATAATGACATAATACTCAGACTATTTTATTAACACCTAACTTAAGCACGCTTTGGCCATAATTGGATATTAAAAAAATATCAAAACAAGAAAATTTCCAAACAACACTTCCTTAACAATTCAGTGTGATGAAAGGAAAACAGCGTACAATTAAATGCCGCAACAAAATTGCAAGCTTTCTTCAATTTCAAGACTGAATAGTATTAGTATGAAAATGCATTTAAGCCGGAAAATAAAACGGAAAAGGAAGACAAGATAAATACTATCATGTTCCAGGAGTGAATAAAATATTTACTCGGTATAGGAAGACATGCTATGTGCAAACAATTGAGCGCTCTTAAACGAGTGATAAAACGAGTCAGCAAATAAAGTCAAGGGGTTTCTCGTTTATCGATTGGGACTCGATAAAACTACTTGCTATTCGATTGTAGGTAGAATCCTCCTTTAGTTATTCATGTGACATGTGAAAGTAGGAGGAAGGAAATAAGGTTATAGGCGGGTCAATTCTGTTACAGGACGATTTGACCGCTTATTCTTATCAATATTCTGAACAAGCCTTCGATATTTGAAAATAAAGCATCACATAAAAGAGAATCGCTTTTGGTATTAGGTACTTTTGGACGTAACACACACAGAGCCACATTAATAGTATAAAAAATATATTGGTTCATCTTTCTGGTACAAGAAAGGACCTGTCTATCTACTTTGTATAATACTTTATAGTTTAATTTAACTTCTTTTCTTAAACAACCGCTTGATATTTTGATTTCTATTACGCTTTTCTTTCAGCCATTCCTGAATTTTGGCGATCTAATGACGATGCAACTGATATCCACCTCTATCACGATACCAAGCTTTTGAAATGCTTAAACAAATATCCTGTTGAATAACAAATACAAACAGTTGTTTCTATATCGTAAAACCGTGTTTATTGAAGGAAAATTCTCTGGGCTACAAAATTCAAAACTTTACACCTGCGTCACAATAAGGGAGGAAATGCATTCGATAGACATGAAAGCGCCACCTCGCGACACCCGCGCCCGTCGAGTCTCCATCCGATTGAATTGCATCCCATTCAAGAAGATGCGATACAGTACAATACATGTTCTGCCACATTTTATTGTTATAATACAGTTGTTCATATGTTTCCCATCACATGTTGGTCTGGGGCTTGAAAAGAATGAACCAATTGTTTTCCTTGCCCAGCATATCGTAAAAGGCGACTGGTGTCACATTTACTTGACACTTGTGAATTGCTGATGGGTTTGTGATTACGTAGGCAATGAGCTAGCTACTTTTCAATACTTTTTAACAATATTTTATCTGATGCAGGGAATAGGGTGAATGGAGCGTTAGGAAAACTTCTAGGCAGTAAAGCCTTAACCCAGAAGGCCCAGCTTGCTATAGACAATGCGGTGCTGATTCCTACGCCAACATATGGAAGCGAGATGCGTGCGCTACGGAAAATCTGCGGTGTATCGCTCACAGATTGCGTTCGGAAGGATCACGTCTGTGGTCTGTGGGAAGGATGTGTACCGTAGCTTGTATGAAAAGGATCATGAATGTTGAAGAGGTGATTGAGGATTCGGTTCTCTCTGCATACCCCGCTAGGGAAGTGGCGTGAAATTTAGTTAGTTAGTTTATTTTATCTATCCCCGCTCAAACTTATTTTTGGCTGAAGTTGGTTAAAGGAGCTTACTGCTCCTTGGAATCCTCCTCGTCGGGAATTGCAAGCACATGTATTTATGTATGTATGTTCACGTGTTTGTATGTTGTCGTAATTCAATTTGTTTGTTTTTCACTCACTGTAATTGTTTCTGGCTCGGCAACGGTTTAAACAACTCACGCCATGGCGGAATGTCCAATGAATGTGACCGTTCCGATTCAATTTAGGAACATTTATCACCGGGATCTCCGTATTTCGAAACATCCGTTAGTCATTTGTTAGGTTTGTTTATGTTCTATTAGGTATCTATGTACAGCTCTGCTGTGTTTTGCGAACAGTGCGCCATTTTAATTTGTAATATGTTAATAACACAACTAAATTTCTTTAACCGAGCCAACGTAGTATTAAGGAATTTTTTTTGCGTAAGTATTTTTTAACAATAATAAATAAAATAAATATCCGACGACATCACATACGTTGATCTGACTCCGAGGTACGTAGCTTAAGCACTTGTGTTACAGATATCAGAATCAACAGTGGTATTACAAATATATACTTAAATATTGGATATTAACACCCAGACACAGAACAAACACAAGTATTCATCATACGAATATTTATCCTGGGTGGGGATCGAACCCACAACTCTTGGCGCATGGGGCAGGGTCACTACCGAATGCGCCATTGAGCTTGCAATAATAAAGTTACATTAATGTAACTAACATAATCCCTTGGCTTTCAGTCAACATTCTCTCAGCGGATTTATTTTATAGCGGAAACTTAAGCAGTCTTTAGTTAGATATTAATGTACACGGTAGGTACATTTTGATAATTATTCAGCGTACAAAATGAACATCATTTAAAACAAATACGTATTACATCGTGTCGGAAAGAGTCTTCAATGAAAACACGGGTGGAATATAATAAATGATTGTTCCCAAGAGCAACAAAGGCCATTGTTCCTAATTTATGAAGCACCATATTATTTTCCGGTCCGCTAATAACTCTCAATTTCCGTGAAATGATCCGTGAATGTATCGGTAATTGAAGGAAGTTTTAATTGTACGACCAAGTTGCTATCGTTTCTATAGGGGGAGTGACGAGTTGCCACGCCGAGTGACCCGGAAACAATATTCGATTTGTTCTTGAAGATGTGGAAAGTGAAATTGAAGACCGAGATCGGATAAGGCGCGTTACAAAACGGCAACATTATTGAGAAATGCATTGTAACCAAAATCAATATGCGTGAATAATAATTCCATATAAGTATGTATCTTAAACAGCACTTCTAAATATTTCGTTTTTTAATCATCCTTTTGGATTTATTGTAATGAGGAACTTTTATTTAATCCTAAATTCATTCATACGTCAAGACTCTAATCTCGAAAACTAACCTAAATAAAAATACACCCTGTTAAAACGTATCAATGTATAATTTAAAACGTGTTTGCATGTTTAGATTAATATTAAAAAAAATCGATGAAATCAATTGGCAAAACCTTTAATAAAAAGTTATGTACGAGATTGGTGCAACAACCACATTGCTCCTTTTATGGTTTGCATTAAAAACATTCAGAGTTTTAATTGTGTCGAAGTTGGTAAGTATAGACAATGGGGCGTGTCGGAGGTCGCATAAGGCCCAGCTTCGTCCGTTCGGTGGCAAATATTCAATTTCTTTCAGAAACGGGGATGATAGATGGGCGATAAGGCGGCTGTCACACCGCACCGCCTGTGTGACGAGGACGGAGCAGATATTGAATTTTGGTTTTATTTACTCTCAGTTGAAATTAAATTGTCGCCAGCATTATATTAGAGTGCGATATTCTGTTTGAACAGTTTATTTACTCCAAATTTTTATCTAAAATATTAGCGACGCCTATAGCTATACTTTTTGAAATATTTTTTCGTAGGCTTTCCATCCATCCCACTATTAAACAAAATTGTAATTAATTTTATTCGGAGAATATTCCGTGGCTTAATAATATATTTCTCAATTTTGTACATCAATTACAATTAATTTGTTTTGTATTTTCTTTTATAAAATATTTATCTTTATGTATGTTTTTAAACTATGATTTATCGTTTGAGACTAATATATAACTAACTAAACTTCACGCCACTTCCCTAGCGGAGTAGGCAGAGAGAACCGAACGCCATATGGCACGATCCTTACACACCTCACTCGCCTCTTCAACATAATAACTAATAAATAAATATAACAATATGTATTTTTAACAAGAGAAATCAACTAAATATTACAAATACTTGTATATCTATACGATTTTCCTTTATGTATATGTTAAATATTTAACTTATACCAGTAATAACAATCACCCTCGCTGCATCCCCAACGTTATCAGATCATCAAGCAGGCTGCCATTTCTATTAAAGCCTTTATTTACACAGCTATAAAAGATTATGTTTGTTTTTACGATTTGTTTTGACGCTGTAATTTAAATCATGCTTTCAATTTTGCTGCTTTGAATTGACGCTGTTAGAATTATACTTTATATAAAATTTATGTTTAAGTTATATAAATTATGTTCTGTGTTCAAAAACAGAAAAACTAGTAAACAATTGACTATTATTTTTTCCATAGCACCTCTGACGTCGTACTTTCCTCTCCGCCGCCATAGCAACAGAGGATCACAACTATGTAGTTGTCAAAAATTGATTTCGGCGCTTCCACTTATTTCTTTGACGTTCTTTTGTTTTTCTACCGTTCAGCTGTTTTTTTCGCTCTTTACTTCCATGCACTTGTTTTTGTTATTAAGAAGATAATTCATAAATATGCAGCCGTTCTAACGGCTACATATTTTTTGTAATTCCATAATATTAGTGAATTTTGTGTTGACAACTGGCTTCAAAACAAAAGAAGAATATGTAGATATATTGGCAAGCTAAAGTGTAAGGAAAGCGGTTTTCTGTTTCTCTGTTCATATGCTTGTGACACTTGTTTATCATAGCGGTGGGCTAAGAGGGCTACCTCAGCGTAAAGGTTACGTTCCTAATCACAGCCTTCAATTTTCGATTTAGACCAGAGGTTCCCAAATTTTTTATCCCATAGAGCACTTTCAAAATGTTTGTGGTCCCGGTGGAACCTCAGCAGCTACATTTCTACCATATTCCCAGTCAACAAAAAATGTGAAGATTAGATCTTAGACGAAATAACAGTTTTTGAAAAAAGAGTGAGAATTATTGATTAATTAATTAATTGATTGTGGTGTGAGCGAATGTCTAAAAATTAAAGTTGGCCAGAGAGGCTATCACATTTTATCTACCTATAGGTGAAGTCAAGCCAACAGAATAACTTTCGTGGACCCCTGCTTACGAATTGTGAATCCCCATTTCTTTGTCACGGCGACCCCCCGTTAATTCTCTTGTGGGCCACTTTGGGAATCAATGATTTAGACGGTTATTGCTAGGTACATTCCAACATACATTGAGTGATAAAGCATGAATAATTAGTTTATTAAAATAATACGTAATCAACAATAGTCGTCTTGAAATAGATCTATTTCAATTAAAATTCTATCTAAAAATTGTGTAATCCCGTAAATCTAATCAATTGATTGTGGCATGTTGTGACGTCACGGTCACAACAGGCTAGCCAACAAAATCTATGAAAACGTTGCGTTTTTTAGCTTCGTAAGAAGTTCTTGAGAGTGATGTCAACTACGCTACCTCTATCTAGTTCCTTCATCTCACGTTTCTGGGTAGTGTTGTAGCACATGAGTGGTACTCACTGATGATCAACGGTGAGCGCGCGTCGAGGGGGCGCCACGAGTGCCACAGGCCACGCGGCCTGCACTAATGACTCCCTCACAAATTGCTCCCAAGACGGCGACGTCCCTGCAACGAGAGGTTCTGATGAGTAGCTTTTAAGGGTGCTGACGTCACATGTACGCCGGTGTAACGTCATTGCGCTTATCGAAATGTGTGGTTAAAAAGTACCAGCTATTATAAGAGCCCTAAGAGGTTACAAATTTTCTAAATATATCTATATAATAAAAAGTTTGAAAATTATAAATCAAACGCAAGTCTTGCTACAATTATAAATTAGCTTGACCGATTTTATTATAAGCTGTAACAGAATTGGTTTTTATTTTTTTCTTTCATAAGAACCTTCACTTGACAATAACAAACACAACTAAAAAAGAATTATCGAAATCGATAAATAAGAGCTTTAGAGTGGACCACCCTTATAACTTAGGGGTATGAAAAATAGAAAACAACATAGGTTGTTGTATTCTCAGACCTTCAAAGTGTACATATAAAATTTCATCAAAATCGGTTTAGCCGTTACGGAGGTTTCGGTATGGCAACTAACACTATGACACGATTTTTTTTATATATACCTATAGTAAAGATAATATAATGTAATATATATTTTATATAATATACTTATATTTAAAAAGAAACACTAAGTTATATTGATTCAGTTTTTGTATGTACAGAAAAATAAACTACTATGAGGATAGACTAATCAAAGGATTATATGTACAATTTCACAGATCGACTGGTCACACCCAGGCCACGAAACCATAGATTGCGGGTTCAAATCTCGCATATGTATTTAGGTAAATCTATCCGTTATCTAGTAACCATAGCACGTGTTTATATACTTAGTTTGGAGCCAGGTCTTAGATTTAGTAAGACTAGTCGAAAATATGAGTATGAGACCTGAAAAAAAAATCCATACATTCCTATCATCATATCCTAAATACTATTAGTGACTGCCTCGTTGGTCTAGTGGTAGCATGCGCCGCCTAAGGACCAAGAGGTCCCGGGTTTAAATCCCAGCTCGGGCCAAAAATTTGTGGCTGGGTATTTCAATATCCAAATTACTCAGTAACAGCCCGGAGTCAGGAAATTGGCGGTTTAATCATCCCCGTGCCTCGGAAAGCACGATAAGCCGTTGGTCCTGCGCCTAACCTCTCTCCGGTCATGTCGGATTGCCGTCTCACCGGACTATGAGAGTGAAGGAATAGAGAGTGCACCTGTGTTAGCGCACACACTTGTGCACTATAATATCTCCTGCGCTGATGGCTAATCCTCGTTGAGATTGGCCGCCGTAACCGATATCGGTTAGGAGGATATTATTATTATTTGTTATTTTATTATTACTACTAGTATACTATAAATGCAAAAGATTAAATAAATATTCCGGTCTCTAAAAATATATGTTGTCCTTGACCGGCTTCCCTGCTGGTAAACAGCGTCACTGAAAGTGTTTTAATGGCTCAGAGAAAAACTCTTACATACAGCAAATCATTCTAATATTATAAAGAGGACAGATTTTATTGTTTGTTTAAATTGAATAGGCTCCGAAACTACTGGACCGATTTGTAAATTCTTTCACCAATGGAAAGCTTTATCAGCAAATAATATTTTATCAACATATTCCCACGGGAACGGGAACTACGCGAGTGAAAGCGCGGGGCGCTCTTATATCTGATAAAGCTGTAAAGTTACTTGGAGTATACACATAATATAACATAACCCAATTAAATGAGATGCGATTATTGATTTGACACCTACATGTAAACGGACTATGCATAAAAGGGACTGCGCTTAGTTTTATTATAAGATAATTAATAGTTTATATTAAGATAATACACGTAATGCCGAATAAATAGCTATAGATACTACAAATAAAGTTGACTACCACATCAATAGAGAAAGATACATTGACTTAATTCGAAGTAAGTAGATAACTTATGCACTTACATCTACGATGGAAATCAGAAACAACGTACCACAAATACGAGACCCGAGACAAATACTTGTTTCATCGACAAATGTTTGTTCCAGTGCAGGGATCAACCCCTTTCGTTCGACGTGAAGTTCAAATCATTCATAACACTAACCTGGTTGCCAATACCGAATTTATTGCACCAACGTAACAGTCAATGTACAATGAGGGTTTTTGAATTAAAACATCCAAAAGATGGCGTAACTGTGACTTGCAGTCTTGTCACCCTCCTCATTGGTTAGTTGTCATCCCAAACTGACATGCTGTCAACAAGGAGCCAATAGTGACTGTGATAAGACCACGAGACTCCCTCGTGCCATCTGGCGGTTTTTGTATTTTTGTAAACCCTCATTGACACGTGCCGGCACAATCTCCACCCAACACAGACTTACAACCCAAACGTAATCCAACAATATTGAGGTATTGTTGGATTACGTAGCATTTAACACGCTAAATAGCATTCCACGGCTGATCCTTGACCTACTCGCACGCAGTGCGTGCCCGCCCTGTGGCCAATTCCCTCATAATTGAGTTTCGGCTTTAAACCCAAACCCGGGTACGCGAGCCGTTAAATTCATATTGGGCAAACTCCAAGCAGTTCTAACCTATTTGAATATCGAACGGTTTAGCATAAACTTTGAGCGCAATACATAGAAGTAGCAGTATGGACATGCAGGCCCTTCTTTCCCACTGGGCGCACTGAGCACGTCCCCGAAGCCCCGCGATCGAGAGGGCTCCCTAGTACTACGTTGCACCTATGAAAATTAATTTACCATAATCATCTTCCTAGTATTATGTCCCGTGTTTAGACGGGGTCCGCTTAGACCATGTTCCAGGATTTAGCGAGTGTGGTAATTACATTGAAGCGACTGCCGATCTAACCTTCGTAACCCTAAGATAGGGGAACCAGACAATTTTTTGGATCATGGTTACAAATCCAAAGTTGTTTGAATTTGCAGGTTTCATCACGATGTTTCCCTTCACCGTCGAGCTATTGGTATAAATACGTACATAGATTTGAAAAATCCAGAATGACATGCCCGGGTTTGAACCCGCACTCCTCGGTTAAGAGGTGCGTGTTTTTACCATTGGGTAAAAACACGAGTTAAATTTATGAGGAGTAAATTTATGCGGAGCGGTGGTAGCTCAATAGCTACCACCGCTCCGCATAAATTTACCATAAATATAACAATAAGTTAAAGACGGCACTGTGGACATGATCTCTTCGGAACGCTGTCAGTCGATAGTCGGTAATCCTCTAGTTTCACTAATATTGTATCGACAGACATATCCTATCATACCCAAGTACGAGTGAGATCATGACCATTCTCATACCAAGACTTTTACGGTGGCTAGCACTATTTCAACCAAATAAAAATCACTAGCGACGTCTCCCAGCATTCCTCAGATATAGTCAATCTATTTTATAAATTGAACTAACTGAGAATTGTACCCAATACTTCCCGTGATTTGTCCAAATGTCCAAATCAGAATTTGACCTACTAGCTCAAAATCAACTTACTTTAGTTAAATAATTATCAAGCACTGATATAAATCTTTCTACTTATTTCAGTGCCTGATTAGTTGAGAAAAAAGTAGCTAGTAATCTATATTTTAAACAATTTTAACCAACTCCCATCTGTACTGTAATTTATTCCAGTACACATTTATCGTACATCATTGTAATTTAGTATTCTGTACAGAGAAAGGCGAAATTGAGTTTGTTGTGCAGCAAAGTTCGAGTTCTTGCCTCAAAGACCTTCGTCACATAATTTAACAACAAGCATCGTTTAAATACTCCTTACCAAAACCTCTCTACTGGTTAATTTGAACATTAACTCCTATCACTAAATCCAAAAATATAGAGAAAGTTAATGTCCCAAGTTAGTTTGGGACCAAAAAAAGAATAAACCAACTGTGGGCCATGCCTAGGATGTCGACTAATGGGGTTTTGAGTAAGTATTTTTCATTCTGTAGGCGATAAGGTAGCCATAATTTGTCACTACTTTTTCACAATTTTGTATCTTACCTAGCCTAGTTTTAGCATTTTAGCTTTTTAGTTTTTTCATTTTAGCTGAATGTTGTTAAAGGGGCTTGCTACCCCTTTAATTCTGCCTACCACTGCGGGGATTACGAGCGTGATGTTATGTATGTATGTAATTTAATTTTTAGATTAATGTGGTTCAAGGAACTTATCGCACCACAAACTTTGACTACATTCATACATACATATATAATCACGCCTTTTTCCCATAGGGGTAGGCAGAGATCACGTGCTTCCATTTACTACGATCCTGACATACAACTCTCGCTGCTTCTACAGTCACAAGTCTTTTCATACACGCTCGTCGGCTAAGGGTGCTGTTTACCTGACCTTTTGTTAACACTTTACCAATCTGGTCACGAAAAGTCCGTCTAGGTTCGACTACCCCTTCGGGAATTGCGGGCCTGATGATATGTATGTCCACTACTGGCATACACTATGCTATACCTAGTAATTTCGGCTAGAGGAGCTCTTCCTCTGAAAGCTTGTTAATCGGTTGGTCGGTACTGCAGATTGCTAGCAAGGCCACGACGATATTGTACCGCCTTGCCCATTAACCGAACTGATGCAGGTGATGCAGAAAATTGATCTGAACACGCAAGGGTCTATAGTCAAAGAGATTACAATAAAAGCATTGAATTACGAGTACGGTTAACCGTTATTGGTATTGGCAATTTTCAGCCATCAATTGAATGAGGTACAAAGGATCGTGCTAGCGAGGACGGTTGTGGAATTAAAGTTGCAAACTTGCCTTTTTTGTTACTTCTATCTTTCATATATAAAAATATACAAGCTTTTGTTTTAGGCTTCGCATAAAATTTGATATCATAGAAACTCTAGCGTATGTTCTGTAAGAGTTATCAAAATATCCGGAATAAAAAGCAGACTATGACCTTTCTCGGGTTATATATTTTAGCAGTGTAACAGTTAGACTGAGTTTCTTGCGCAATATTTCGCAAAGTGTAGTGATTAGTAAACTTTTTTATACCCAAATTAGATTGCTGGAACAGGAAGCCCAACGAACTTACTAACGAGGCAACCCTTTTCTTTGTCTTAGGGGAACAAATGGATGGTAGAAGTATATCCCTAACTTTTATAACAATTTTTTATTTAGGTAAATTAGGAGATCATAATACCAAAACATAAGAGATACAAAATAGATGTCAAACTGTCAGTCCTCCGGAGCCCCTTGAGGATAGGGGGCCTGGGAAAAGGCCCCATGTGCCCTTATGGTAAAGACGGTATTGACCGGGACCATAATTTTACTTTAAAGAAATGTTGCAATCGCTTGCGTATATTGTACTAATCTCTATTGAGTAACTAACATTCGTCTCGCCAAAATAGTATGAAATAAAGGCTATTTCATACATATCGTGCTCTGTTCTGGTTAAACTTTCTTGCTTCGACCGCGCTTCAGTCGCTGTAGTTGTTATATACGGTAATCAAACTTTGCCACGCGGGTCCGTCCACAGAAGTAAACTAAGCTAAACATGTGAGGTCGGTACTGTAGAGGAATTAAGGGCCTGAAAATATTTCAAGCGAACGTTTGCTTCAGATTGTAGTTGTGTAGGCGACAAGCCATACACTTTCAAAATTTTCCTGGAAAGTGCCTAAAAGAAGTAGGTACTTTTTAGATTCCATATACCCCTTTGGGGATTGCATTTTCTTCTTTCACACGTTACACACATTTCACACATGTCGTATTATTATATTATATAATGTCCTCCTCACCGATATTACGGCCCGGCGGCCAATCTCAACGAGGATTAACCATTTACGCAGGAAATATTAAAGTGCACAAGTGTGTGCGCAAACACAGGTGCACTTTCTATTCCTTCACTCTCATTGTCCGGTGAGACGGCATTTCGACGTGAATGGAGGTCAGGCGCAGGACTAACGGCTTAACGTGCTTTCCGAGGCACGGGGATGATTAAACCGCCAACTTCCTGACTCCGGACTGTTACTGAATAATTTCAATATTGAAATAACCAGCCACAATTGTTTGGTCTGGGGTTTAAACCCAGGACCTCTTGGTCCTTAGGCGGCGTATGCTAGCACTAGACTTACAAAGCAGTCAAATATATTATATAATATTATATGATAGGATTATTAAGTTACTTACATCTCATTGTGGTGCCTTATTTCCCAAACCCGATACACAAGTGAATAATCGCTATTTGCGATGGCCTGAAAATTGTAATTCTGCTTGGAAACGAGTCAAAATTCTATCAGCCGAAAACCAATTTATCTTTACATCACACACATCTGGCATGCGTAACTTATATAAAAACATGACATAAGTTTCGCGACTTACCAGAACCTTGCAACCCATTTGAATATCGAGTGGCAGATGCTAAACCGAACTGAACGAACGAAGTTACGTTTCAACCGCGTCTCGACATGTCGACATTGTAAACTACAGCAGTGTATCATCTCCACTATAGACGTGACATTCTCACTAAGTATGACTAAGTATGATTTGACTGGCTAGATGGCGGCATTCGGACCCTGCCCCCTTGCGGCAAGAGTGCGGGTTCGATTCCCACCCAGGACAAACATTCGTGTGATAAATACTTGTGTTTGTTCTATGTCTGGGTGTTAATATGCAATATTAAAGTACCTATATTAAATTTTGTACCACTGTTGATTCTGATATCCGTAACACAAGTGCTTAAGCTACTTACCTCGGAGTCAGGTCAACGTATGTGGTGTAGTCTGATATTTATCTCTAATGAGGAACGAGACTTCAAATGTTATCAAGTAAATATCGACAGCGATTTTCTATAAAAAATTAATAAAAAAAATAAAAATAAACAAATAACATCACGCCCACAAACCCCGAAGGGGTATGCAAAGTCAAAGGGGCAGCAGGACATTTTATCCACATTCAGCCAAAAACAAAAGTGGGCTGGATGGATAATTGTGAAAAAGTAGGAACAAGTGGCTAGCTCGTCACCTACACAATCACCTATCTACCCACAACCCCATATACCATTAGTCGCCTTTTAGGTACGAGATGCAAGGCAAGAAACTCAGTTGCCACATTCTTTTTAAGTCCCCGACCAACATGGGACAATTAGTTTAAAAAGTCTACATCATATTTGAAATCCAGGAATACAGCCATTTTAGCGTATCAAAACTCACATTCAAATAAATAGATATTTAATTAGGATCTTCTAACCGACATTTATTAGAACGAAAGCAAACCTCATCGTTTTGTTATTCATAACTAAACTTTGATGAATTTCTTATTAGGTATACCTATGAAAAAGGTAGTAAGTTGCAAGTCAGCTAATGTGTGAAAATAATGAAGACAACATAACAATATATGCGTATTAGGAGAATAGGTAGTAAGGGAACCTGCACATTCAAATAAAAATTGATTTGAAACATGATCCAATATCTCTAGATCCACAATGCAAGGATTGTAAAGACCATTTTGCAATCGCTTTATTTAATAAACAGATCTATACCTACGATCACAGTCCACGCGGTCCTCGACTTGCGACGGGACAAAACGAACGAATGACGCACGGTCTAGTAAAGAATGAAGGACCCCTAACTAGACGTTGAGGCATCTGCGAAGCTCCAACTTGACACGCAATTTCTATCACACATTGACATAAGCGCGCCATATTCCTAAGTTTCACTCGCACATGCATAAGGGTGGCTTTACGATGTAGCATACAGCGCGAAGTGCTTCTTATTTTACCACTCCGTCGACGATGATGAATAGACAAGTATATTGTAGGTATCTAGTTTATCCATCACTTTAGAAATAATTTACTTTTACAGCTTATGAGCTACTAAGTTGCGTAATACTGTAAAACCTTGTTGTACTGTGACATCGTACTAATTCAGTATTCCTTTCACAGATAGAGACTTTACTCTTTTATAGATTATATATTCGATGTTCCTTTACGTGTATAATAAGTAGATAACTGGATGTGTGTGCCAAAAACACGCGAACTAATGTTAATTATAAGAGAGGTCATCTATACTAATATTTTAAAGAGGAAATATTTGTATTTTTGTATTTTTGTGTATGTTTGTAATTAATAAATTAAAAAACTACTGTACCGATTTCAAAAATTCATCATTGGAAAGCTACATTATCCGGAAGTAACATAGGCTATATTTTATCCCCATATTCCTACAAGAACGGGAGCTATGCGGGTGAAACCGCGGGGCGCTGCTAGTAGATACATATAAAAAGTCATAAGTGTGAAGGTATCGCAGTTTACCACAATCGGATAATTGGTTATTTATTGTATTACGCAAGTAAAATAGAAATACACTTTATTACGTTTGTAACAAAATGTTTAAAAGGAAATAAACAATTATTATAAATGGATCGTTTAATTTTTTATTTAAGTTCTAAGTCAATAATTTGATAAGCTCAAGTCCAGAGATAAACATCTAGGCCAGTTTTTTTAATTAAAATCTGCTTATTCCGTTGAAGAAGTCTCAACTTATTTAAAAGGCTAACTTGCGCCCAACAAGTGTACTTTGCATACACGCTATCAGAATTACGCGAAGTTGCGAACAACAACGTATAATAACCACCACGTTAAAGTTAAAGAAATTTGTAAGCAAAGTTTCTTCCGTACACAACATCTACACTTTTTACTTAAAACAGTTAGCTGAGTGGGAACTTCCATAATTTATGATTAGCTAGCTCCTCCTTGTGGTTTCGCTCGCATTGCAAGAGTCGATCATTATCCTATGGGTACTAGAACTTTACATTTTAGTTTGTGTGTAATTTTGCCACTAGTAGGTATATTATGTCAAATTGTTTAAGCAACTTTAAGAATTTCTAAGCTTATAAAATAACGTATGATTGTATAAAAATTAAGAGAGTTTGATAAATTGAAAGTGTTTACTGCTTAGTGTTTTTAAGTTGTTTTAAAGTGTTTAACTTACCTTTTTATGCCCCAAACTCACTGTTTTTTTTTTATTTATTTATTATTTTACATTACTATGCTAAACGTTCTTATAACATGCAAAGACACAAAAAAAAACTCGAATCCGAATTTTTTTTCAAATCCTTATCTATATATATAATATATCCTTACAGTTTTCAGCTATTTATTAAAATTTCCATTTCAATTACTCGAAAAACGTAAGATTCCATGTTATATTGATAAAAAAAATGCTTATATTATTCTACTATAATTAACAACTAAATACGTTAATAAAGTTAATTTAATAAGACAATATTACTACATGTAAAAATAACATTATTGAGGAAACTGAATGTCCTAAGTCTACTTAAAAGTTTATAGCAAATAATAAATGTGTGTCCTTTTATGCGCATATCGTCACAAAAGATAAATACCCCCAGGCGTTGATCGGAATGATGCGAAAAATATCCCGCAAGAGGAACTGGGTCACGAATTTTCCTACATGTTGATTTTTTCGGCGATTTTCATCTACATGTTGAAATCGGATAGATCCATATTTTTAGGTGTTTTTTTTTTATTGTATTGCGTCAATAATAAACAAGAACGATTTTTTTAATTAATATCTCTACTAATATTATAAAAGCGAAAGTTTGTAAGTATGGATGGATGTTTGTTACTCTTTCACGCAAAAACTACTGAATGGATTTTAATGAAATTTTACAATAATATAGCTTATACACCCGAATTACATATAGGCTATGATTTATCGATGTACCACACGAGTAAAGCCGCGGTCTGAAGCTAGTATACAATAAACGAACGAAAGATAACAGTGTAATAAATTACATTTCGAAATATTTCATAAATGTCTGCTCTTTATGTAAAATTTCGAACTAAGTATATTCTACACACACATACATACATAACGTCACGCCCACAATCCCTGAAGGGGTAGGCAGAGTCAAAGGGGCAGCATGCCCTTTCAACCACATTCGTCCAAAAATAAAGACGGGCTGGGTTAGATGGAAAATTGTGAAAAATCAGTGACAAGCGGCTAACCTGTCGCCTACACAATCACAAAACCCGATATACCATTAGTCGTCTTTTACGACATGTTAGGCAAAAGCCACAGTTGACATATTCTTGTTAAGTCCCAGACCAACATGGGACAGTGGGCTGGGTTGGATGGAAAGCTGTGAAAAAGGAGTGACAAGTGGCTAGCTCGTCGCCTACTCAGTCACATACCCAAAAGCCCGTAAACCATTAGTCGCCTTTTACGACATGCTAGGCAAGACACACAAGCACAGTTGGCACATTCTTTTTTTTTTGGGTCAAGTCCCAGACCAACATGGGACTAAGTATATTCTTAAATTTATTTTACCGATCCCTATATATTGACTGCGACTTTTCTCGCGTGAAATTTGCCTGTTACAGAATCTCTACCTATAGTGTGATATTTTATTATGATTAGGCATCTTTAATGTACCTATGCCGTTATCGGCTTAGTAGTTTCGGTGTAAAGGCGTAATACAGACTTATGTTATCTGATTAAAAAAATAGGCCTGTAGGAGAAATATCTACATATCAGTAACTTATTTACCTTTACCTCCATTCGGAATGACGAAACGAAACTGTAAATGCAAGCAGGTGGTATGTAATACTGGGCAAAACTAACCGCGGTTGAGGCGGGTTAACTAGAGTTACATTTACCGCCTAACTTTTAACTACACTCCTCAAGAGACTACCAACATATATTAGCGAGTCGGTTTTAAACAATTTGTCCTTGTGACTACTCCGAGGTGGCTTTTATACGTATGTTAAAATAAAGGCGAATATTAACCAATGTAACTTATATAATAAGAATTCCCTAGACAATAATATCACGCTGAGTACGTTGTTGAAATACATACATACATATATACCATCACACCTATAATCCCCTAAGGGTGGGCACAGTAAATATATAATTAATTTTTATTTAGCCTAAAGATTTTCATTTCGAAAAATGTACCTGAATAAAATAGATTCCTTTAGTTTTTCAAAACAAATAAGTACGAGTAGGTATTATATCTATTGTTTGACGAGAGTCACGGAAAAAGATCCAATCTAATGTTTCAGCTGGACATTTTAAGACTCTGATATTATTCGGAACTCGACATATTACGAGTTGGAAGCTGCTCGGCAGACTGGAAAGTCCTATTAAAAGTAACAAAAGAAAAACACACAGTGAGAAGATTCCTATAACAAGGAAAGTTTTTCACGAAAATACCTATTTACCTCTGTTGGAACACTAAAACTCATGCGCTATCTAAGACATTACAGTTTATTTATTACAGCTTTATGTATACTCTCACAAACTCATATTGCAGAAATGATATAAAATAAAAAATAAAAGCCCCATTTTCATATTTCCTTCTGAATAATTGCGATAACTTTTGAAATTGCATTTAAAATCTTTATAATTGCTAATTTTATCAAACAATTTTCTTACTTATCTGTACAAAATTATTAAAAATCAACTTAAATACTTTGTGAGCGCTGTCAGGGAAATGCTTAATTAAATTGATATAATGTTAGAAAATCTACATATTTCTAATACCTACTTATTAGTTGCGTACCAATACCCAACCGTAGCAACATTTTTCAAATCATCGAGCCAGAGGATGGGAGCATTTTGATGGTAATAAGGAAATACCACAACACATTCCCCGCGGTTCGACGATACGACAAAAAGAGCCTGTGTTGAATATTTCAAAATTCAACTCTGCATTATGTAACCATAGTTCAGCAGTTTTTAGGTACTTACCAGTAGGTAAAGTGCTATAACAACTCGCCATTAGGTAAATACTATTTTTACCTACAACACGATGTATATTTTTACACTAGCTATGCCAGAGGTGTCACCCGCGTTTATAGTTAATTTTATAAAGACTATTTCCGTCATACATGATTTCTATGTAACTTTAACCATTAAGGCTGCACACGCGACGGAAGCTTAAAAAATGGAGTAACTTCTCCCGTTTTCCCAACATTTCCCTTCACTACTTTGCTCCTATTGATTGTGGCGTGATGAAAAGTATACTATAACCTGCCCAGGAGTATGAAGAATAATTGTACCAAGTTTCGTTTAAATCCGTCCAGTAGTTTTTGTTTCTATAAGGAACATACAGACAGACAGACAGACAGACAAAAATTTTACTGATTGCATTTTTGGCATCAGTATCGAACACTAATCACCCCCTGATAGTTATTTTGAAAATATATTTCATGTACAGAATTGACCTCTCTACAGATTTATTATAAGTATAGATTTAGAAAAATATTATAATACGTTCCCAAAGGACATTCAAGATCTCGGTAAGTTATGGTTTTGATTTGTTTCTTTATGTGAACAATATTTTTTGTTGTGAATATTCCAGTGGGTGACTAAAATATTACTGACCCCGCCTCACATGCCACCTTAAGCTGTTGACTAAAAGTCAATTGTTGTTTTCACAAGATACCCGGTAAAAATAAACTCAAAGTACACACACACACACACACACACACACATACACAAAACATCACGCCCATAATCCCCGAAGGGTTAGGTAGAGTCAAAGGGGCAGCATGCCTTTTCAACCACATTCAGACAAAAATAAAGCCGGGCTGGGTTTGAAGGAAAGCTGTGAAAAAGGAGTGACAAATGGCTAGCTCGTCGCCTACTCAGCCACATACCCAAAAGTCCGTAAACCATTAGTCGCCTTTTACGACATGCTAGACAAGAACCACAGTTGGCACATTCTTTTTTTTTTGGCCCCGATCAACATGGGCCAAGTCCCAGACCAACATGGGACTAAGTCTAAACTAAAAGTAAATCTTACTTAAGACATAAGAAATCCAACAGCAGATTTACTAGTTTATCTGGTGGCACGTATATAGTTATGTAGTATGTATTAACTGATTAACGTAGTATGTAATAATATTGTTTCTCTGAGCGGGTTCCAAACAACAGTTTTAAATAATACAACAAAGTTTCTCCTGTATATATTTCTGAAACCGAATTAAACATTTCCAAAAGTAAGCGTAGCGGATTTCTCTTAAGAGGTATTAGCATCGCCAAGGTAACTTTAGCAGGGTAACTTTTAGGCAGATTTAATCCTTCAAAGCCTCGATGACCTTCCAAGATTAAGCAACGGGTTTAATTGACCGCTGCCCTAAGCTCAGCGTTGACAGTTTGAGGCCACTGAGTTTATTTTAAAGTTTATAAAGTCAACGCTCACTTCTTAAGTAGATCACCATCACTCGTTCATTTTGTTTTGAGTTTTAAATTTATCGTGTCTCTGACAAATTACTTAATTACTTACCTAATTTATATTTTCTAATGCATCTATTTAGGTTGTTTCAAAAGATTCTCGAAAAAATTTTATGTATTTTTCTTTCAAAGCTGTGGTTGATTATTGAATTCTGAGTAGCATTTCTAATATTAACATCATTTAGTGGGCAATGAAGAATGATATGACAATGTCTGATATTCGGTTATTTAAATATTTAATTGTAAAATTGTATACCAGTGTATCAAATCGCGGTTATCAAATCAATGCTGAATTGAATACCTTTATCAGCTTCATATGTAAAAAAAAATCTTAACATCATCAAGAACATTTCAAATAGTAATTTTCTCACCTATCATATGAAAAAACAAATAGATAGATGGGTACGCGTGTATTTCAATATTTTAAAGATATGTACATAATATATAATAATAATGTATACTACAAAGTTTATACGAATGGTTACATTAATGTGTATTTTACAATGACGTATCTTGTCCTCACATGTCAGCGTAGGTACGTTATTATGAAAGCAGCCAAACATTTTTATCATTTAATCAAACAGAATTATTACTAATTGGACAGCGACAAAAATTCAAAAGATGTTACTGAACGTTGTTTATTCATAATAAAACCTACAACACACATGACTAGGAACTTTCCAATCAAGTCAGTACCCTGTCTAGAGACATTACACTAAGCCTGAAGCTATTTCTTGTTATCGTCGGAAAGTTTGACTTGCCGGTTTATGTAACAAAGTATGTATGTTGGTGTACCGGAATATCTCCGTACCGAACAATATAGGTACGATAGACTAGGGATAATGAAATGAGGTTCGTTATTTCTGTAATAAATACGTACAGTGTGTCCCGTTAATCAATGTCAACCCTGCGAACGTTGATAGGGTAGCTTATTCGTCTTCAATGAACGTACATTTATTTATAAAATATGAGCTGTTTAATGTAATTTTAGAAATATTATTTAAGTTAGATTGGTATCGTTGCCATGTAAATAAGATATAAAAAAAAAGACTAACTTCGGTTTTTGGGTAACACGCAGTTTTGCCCATCTATGTAACATATTATATGTATTTTGATAAGTTTTAATTATTGTCTCTTCCCAGCTACCAAAATTATTTATTTTAAAAACATTTGGTTTACAATTTTTTTTTAAGTACACTTTTGTTAATATTTAGCGATATGAAAATCCCAATTGTGCTGTTAAGACCTTTTTAAAAAATAAAACAGACAATGATATATTTTTATCTGTGTTTCGTCTATTTTGCTATAGGTAATATAGATTTTTCATTGTTTATCCGTTTGATAAAAACAAAACATATCGATTAAAAACAACTGAACATTATTTGCTCTCATAAATGATGTCGTTCAACGAAACCTGTTTCAACATTTTTGCCTTGTGATTGCGAATTTGTCGACGTTGCAGTTGGAGCTATAACTGAGTTTAAAAGGCGACAGACGCGTCAGTGACGGAACGTCACGAGTTTACGAACAGCACAAACGCACGCGCAAAACCAATAAGCTGCAACCGTGGCGCTGAACTCGAAATTGAAAAAGCGTTTTAAAACATTTTCGGGATTCTATGCGGAGAGGTAGCTAACAAAATCTAAGGAGACTAAAATTCTATCTTTTTCATTGCTCCTTGGACTGTTTTTATTTCCAAAAGTTGAAATATGAAAGTAGATCACCATGATTACACATTTTGTAATTATACCCATATATAAAACAAATATAATCTATATACCTATCTATAAATATAAAATAAAACCCTTTTCTGCGGTCTTATAATAAAGTATAATAACATAAAACAAAGAACCTTTGACTGGCTGGATGGCGCATTTGGTAGTGGCTCTGCTTTATGCGCCAAGAGTTGTGGGTTCGATCTCCACTCAGGACAAACATTCGTGTAGGTACTGGTTTAATACTGGCGTTTGTTATGTATCTGGGTGTTAATATCTAATATTTAGGTATGTATTTGTAATACCACTGTTGATTCTGATATCCGTAACACAAATTTTTATGTTACTTACCCCAGAGTCAATCAATGTATGTCATGTTGTGGGATATTTAAATTTATTTTAAACCAGTAAAATATATTGACAACAAGGCATTTATTGTTGATCACTATACTATATACTGTTGTAGACACAATTTTTTGCAAACAATTTTTTAAACCTTCAACGTCAGCTGGTCTTCCATTAAAAGACTTCGTACTATGCACTATTGTGCATAGCTTCAGACCGTTCTGCTTAATACAAGCTACACGTACTAAAAGCCATCGTAATATTAATGCCGAAGCCAGTAAAGATAGACGTGCAGTTTAACTACGTAGCAGTTTAACAGCAGCAATTACCAACGCCAATATATTCCTTTTGCCGGATAAGCAAATTCCATTAGAGCGTTTTTTTAAGCGAATTAGTTTATAACCACATACTACCTACGTATCTCTTTTGCCGCGTGAATAACATTTATTTTGCACAAACAACACTTGAAGGGGCATTGTACCAGCAAACACATTTACATGCATGAAGGGATGTTTAGTAGCGATAAACAACGTTATAGCACAATCATGCTTTCAAGATATAGGATTTTATGATCTCAATACCCGCATTTGAATTAACGCTTCAACTGAATTTTTAAAGGTACCTAGGTTGGCTTTACGAGTGCTACTGTCATTGAGACTTAATACTGAATACTGTAATACTTAGTGATACTGTAAGATTATTGTTATTGTTATTAATTTCACTACTAAACCTAGTTAAGGATTAAGATGTGAGTAGGATTTTAATTTTAGAGCAAATACGTGAAAACACTAGAAGCAACTGTGGGGTCATCATTAATGGTTTACTTGTGAACATATGTAGGTTGATGTAAATTCTGTTATGTAATTAGCATTTTATTGTATATTTTTCCAGATTGTATACTCTTCTGTAGTTCAATGTAAAGAGTGTAACATTTAAGGTAATTTAAAGATGGTATTCCGCTCCAGTAAGAACCCGCATTTTTGGGTTGAACTGTCCCTACTCGTCCCTAATGGAGGCCTCATTCTCATTCCGACGTGAAACAAAAACAAATAATTGTGTTAAGCTGACCTCTGTGGATCAACCTAGAATGACACGTGGCCAGCGTAGACTGGACTACAATTAAATGAGATAGGATCAACATATCCATAAATCAATTTGTTTAATAGGAACGGGTGTTGTCAAATTAGCTAAGATATGTAGGTACTATGTCTTAGCAGACACGTGATTTTTCCTAAAATGGGGGTCCCCTTTCTTGTTAATAATCGTATAGAAATCAACCAGGACTATAAAGTATTTATAAACCTCATTCAGTAATTTACTTGCCTAAGATCAGGAAACCTGCACATTCAAATTACTATGGAGGTCATTATGGTTCAATTTGTCTAGTTATCCTTTATAAGAATTACGAAGATCGAGTGACAGGTGATAGAATGTAATAAATAGCCAGACTCGTTAAATCATGGATGGGGTATAAGCATTTAAGCTACAGACCAGAACTATGACTCAGAACGGGATATAATACTAAGAAGATGATGCTTCGGTATTTTAGCCTTAAAATCGGTCGTAGTTTAATTAATTCCTTACTTATTTTTTAGCGGACTACTATTAAATGCTGAAAAACAAGAGTAAACACATAATTTAGCGCTCTTATGAAATTTCATGCAAATTAAATATACGTTGCTTCGCGAGTTGGTGCTAAAGTAAGCAATTTCGCAGAACAGAGAACACAATTTGCTGAACATGACGTACAGACAGCTTGAAAAGTTTATCAACGCACAGAATAACGTTTTGTCGCCACTTGTGAGCGACGTCGCCGTTAATCGAGTCATCGAAATTAATGCAATTGGTAATGTATGTACTTAATTTATGTATGTAATTGCATGCGTTTGCTAGCTTTTTATCGGAAATTAAAATACACATAAACATGACATGACGCCTACAATCCCTGAAGGGGCAGGCAGACTCCAATGAGCAATGAGCTCATTAAATACGTTTAGCCAAAAATCGAATGGGTGAGATGAAAGTGATGAAACATTGTGAAACATTATGTGTTTACATAACAACTTTATGTGCAAGCATCTTCCACCCAGTTTTAGATGGATAACAAATGTCTATTATTGTCTAATCTTCTATTCTACACGATATACAATAAATACTCGGCATTAGGATCGGCGTGGCTTGAATATATACTCGTTAAAAAAAATTAAAATAAAAGCTTAAAAGTTTTATCTTACACCTTTATTATTTCATTTTCTTTCTATTTTCTTTCTCTTGTTTGTGTTTAAGGAAGCATCCTAGAAATTCTCATTATTCGGAGTGCCTGCTTGCTTGGTGATCTATCACGCCGAGTACATACTAAAGACAGCAGACTCTGCCGAATATATTAATTGATAGTTATTTTATTCATATGGACTTTTTTCTCGGTTTATCTTATAAAATATGAAAATTATTTTTTTTACGGTCACCAATTAGTTACCATTTTCCCAATGATATTTCCACTCATCCACGTGTTAAGAATATTAAAGTAACATTATCGTGAACCCGATGGTATGTGTTCGGATTGGCTCCAATAGGGATGTTGACTGGCAAGTCAATTGAGATACTTTTTAAAAGAGATACAGACAGATACTTTTTAAAAGCTGTCAAAACGCAATCACTTTAAAGATTTTGTATGAGCTTGTCAGTTTATGACATCACTTGTTTGTATATTAAACAGACTGAATATTATGCAGTTTTTGTAAAATTAAAAATCGTAGACTCAATATAAGTGATTCAAAATTACTAAGCTTTTACAACATTACGATACTTTATTTTACGGAATTGATATTACAAAACTAATTGGTGTCAACTTCCCTATTCCACCGCTAAGGATTTTTGCACTTAAGTTTTACCGTAATTGAAGCTTTCTATGAACCAATCTCTAGTCAATTTAAGAAAGTCAGTTTAAATTTATTTTGTTAAGTAACCTTCGACCTTCTTTCTAAAACTACCTCAATATACCACTCGCAGTTTTCTCCTAAATATTGGCTTAGGTGTGTTTTCCTCTTAGCGAAGACGCCCTCATTCATTGTGGTAATAATTCCATGCATAATAATTTGTGTAAGAGCTTATATTTACTAAACTTAAGTCTCCTTAGGTATACTTCGAAAACCGTTTTACTTGTATGTAAGTGAAATGTTGGTTCTCGTACTTAAATGTACTTATATGTATATGCCAAGTCTTAAGTTTTAGTAGGTATGTTTCACCTTGCGAAGTGCAACTACCGCCTAAGTTTGTCCTCCCCGCATCGCGTCTTACATCCTTAATAACTTAGGTAGTTATAGGAATTCAGAATTACTAAAAATGACACGTTCTATCTATTATCACATAGGTTTTGCCAGTACATGTTAAGAAAAAAAAATGAGATTCAGAATAAGAAGAATCATATATACCTACTACTTACTTACTATAGACATTTAAATTTATTACAACATATTATAACAAATACATACAATCTCGCCCGAAATCCCCAAAGGGCAGATATATTCCAAGAAACAACTAGCTCCTTGAACCACATTTAGCCAAAAATATAATTGATTTGTGCTAAATAGAAAATTGTGCAAATGTGACAAGGGACTAGCTCGTTGCCTACACTAACAAGCACAATACCTAATACACCATTGTCAAATCTGTCCCAGAACGCATTCTGCATTAAGCCACTAAGTAGAAAATGTTACCATTCAAATCCGTAACATGACTCGCCCTAGTTTTAATTCAACGGCATTTCTGACCATGTCGTAACCTCCCTACACAAGTTTAATTTGAAATGCAAAACGAATTCACAGTCGAAGCGCTTAAATCTCCCTTGGAGACACGAGTAATTTGCCACAGCTTTAGTTTCCTACTCTTTCGCAACAGAACAAGCGAGCGAAGCTTGAATATTCAGATTTGGGGATAAGGATCTTGTAGCGCGAGCTTGATTTTGAAATGTTTTTTTTTATAAACTGATGAATTCCTCTGACTTAAGTGATTTCCCAAGACTGACGATGGCGATCAACTTGATTGATTGAGGAACGAAAAAAAGCAATATTTTTTACTTTTAAACAAAATAAAAATATATTGATACGAATGAGAAAACCTTGGGCAAAAATATTTAAGTTTCATATTTAACGCGGCTTATTTTAATAACCGCCATCCAACAAAAGCACTTAGGACTAATTACTCGAAATTTTCAAATTGACCAAAAGCCGAATTATTCAGAAATTCATTTTGACATAAAAAAACATAAAGATCTTAAATACCAACAAACGGGTAGCGTGGGGCACTATTAACTACATAATACCTTTCTTTGTAAGAATAATGAAGAGGTGTTCATAGAATTATTCGATCTGCCTCTTATGCCACAAGACCAATGGTTCACGATCTCTGATCTTTTCCATCTCAATATCAGATTGCAAGTAGATCTCCTCTCACATATAGGTAGTATGGCGCTTATTCTTTGAGCTGATTAGAGGAACAAGAAACGTTCCATATGGCGGGAAAAGGTCTTAAATTCTAGCAAATGACGAGAACACGCGTCTCCAGGGGCAGATTAGCCGCTCGGCTCAGGCGGGGCCGCTACGTAAGCGGGATTGCAGATTAGTTCAGCATTTTGAATTTAAGTGCCAACCGTGAGATCAAAGATCACGAGATGAAACTGCGTTTTGCAACATTGACCTTGATATTAAGCGTCGTCATAAAAGCATATAATAACATTTAGGTACTATAAGGCAAGGCGTTTTGAAGTTCCATGTTGTCTGATGTGTGTTCCATGCCTAACATGCCGTAAAAGGCGACTAATTGTACGGCCTGCAGCAGGTCAAGTTACCCACTTGCAGTTCAATATTAGCGCTTATACCCCCGACATAAGGGCGGTACAAAGCCCGAAGTGGATAGTCTGATGTGCTGTTGTCTGTATATCGGGTTTTGGGTGTGTGATTGTGTAGACGACAAGCTAGCCACTTGTCACTGGTTTTTGACAAATGTCCGTCTAACTCAGCCCAGTTTTATTTTTGTCTGAATGGTTAACTTTGACTCTGTCTACCCCTTCGGGAATTACAGGCGTGATGATATTTATGTATATATGTTATTAAGTGCAAATATTAATAGTAAATTAAAATTGTTTTAACTATATACTTTACGGGTACATACTAACTAACTAACTAAACTTCACGCCAACTCCCTAGCGGAGCAGGCAGAGAAAACCGAACGCCATAAGGCACGATCCTCACACGCGTACATCCATATAAAAAAAATATATACTCCATTTGATAGTTTCAAAATATTGTTTTACTGAACCTTACATACATAACATCACGCCCATAATCCCGGAAGGGGTAGGCAGAGTCAAAGGGGCAGCATGCCCCTTTAACCACATTCAGCCAAAAATCTAGTCGAACTGGGTTAGATGGAAAATTGTGAAAAAGCAGTGACAAGCGGCTAAACTGAACCTTAATTTAAATCTAAGTTGGTTTAACGAAATTGAGCTTTAATCAATTTGAAGATAGACTAAGTTAGATGTTTTAATAATAAGTATCCAAAGTAATATTTTATGCTTTTTGATTCACTCAAAACTTTACAAGTCTACTGCGACACTTACAGTTAGCCCGTAATTAATAATAAAATGAACTATGCTAAAAGGCATTTATGCTATGCCAACTACATATGTTGCCTAATGCTACTTGTTTTGATGTTGATACACTATGCGCAGATGCCAGACATTGATCAACAGCCTACCTATTAAACTAGGATTTTCCTTTGTTCTATCAGCACCAGATAGCGTCTACCAAATCTGGTCGGACTTATGTTTGAGATAAGACGATCGGAGGGCATCCTAAAGTATTAGAATAAGTAATAAACAAAGAGAGTATCTTTTAGTCCCATAAGGATATCATATATATACCTTTGAGCGTTTTCGCTACTGACACGGGAAACGATTATTTTTCATCACTTTTCAATGTCATCATGTTACTTTCTGTACCTATTAGCCGATCGTTTTAAAAAGTGTTATACGAATAGCATATTTAGTAATCGTTAAGCGTATACTATGAATCCAAAATTAGTATGAAACGCCAATATAAAACACTATTTCGATGAAAATATAGAAAGAATATGTTTTGCATGAAAACATGAATTCACAAACATTGCTTTTATCTATAAACATTTTACCTCTTAGCCTTTCTTATAAAGATTAAACGACCATTTAACAATATTATTAAAATATCTTACAACAGAGTCTAACTACGAGATTACTGACCAACTAGAATATGACTAAATCTGCATCACTCACTAAACATAGACACAAATTCTGTACTTGGACGAATATTTACTCCGCAATTCTCCAGTGTCGCTGGTAAATTAGAATTCGGTGAAACAATAACGACTGAGCGGGCGTGATCACGCTAGATTACCCGATTCGTAAAGACGAAGTATTTAATTATTGAGAAGGTTGTTTTCGGTACACATCAAGAGAGAAGGTCTTATTTATTGTATATATAGAGATTTATACAAATTCAAAGTATTTTTTTACTTTAAAATTTAAATTTCTAAATAAACAACAGCATATCATCGAATCCACATAAAAGTTTATACGGTACCAACTTACAAGAAAAAAAGTATATTTCTTTATTTCACTTAATATCCTTTTTAATAGTTATATATATAAATATTGCCTGCCTTGCATTGCCTAGCATGTCGTAAAAGGCGACTAATGGTATATGGGGTTTTGGGTATGTGATTGTGTGGGCGACAAGCTAGCCACTTGTCACTACGTTTTCACAATTTTCCATCTAACCCAGTCGTGTTTTGTTTTTTTCTGAATGTGGTTAAAGGGGCCCGTTGCCTCTGTGACCCTGCCTATCCCTTCCGGTATTATGGGCGTGATGTTATGTTGTGTATATAAATATAATATCTTGAACAAACAAAATAAATGATTAATGTTAATAATTGTTAATAAAGTGACAAAATAATAAAAGTACGGCGCTGTTACGTAACTAAAATAAACATGATTTAGCAAAAAAGTAAAAAACTACATACAGCAGTATGCAGTATCACAAGCAATAATAAAATAAAAATATCATATTACATATTAAATGCTTTGTACAAAACAATATCGCGCTAACATGTCAGAATATAATTAAAAAAGAGCTCACCGAATAAAACCACATTCCCTGATATGTGCAATAACTAACATCATAGGTACGTTTACACGCTTGCCAAGCCTTCGCAAGCGGCAAACAGCCCCAAGCCTCCACAAATCTCGTTTGGCGTTTGAAAGGAGTTTACACGCTTGGGAACGCGTCAGTCTGCAAGATAGATCCAAGCATGGCGGACACCGAACTTGTGACGGCTATTGCATTTGGTTTATCGTACTTTTATTTAAAATGCAAGCAAAGTGAAACAAAAAAAAGAAAAACTCGACGACAACGAAGATGGTGGATGAAAAAGATTCATCGAAATCGTACCAGGTAACTACTATTTTGGTTTAACCATTATCTGCTGTAGTTACGCCGTTATGCCACAATATTTACTGTACCTGAATTTAATTTGTTACAGACAATTTATAGAAGAAAAATTTAATGAGCTTTTATATGAACCTTCTGGAGAGTTTGATAACTTCTGCCGAATGAGTTATAATGATTTTGAGTTTTTACTACAGAAAATTTCACCAATGATATCTAAGCAAGATACAGACTTCAGAGATGCCATACCGGCCAAATTTCGTCTTGCCATTACGTTACGATTTTTAGCATCTGGTGATTCTTACAAAAGCCTACACTATTTGTTTAAAGTATCTGTCTCTATGATATCAATAACCATTCGTGAAGTTTGCCGAGCTCTTAATGAAATTCTAAAGGATCTAGTTAAGGTAAGAATAAAATAAAAGATTGTTAAACATTTGTTTAGGTTTTAATTGAATCATAGGAAATCTGTTGAATGTAGGTATGTATGTTATCTGACTATTTTACAGCTTAATTATTTAATAACTTAAATAAGAATTATTTTCACGACTCAAAATCTTCGAAAGCATTCAATAAAGCCAAGTTTATAATGTTGTTGGTGTCACGCGGGGGTGGGTTGAGGATTTGGTCCGATATGATACGAATAGATGACAGGGGTGCTGTTGATGTAGATGGAGCTGGAGGTATTGGAGTTAGTATATTATGTTCTGTTGGGTTTGGCGCTGAATGAGAGGTTTCTGTGTATGGAGAGGGAAAAATACTTTGAGAATTATGTATAGGTTCAGAATAAACGCTATTAACTGATGTTGGCCGACTCTGAATGACTTGAGGAGATGGTGTATGGCGTGAATATGAACCAGCCATTGAGGACGGTCGAGAATAATATTGAGGGTATGGTGTACGCTCATTTGATTTTTGACTGATTCTGTTTATAAACAACCCATCTATTTGGTACATCATAATTTTTCGTTCATCAGTTGGCAGTTCACGTAGCTTTATAGCCAATAATTTAGCATATAGATCGCAATCATCTTCTTTGTAAGGAGGTCTATTTTCATTCTGTTTTTGACTTAAAACATTCGTTAATTGACCAAAAGCCACGGCCATTTGCTTTTCAGCCGTTTCAGAAGCAAGGCGGCGACGTTTAGTAACTGCCTGTATGGATGGTGGTCTGGATGGTGATCTAGATGGTGGTGTGGATGGTGTAATAGCCGTACTGGTGCGGTCTCTTATCAGAGGATCATCCTTTGTCTGATCTGTAACTTCTTCTATTTGTTGTGATTGCTGAAAAAAATAATATACTGTTACTCACATTTCATTTAGTTTTTTTTTTTACAGATGCCTACCACAGCAGAAGGATGGCTTAATATTGAAGAAGGATTCAGGACCAAATTTCCACATTGCATAGGGTCGTTGGATGGCAAACATGTAGTCATTGAAAGCCCAACTCATAGTGGAACAGAGTATTTCAATTATAAGAAAACTTTTAGTATTGTCCTTATGGCGTTAGTGGATAGCAAATACAAATTTGTATTTGCAGACATCGGGAGTCAAGGAAGAATAAGTGACGGTGGCGTCTTTAATAATTGTTTACTATGGAAAAGAATATGTAGGAACGAGACAGATTTTCCTCCGCCATGTCCACTTCCAGGATCGAATATTAATATTCCATACGTGTTTTTAGCTGACGGTGCTTTTGCATTGAGTCAACACGTAATGAAGCCCTACCCTGGAAATCATGTAGTAGGCTCACCAAAAAGGCTATTTAACCAAAACTTATCTAGATCCCGAGTTGTAGTTGAAAATACGTTTGGAATTTTAACCTCAGTTTTTAGAATATTCAGACGTCCTATCGATTTAGAACCACAAACTGTTTCAGAATTTACGATGACTTGTGTATTACTACATAACTTTTTGAGAACAAGTAAAAGTTCTTCAAATCGATATACTCCTCAGGGTTCGTTAGACGTATACGACAGTAGTGGAAATATAGTTACACCTGGTTCATGGCGCAGAGATAACGACGGATATAATGCATTGCAAACATTACCACAAATACCACGAAGATCTCCGCTGAATGCCAAAAAAGTCAGAGAAGAATTTACTTCATATTTTAATAGGATTGGATGGATAAGTTGATAAATGTATGAATAAATTTATAATAAGTAACGATTTTTCTTATTTAGAATAAATGACTTTTGACTTACAGTTTCGGTGTTTAACGTTTCATTAGAAGTATATACTTGCAGTAAAAATGACTCCATGATTTCGTAGGCATACCAAGTGGGATTGTATATTTCATCGGCACCTAAAATAAAAGATATTATACAATGTAATGTAAATAATGGAAGTATATGAATATAATTTTTATTATTTAAAATGCGTGGAAACACATTTTAAACATATTTCTTTTTTGATCGCTTGCATAAATAGCTCATACCTATAAAGTAAAAAAAATAATCAAAACGTATCTTCATAAATTAATACGGAAGTGACCAAAAAGAAAATATGATTAAAATATGGGGAATGTTACGGGAATAATCTAGTGACTAGCAGAGAGTTTTTTTATTATCACAATTAATTTTCTCAAATCTTTGAAAACGTCGAAAATTAGAGCGAGGCAGTTGCGGAATAATAGAGAAACTAACTATAATTAAAGTAAAATTACACCTTGCTAAGCAGACTACCAAAATAATTATAAAGGTACATCGTAGGAACATACCTGCGCCAGAACGAATAGATTCCTGTTTCTTTTTTAAGTGCTTGCGAAAAGTAGTCATCAATATCTCTTTTTTATTTTTTACTTCCTTCACTGGCCTTCCGGTAAGTTGAGCGAGACGAATCCGTGCATCTGCTTGTTTCTTCTTATCTTTGTGATTTGCATCTTTGGGATTCCAGATGCAGGATTCCATCTGGTAATGCTCGAGGAAAGAAAGACAGTCGTCATTTGACCAGCTACTCATTTTTTATTTTGTCCGTACAAGCACAAAATAAATCTAGTACCAGAAGGTAGGCTCCCTACGAGACACCAAAACGGCCCACTCGCTAATTCGCACTTGCGTACACGGAAGCGTGCGGGCTAGAGCGGAAACGTGTACTCGCCGCGAGATCACAATGCCCACTGAACGCGGACCAACGTGTAAATGCGTCGCAAGCGCTTGCCGCAAACGCCCTTTGATCTGCGTCAAAAAACCGACACTCGACTGGATCGGAAGGAAGCGCCCACAAACTCACGCAAGCCAAGCCAAACGCCCTCTTTACACGCTTGTGATTGTTGGGGCTTGCGAAGGCTTGGCAAGCGTGTAATTCCCATTCGCTTCTGTTACTACATGATTTTATGTATCATGTTGTCATCGTGATATAATTTTATGACCCATTCAATATATCGTTTATTATGGAATAATCAGAGACGTAAAATATCTTTACGGAAAAGTATGCTTCTTCTGCTAGTTAATTCCAGCTTTGATGCTTTTATTGAACTGCAATAGTAGTGTAAAATAAATAATTTTAGCGTTGAAAATATATCAACGCGTTTCTTAACGTAACTTAGATGGAAGGTCGAGCGAATAACTTGTTTTTTTCCCATCACTGCCTTTCGTCCTCAAGTAAATTTATAAACTTTAGAAGAAATAAGTAAATGAACTTTCTTTACTTTTACCGAAAGTATGAAAACGTTAACTACAAAGTTTATACAAAGAGTTAATCTTTGTATTTGTATAGGATATAATGATATTGAAGTTTTCAAATTAAGGCTTTTATTAAGGCTCTTCATCATTACCCTATAACTGCCTTGCAATGATATACAGTAGTAATTTATCTTCATCCGATATGAGAATATCATCGGCGTCCCAAATCCGACGTAGGTAAGCATTTATCTGGATCAATGGATTAACGAATAGCCGTGTGAATGATTTATTATTGTTTATTGGTCTCGTTCGACCCATTTCGCTCAGTTTCAGTACTAAGCATTGTATAAACGTCGCTAACAAGAGGCCCGCGTGCAAATTCAAACATACCTAACAAGCTTATGTCATGAATATTTTAGCAGCTTGGGAGAATTTTAAAAAGGAGATGCTGCAGCTTTGTTGAAGCAAACATTCTTTATTCATAATAGGGATAACAACGCTCTCAAAAGCCGTGTTTTACGGCTATTTTGCACCCTACACGTTTGCAACGTGGCGTTGTGAGTTTTAGGAGCAACTGATTAGAATATTGTTATTTTAGCACACATTTAGCGTTTGACTATACTAATGAAAGCTTACCTTCATTGATATGTAGACGTAATATAGTAACGGTACTATAGTAGCACAAAATTTGTCTGACGTGCTTTGTTGTGTCGTGTCAGAATAGATACTTTCACACAATTCATCATAACATTAATGCATTTAAATAATACATCGAACTTAATGTACAAAATCTGCTTTGACGTGTCACAACAAAATACGTCAGCCAAATATAAATTCAGTTTTATTATGTCGCACTGCGTCAAAATCAAAATATGTAGGTGCGTCATTTAGGCACTGTCATATCTCTAAACTTTCCGGCACAACGTTAGCACATCCCGGAGGCAACGTAATAGAAACTACTTTACCCCGTAAATTAGCCTTTGTTCTTACAGGTATTTAAAGATAAGCAAGTCTGTTGTTACGGCAAACAAGTCCGGAAGATAGTTTAGTATGTAAGTTAAGCTACATTGCTCCTAGGATATTATTGTAGTTGGATTGTTCTTACATAAAATTTATTAAGGTAAATATGAGCATGCTTGAAATTTATGTACAAAGTCTAGACATATATAAATGTCTATTCTAAAATACCCTACCCTACACCTATTTATAACTTTTACCATAAGTTATAAAAGCGATATTTCAAAAATTACAGTCATATAGGTTGATATAATAGCTTTATCAAAAAAAGGTTGAATAAATTATAAATAAGGCTATATGGAATTTGTATTACAAATTGCCAAAGTTTTCAAACAATTATAAATTTTAATGACGGTTACAATGCGTGATTAAGAAGTTTCGAGTGTACTGATAATGGCTCTGAATAAACAGTAGCAGAGTAAGTTCGCCTGAGGCCTGGGGCCCTACACTAATGAGACCCCTAATCAGTCAAATTACGCGAGGGGACGCAATTGCTCTGTCATTCATGTTTGAGAATTACGCTTCTTCAGAGGAGCCTCCATACTGAAAATTTGCCTCCTATAACGGTATTCCGTATTAAAACTTTTTGAGATAGGTACATAGGCCTCCTAATATAAGCCAGAAAATACTGGTTCTGCATCTCTCTTTTAATCCTTTATTCTTTTCAAGTAGATTTTTTCAAATGTTGTGTGTTTAGCGTTGCTTTGATTTACAAAGAAGCAGGTTTCTTTCAAAACTATTTTCTTTTAAGAATCTGGCTTTTAAAAAGTCGCAACACGCTGCACTTGAGTTTGTGCTAATATCTTTCGACAGACAAAACAAAATATCTTGCTTAGTCCAGCACCTACCTACACATTTTCACACAAGCTTTTAGCGAGTTTAGAAAGTAAAAGTAAAGATATTTAAAGTCTTGATTGTTTAAAGAGTCCCCACTACGGCGAGGTTTTAGTCTCTTATCTTTTGGAAGGTAAAACGAAATATTTTGCCAAGTCTAGTACCTTCATACCCTATTTGGATGTTCTCTTTATCTTTGACCCAGTTGTAATCTCTATATAATAACGAAATGATGAATGATGTATAACTTATTCAGGGGGACCAAAATATAAGAATTCTAGTACTTCTTATAGTAGCGCCTATAAAGTCTAGTGATAATACAATTATTTTATAGAATATGTGTTTTAATATCCTACCTTATTATGTCTACCTTTGGATAAGTAACCACAAGTACATATATCCTAGATAAATATCTGTATATCAAGGTATGGGGATTAAATCTATTAAACAATAGACAGGCCAGTGGATTGATAGCGAATAAAATAGAATATTATTAAAGCTTTATTTACCTATTACAATTACATGTTGTATATTTGTACATAGATGTGTATATGTCTAAATATTTCAACAAATAAAACAATGTCCCAATCCCGCTTCTAAATAAAATAATTCCTGTAATGCCTGTCTTCACAAAATGTGTGCTGATTTTCAACCAGATCTCTCATACCTTACCTTTTTGCCTTACCTTGGCTACTCAATGAAACAGTATTTTGGGGTTAATTGGCCATGTTAACATCGGCTTTGGTCGAGCTAACGTAAAATGTTGGACTTTTGCCCAAAGGTATCTGTTATAGATAAATCTAACGGTGTATGCACAGAAATTAGTTTTTCGGAGACCAGATTAATACGATAAACATTAGATAACCATAGCTATTGAAAATGAAACATTAATAATTAATAATATTCGGAGACATTACTGGAAATGTAAATTCAGAAACAAAGCAACTAACCGTGAACAAGCCAATGTGGTGATTCCCACGTATCGATTCATGAATAATATTTAATTTACGATTTATTTCAGACACTAGAAGGTAAAATATAAAGATTTCTATGAAAGGATATGTCTATAGGATACGAGGATCTCCTAGCGTTCTATACCTTACTTAGTAGGGTACCGCTTAGACCATGATCTAAGATTTAGTAAGCCTAGTAATTACAATGAAGCGACTGCCGATCTGACAATTTTTGAATCATGGTTACACAGCCATAGTTGTTGGAATGTGCATGTTTCATCGCGAGGTTTTTCCTCACCGCCGAGCTAGTGGTATAAATACGTACCTATATAGATTTGAAAAATCCAGAGGTAGATACATTTCCGGGCTTGAACCCGCCGCACTCTTTGGCTAAGAGGCGTGTGTCCTTACCATTGAGCTACCACCGCCCCCAGACGTGTATATGTCGCAGGCAATTTGTATGATTCCGCATTTTACAAACGGCGTCGTCCGTTTAAAAACGCTCGCTGTTTTGTAATATGCCAAAGCCAAAATGTATATTGTGGTCATTATTAACTAAATACTTGCGGCATATAGTATGCCGCAAGTATTTAGTTTAGGTCAGGTATGGTAGCTAAGTTTAAATAATAAGTTCGACGACGAGCGAAGCGAGGTGGAGTGTTAGGTACAACTGCGACTCTACAGCCAGAACCGAAGAAGAACAACCAATGTCGCAATTATAACAACTGATTGAATGAGTCGCCAATTTGCCTTCGGCATATTACAAAACAGCGAGCGTTTTTAAACGGACGACGCCGTTTGTAAAATGCGGAATCATACAAATTGCCTGCGACTTGTATAAATAAAATAAAAAATCTCCAGACTTTATTTCTTTCTTTTATTTATCATCATCATCTTCCTAGCGTTGTGTGCCGTGCTAAGACGGGGTCCGCTTAGACCATGATCCAGGATTTTGCGAGTCTGGTAATTACATTGAAGGCCAATCTGACTTTCGTAACCCTAAGATAGGGGAACCAGACAATTTTTGGATCATGGTTACAAATCCAAAGTTGTTTGAATTTGCAGGTTTCATTAAGATGTTTTCCTTCACCGTCGAGCTAGTGATATAAATACGTACATAGACTTAAAAAATCCAGAGGTACGTGCTCGGGTTTGAACCCGCACTCCTCGGTTAAGAGGCGCGTGTCCTTACCATTGAGCTACCACCACTATTTCTTTTATTTATATTCGTCGTATAAGAACATTGTATTCATAAATAACTTGTTGATGAGACTTGCATATCTTAATACTTTTATAGATTTTAGTTATCAGATAGACAAACTCGGATACGCCCCTTATGGAATTTAATTTTATGGCCTTTGATTTTATGGCCAGGATATCTTACCACTCGACCAGAGGGCAGTAATAAATAAGAAGTGAATAATTAGAGGAAGCCCCACATTAAATTAGAGACAGATAACCGCAGACCGACTTAAGTAAAACAATAAAAAGTCTCACTAGTCCTAGCTCATGACAATATCAATGTTTCTCACACAAAAACATCGTAGTAAAAGATTTACGGATCCAACTTTAGGCTGATTTACTGCGGTTTGATAAAAAGCCGGTGCTTTGTGAACAAACGGTGTTTTGTGTTATTGCCCTTCGCCTTTCAACTTATCCCGTTTGAAAATGTACTTTGGCTATGTCTAACAAAGTTGGAATTGTTACCAATCAAGTGAACCTTTTTCACAGCGTGTCCCGTTTCATCTGTTTTGACCGTGACAATAAATTTAGTAAGGCATTGAAGTGATTTCCTCTTGGACATTATTTGTCTTAATATGGTTAGCTAGACAAATCAGATTTTTCTACCCATATACAGTTATCTAATCAAGTAGAAAGCATGTTGAGTAAACAATATGTATTAAACATCAGCAATCAGTTATCCAGCACATGATATTATTCAATCAGCTATTTTATAAACTCCAATAAACTCAGCAGATTTAACTTAAATGAACCCGACTATATATTTTTTTAAATAATACACAGATTTTGTATAATTTCATGATTAAGTTATTTTTGCACAAAAAATAATTAAAAGCAACACGTTACAATTCTGCATAGATTAGGACATACCAAAATTCTAACTATGTTTAATAAATTTAGAAATCGGTATCATGACTGGAATAAATGGCGTAATTTCCAATTAAAAAAAAACGTATTTCATTACTTTTGTTTTCTCACAACGTGCCTACTAAGTATCTTTTTGCAGGCCTAATTTATTTCCTACTTTATATTTTATACCTATTTGATTTTCACCGGCATGTTAACAACATCTACGGGCGAAAAAATGCGTCCTTGTCAGTCTTATATTTTCCTACGAATGAGGAATGTAAGCATCCCAGCATGATAAGACTGACTGAAATTACCATATGAAAGAAACAGCTCTGGAATGAAGTTAGGTTTCAAACAAAGAGAATTTCCTCGGAAACCAACCGCAAGTAGTTACAATACAGAAGTGCTCTTAGGTTCTCGCATTTGCAGCATAAATGCAGCGGAATTAGGTTTTCGGAAGTGCACGTACTTGCCAATTGGAATTGGCACGCCACACGTAGCCTACCTTTTCGAAACGGAAACGTATCGATAAAACGTCATAGCCTAGGTTCACCGTTCGATTTGCATATGCTAACGGTGACTTTTTAATTTCCTATTCAAGAATATTGATGTTGGCAGTTTATTACGGTTTTGCTAAATCAGGCTTCTAACAATCCCTTTCAGTCAGACTCTATGTAAAACAAATCATAGATATGCCTAGTTTTTGACTGGATATAATTATAAAATCGGAGATATTTCTCCTGAGCTAAGACACGTGTAAAATAATTCAAACACCTCAGCTTAGTTGATAACATCCTGACCAAAATCTTAGTTAACATATTCTGTTCCCATCTCTTCTTATGCATATTAGAGGTATATATGCTTATTCTTAGATTATGTACCGGCACAGGTACTCAAGGGTACGACGGGGCGGTATAATAAATATCAAATTTTCCACCTTCAAGCTGAGATTATTCCAAGATCACCCCGCAATTTCCCTTGTTACGATGGAGTCCCGACACTCTGCATTTTTCGTGGGTTTTAAAGGCTTACTTGAATAAATGAGGTGCCCTGAAACATATTATGTACAAATGTGCGACAGGCAGGAGACGGGGGCTAAATAAATGGCGTCACATAAACTTTATCCATACCGTAGTCTGAAAATGCCAAAGCATCGCTAGATAAAATAAAATGCAACGGCCTTTAGAAGTTTTGACAATTTTTACAATACGAATATTATTTAATTTCAAAGACAGTAAATAGCATGGAATGCAGAATGTAAAACACATGATTCAATGATTGTTGTAGAAATTCATTTTGACTATTGATTTAAGCTACTATTTGTATTTAATTGCAGTTAAATACGGTTACAAATATTACACTTCATATAGGTACCTAACATCAAGATATTTATTACAAAGAAAAATTCGCAGCAATACATAGCGTGATTACAAGCCTGCACCATAATGAAGCTCATTTGAGCTATAAAAGTACCAGCAATGAAAAATAATCACGTGATAATTGCATTAAAAACAGGAGCAAATTCCTAGCGAGGGTCTTTACAATCCGCCACATTACCTTCCGTAAAGTGCGGAGTGGTGTTCCGAAGTTATATGGAGCGTAACAAGTTCCATCATGAAAGGTAAAATTAGTTGATAAAACTACTCATGCACTGCCTTTACGACAGCAGCCAAGAAGAAATAGTTATGTGGTAAAATTACCATTTACTGCAGAAGTTGAAAAGTTATCTGGTTATAGTGTATGGAACAGCGTTATTAAATTAGGCAACTTTACTTACAATCCATTATAAACTAAGGTTAAATTAAATAAATATCCGACAACATCACATAGGTACATTGTTCTGACTCCGAGGTAAGTAGCTTAAACACTTGTGTTACGGATATCAGAATCAACAGTGGTATAACAAATACATACTTAAATTTTAGATATTTAACACGCAGGGACAGAACAAACACAAGAATTCATCACACGAATGTTTGTCCTGAGTGGGGATCGAACCCACAACTCTTGGCGCATAGGGCAGGTTTACTATGAAATGCGCCATCGAGCCAGTCAACGGTTGATTGTTGTATTAGCATGGCAACATTATCATCGGAATAAATATTATGGCCACAAAGAGTGACTGTGGATTATAGTTTTTGAGCACTCTAAATACAACACTATCTCTACGCCCTCTACCCCCTTAAGGGATCTGTATCAAAAATTTCATTTAAATTAGTTGTCTATGATAGCTACAAGCTTCTAGTTTCCGCAAAGTAGATATCGGTTATCTTTTAATTAGTTCCATTATTGGTCACTTTAATTTTTTAACTTATTTAATTTATATTTATAATAATCCATTTAATCCCTATACATTTCATATGTAAAACCGCAAATTAGAGAATGTGATATTAACGCACAAATTTTACCTCTTGTTACCCAGTCACAATTCACATTTTTCCTCGTTAATATTATTTTTTTATTAAACTAGCTAAGCTTTCTTTAAAACCCGTATACCTAAGTATATCATCTGTTATGTGTCAGCCTTAATTTGTCCCACAGTATCTACTTCACGCGACGTCCTTCTGGGCTACAACCCGAAATTACTTACTCTGCGAGATATATTAAATTACTGACAGCTGAAACAACTGTAACGAGTATCTTTACAAAGATATGACCGAGCTCGCCGCTCGAGGGAACAAATAAGAGTGAGAAGATTTTTCAACGTCATATCTTCTTTATGTTCACCTAGTAGCAGTGGTGGCTAAAGAAAAATCATTCTTTCGCGAAGTTTGTTTGCCTTGCCTTATGACCAAAGTATTACCTAATCTATTTACTTTGTTTTTTTTTTGTTATTGTAAGAAGACACTTTTGTTTTCCAACTGTATTTGGCGTCAATGTACAGACGGCAGCACATCAGGTTATATATATTTGTTGCGACACAGCCCTTATCACAAGGGAATAAGACTCCGCAGTGAAGTGCTGTCGTATGTACATTACATATTCAGTTATGACTCAATATATCGTAGTAAGGTATGGTCGTTTGAACTTTCAGACTAATACGGTTAATAAGCTAGAAAAACATTCATTATAGCCCTAACCCAGGCTAACCCTAATTACATGAAGCCGCGAACATACGTTTAACTTTATAAAGTAATGCATTTCATTATAACGGTATCGATAATTAAATATATCTAGCTTTTAAAATTATTTAAAAATTCTGACTTCACTTATTATTCCAACAGTATTATTGTGTTTTTTTTTCTTTTATTAGAGTAAAGAGCATCCCAAAGCGTCCTAATTTCCTTACTCTAAATTACTTTCAATAAAAAGCATCATTTGAGCGTAAAAAATTATATCAGTATATATTATATCAGGCGTGCAATAAACAGAACAGAACAGAATGAAATTCAATTGACTCATTTAACTCGGTTCTTACATCGGTTGCCATACTCACTTAAACTCTGAACAGAAATAACCTCAATCTTTTTATATAGAGAGTGCAACCGACATATAAATTAATTGTTTATGAATCAAACCTAGATGTACTTAATTTATTATTTAACAGATATTCTTAATCTATCGTTGGAAAATCGTGATGAATTGGACCAGAACACGGCGTGGCGGTGTTATCTTAACAATTGCCCTAACTTAGTTAACGAATAAAACGTGTGACTGCATATCGGAATATTCCAAACTTTGGTTTAATTGAAATGATGTTAGAACTAATTTAAAAAAAATACAATTATAACTAACAAACATATTTGATTAACATAATATAAGACTGTAATGAAACTCAAAATTCTAGTTACTCAACCACAAACAACCAATTAGCAAAATGAAAAAGATGTTTACATTCCAACATCCGCAAAAATACGTCCATACCAAAAGCCGTATGTGAATGAAAAAGGGGCAGATGTTTGAAATACCTCCAAAAATAAGTTAAAACACATCCAGTTTTAAATGGTGGGAACGAGTTGGATCTTTGCCAGTGTAAAATCGTGTTAACTGTACTTAGTACAGTCGGTAGATAGGGATAAAATGTTGAACTATTAGGGTGATTCGGGAGACCGAACAAAAGTGTGCAGAGAGCGAATTTAAAGTTTGCCGGCGTATGAGTACCTAATGTTCCTGTTTTGAATATTTTTTATTTCTTTTTTATGTCCTCGCAGCGCAGTCGTGCCAACGGGTTGCTAGTTATGCCAGTACAAGGTATGCACTACGCGTGGAACACAGTTAGCATCCCCCTCCCGTAGTCTCCCATAGAAAACGTCGACCTAGGAACGTCCTCCTAGACCCCGACGACGTAATTACGCTAGCCATGACGTCGGGTCAGCAGCTCGCGACACAGCCCAACACTTCAAGTCGCCCGTCGTTCCGTCCTCGCCGGCGAGGACTCGCGTCGCGCCGCTCCCGCTAGGTCCGTATTCGCGTAACCGGCCCGCGCTCGGTCGCTTCTATCGCCAAACCCAAAGACCACAGAAATACTCCGTGGCCAAACCTATTTGCGTCTGCCCTCTCCCAACAACGCCCTGAGCCGAGGTTCGAGCCCCGCTAAAAGGCGCCCTCAGGCTGTTGCCTAAATGTTTAGGGGTGAGAGTTTAGGTAGGTAGGCAGTAAAGATACCGATACCACCATACAAATAGTCCCCTCCAAAAAAAAATACACAGTTAGCTATTAACACACAATTCCCGAGTCGGGCCATTTGTGGCTGGGTGTTTCAATAAAGAAATTACTCGGTAACTGCCCGGAGTCAGGAAGTAGGCGAATTAATCACCCCTGTGCCTCGGAAAGCACGTTAAGCCGTTGGTCCTGCGCCTGACCTCTCTCCGGTCATGTCGAATTGCCGTCTCACCGGACTATGAGAGTGAAGGAAAAGTAAGTGCACCTGTGTTTGCGCACACACTTGTGCACTATAATATCTCCTGCGCGGATGGCTTATCCTCATTGAGATTGGCCGCCGTGACCGATATTGCTTAGGATATCGGTACTACAGTATCGGATCGGCGACACTGCATAAATATTCGGATAAGAAATTTGGATTATGTATTTTTAAATATTAAGATTAGGTTGATTAGGTGGTATGGTTTTTACCTAATCCGACCAATCTCTCATCGAATTACTTGCTGAATTACTGCATAATGGGCAACGAGTTCCGGAACTACAACGACTAAATACTCATTAAGGGAAAGTAACGGCATTCAATAAAAGAAATAACGATTCATAATAAAGGGCCTAGGATACTAAAGCAGCTGATCCGCTCTTGCCAACTTGAGCGAACTTCGTGACAAAAGCCATTAAAGTTCGAAAAAACAACCATTCAGTACCGGACCATGGCGTGTGTAGATTAACTTAGCGTTAATGAACACTAATGCTCTAAGAGTACTCCTAGAATGTTCAATATGCATATATACTATATGAATAATACATAAATACCATTACCGTAACCTCCGAAGGTGTAGACAGAATCCAAGGAGCAGCAAACCTCTTTTACCAATTGTAGCCAAAAACAAAATTCAGTTGGGTTAGAAGGAACATTTTGAAAAAGTAGAGTCCCATCGCCTACACATCTAGAAGACACAATACCATACCTTATCAAAAACGCGAGTATGGGTACACCATAGTCGCGTTTTACGACATATTACGTAAGGAACACACACAGGCGGCATATTATTTTAAAGTCCCAGTCCAGCATCGGACTATATAAATTGCAAAGAGTATCGAAAAAAGAAAAAAGTTTCCAGTGTACCTATAACTAAAAAAGAACCTCGTAGTAATTACCCCGGCTTACCGGTAAATACCTAAAGCTAATTGCCCTTACGAGGCAACAAAGTAAATGGCAGGTAAACAACTACCAAAATGAAACGTCATTAAGCAACACAAACAGCTAACTCATTTAAGGCTGACACTTGTATCAGAAAACATGGAATTTTAAAACGGTAATTATGAAGGTTTTGGATAGAAACATGGCGGGCGGAAATAAACAATGACCTTATGGAATATGTGACAAGGACGTGTCCAGTGCAAGTGGGTAAATGAAGCGAATAATATATGTTATTTATGATAATATCCTCACCATTATCATTGACAATCAGCACAGATGTTATCTCTAGTCATGCTTAAAGTAGGTATAAAAACAATAATAGTAATGTGTGTATTAATAGTAATTGTCCCATGTTGGCTGGCGACTAATGGTTTACGGGCTTTTGGGTATGTGTCTGAGTAGGCGACGAGCTAGCCACTTGTCACTCCTTTTTCACAGCCTTCTATCCAACCCAGCCCACTGTCCCGTGTTGGTCTGGGACTTAAAAAAAATATGCCAGCTGTATTTCTACCCTAGCAAGTCGTAAAAGGCGACTAATGGTATATCGAGTTATGGGTGTGTGATTGTGTAGGCGACAGGTTAGCTGCTTGTTACTGCTTTTACACAATTTTCCATCTAACCCAGCCCGGCTTTATTTTTGGCTAAATGTGGTTGAAGGGGCTGTATGTATGTAATAGTAATGTGGCGCTGAGTAAAAAGGAGTATTTGACTATAGACATTCCCTCGAAATTCTGATAGCCGCGAAGTATGTTATTGGCTATGCAGTACACAAACTAACCGCCCACCACGTGTTCTACATAATAAACAAAGTAAGTTTCCCCAAATGTATAACAACTTTAAAACTTTCCCTTTACATAATAACTTCACTGGTTGGATTTGGTCGCGACCACGCCTGTGAAAGCAATGCGGTAGCGGAAACAAAATGACGGCTTCATAGAAATGCATTCTATCTTTCTTCCAGTTGTCTCCCCTTTCTCCGTTTCCGTTTCCGTCGTGTTCTTGGCCACGACCTACTTGACACTACAATATATTTAAAAATCTAAATGGAAGTTCTAATCATTTAAAACGAATCGTCAAACCATAGTATCTAAGGCATGACTAGATTTAAGACGTACAATGTCCGGCGTAGATAATATATTTGTCATTCCAATACACTGATACACGGCCAATTCTTAAAGATTTATTTAGGAAAAAACATACGTTTCATTTCTATAACAAAGCAACACAGGGAATCTAGTTTGTGTTATTCCATCTATAGTTGAGAGTTTCTCAAATAGTGTATACGCGTGATAATAATTACTCTAAGTAAAAATTTACAAAAAACCTGACGGCCGACAAATTTGTCATTAATACCATTATAATGAACATACACCCTTTGAGGATGAATTCACAAAAGAGATAATCTGTTCGTTGCACATTGCACGTAGTTAAGAATGGACTTAGCGTGGAAAACGATGTTCCCTACGTACCGTATCGACGCTTAAGAACCAAGACCATCTATCTACAAAAAGTCGACTTCACAGGTGACGAAAAAAGACGAAAAATTTCCTTAAATTTATTACGTCACGTAACTTAGGTGGTATTGGTATTTTTTCATAACTTCTTATTTAATGCGAATTTGAGGTTACTGATCAAAGGAAACGATGCGTAAATTAATCATAAAAATAACTGCATTAAAAAGTAAAAAGCGCCAAAAGTGTAGATAGATGGTCTCGGTTCTTAAGCGTCGGTATGTGAACACTGTTGCGATGAAAACAAGCCTTTTTACTTTGATTTATATATGTTTACGTCTTAAAGTTACTAAATCCAGTTTTATAAAGTAGGAACGTTTGGAAATGTTACGAGTATTTATAATGTTTTCGTAAAGCGATTGTCCTATCTTTACTTGGAGTAAGTACTAAAATACTAATTTAACTAGGCCAATTTATATGGAATGGTAGTTTTAGGAGCCACTATGTTGCTCCTATATAAAAAAAGATATGTACAGATACTAAATATCATAAAACAATTCTATACTTGGAGCCATAAACGTTTTTGTAATTCTCCTACTGTAGTTAAAACAAGTGAATTGTATATGACGACAGACTTTTCTCCCCATGTAGACATAGTATTTTTATAAGAAAATGTCTTCTACGGTTCTGGTCTGGACGTAACTAACTAACTAAACTTCACGCCACTTCCCTAGCGGTAGCCAGAGAGAACATATCTGTACCTATATGTTCTGTCTGTACGTATGACGAAATATTTGGTCTTTGTAATATGATTCCTGTCCAGGCGCATAATAGCGTAATGCGTACATTGATTCCGTTTGAAGTCTTGAATCAACATGTTGAAACAAAGCAAAATGGATAGACGCTGATAGGTGTCACAAATCAAATTATATCGAACTTCTTGACATAGACGTGACGTAACTACTGCAGGAAGTTTGCCGCTTTGAGCTCAGCCCTTTGAAACGGTGGCTCCTGTCAAGAACTCAGTCAAGTGCCTATTTGTTGACAATGCCGCCTTCAGGGGCTATGTTCAGCTTATACCTACTGTAATCCTATTAATATTTTAAATGTTGAAATTTACGAGGATATTTGAGAGATCGTTTCAACATGCTGTTAAAGAAAATGGAATGAGCTTACGTCACTCGAAATCCTGATTCAGGTTTTACAACAAGTCAACTGTGTTTTTAAAATGTTACCAATTTTATATTTTTCTGAGGAACGCGTAAAAACATCGTATTCCACGCGAATATAAAAATGTACTCGCAAAATAACAGTTGAAACTTTTCATAACGTTTTTCACAATTTTTTCGGCTGCCTTGGCACATCGATTTTTGATGTGATAATATCATCCAGATCACGTGACACGTTTGAAGTGATTACATAAAAATCATATTATCTCGGCCAAGGGAACGGGCGCGCGAAAAACATGAGAAAACTTTAAAAGCCAAGAGTCGGCAAGTTGTATCAAGGATATAGTCATCACAAATTTTTATCTCAATAGTAACTATATTTTTATTTTGCCTAGTATAAGTCCGTATACCTATATGAATATACTTACACGATTTCATTTCATTCATATAGTATATATGAATATATATACTATTAATACTCAGATACATAGTGTAAATATATGTTTTTTCAATTGTTGTCAATGTGACTGTCTGTATGGGGTAAGTTCCATACTCTGTGAAGTTACTAACGTATGGTTATCGCTGTATTATTTAAGTCAAATTATACAATTATGTATGCAAAGATCATCCACTCAGATTACCTATTCATCTCATCATGGTACCACAATTTAAAAACATACCCTATTTTTTACAACAAACCTGCAATCTGCTGATATTGCCATTGCGCGTGAGAAATACATGAAATCCTGGCTACACCTTGCTACGTAGCATTATTCAAATTCTCTTTAACCCCAGCTGAGCGAGAAATATAAACATCGCGCACACTTAGGCAATTGTGAATGTAGATATAACTAATATAAGATTTAGTATTTTTCCTGTATACAAAAAGTATAAAGCAATCGTTTTACTATAGTATGGTAACGACTGCACTTATTAACATTAAGTTGAATGTAATGCTGATGAGCAATGGAATAATTAGAGAAATGTGAAATGTATCCAAATAATATAAATCATTCAAAGGATATTTCTTCTTAGGCCATTGAAGATATCAACCCAATCTATACTTATAGTATAATAACATTATAAAGCTGAAGAGTTTGTTTGTTTGCTTAAACGCGCTAATCTCAGGAACTACTGGTTTTTTACGATTTTAAAAGTTCTTTCAATTTTAGATAGCCCATTTATCGAGGAATCTCATATAACATTAGCCATAAACGAAGGTGAAACCGCGGGCACAGCTAATACTCACTCAATAATAGTAGAAGCTACTCAGTATTATAGTAGAAATCTTTAATTTAAAACCAGGAGATTATTTCATTTATATTTGTATACATTTTATCTGATTGTCTAAGGTCGAAACTTTTTTACTACTTATTTAATACGAATCTATTATAAAACATGCTACTAGTAAAGTAGGTTAGCAAAGTTGGACTTTGCTAAGTTTTCACATTACCCTTTGCGACAAGATGTTGTCTTGAAACAAGTAGAGAACCTGTACACAAAGCCATTTCAAACGAATACGACTAGAAAAAAAGGGGTTATCTATATATCTTCATAAAAGGTTATATTAAAGACATAAACATTAATTAACAGTACTAGTGGACCTACTGTGGTAACCGAATCGAAATCCGATCATGAACAAACAAAAAAACATAACATCACGCCCATAATTCCCGAAGGGGTAGGCAGAGTCAAAGGGGCAGCAGGCCCCTTTAACCACATTCAGCCCAAAATAAAACTGTGCTAGGTTAGATGGAAAATTGTGACAAGTGGCTAGCTCGTCGCCTACATAATCACATACCCCAAAACCCTATATACCATTAGTCGCCCTTTACGACATGCTAGCCAAGAAACACAGTTGGCACATTATTTTTAAGTCCCAGACCAACATGAGACTAATCCGATCATAATTCATTAAAATTTACCTACTGCCATGTTATATACTTCAAAAAAAAAATTAATAGGTACATACAATCACTTTAAATTACTAGCTTGAATAATAAGACTAAGTATCTTAGTATTAGTAATATGAATATTTTTTTTATATTTCTACGTGTCATTTAAAAAGTGGTTACGCCATCTTTGTTAACATCCCGTTATAAGCTGGTCCCGTGGGAATACGGACATAAAATACTTAGAGCCTATGTTACTCGCTGATAAAGTAACTTTTTAATTTAAACAAAGAAACAAACAATCAAAATAACAAATTTGACTGGCTCGATGGCGCATTCGGTAGTCACCCTGCCCCATGCGCCAAGAGTTGTGGGTTCGATTCCCACCCAGGACAGACATTCGTGTGATGAATACTTGTGTTTGTTCTGTGTCTGGGTGTTAATATCCAATATTTAAGTATATATTTGTAATACCACTGTTGTTTCTGATATCCGTAACTCAAGTGCTTCAGCTACTTACCTCGGAGTCAGATCAATGTATGTGATGTAGTCGGATATTTATTATTTATTTATTTATTTATTAAAATCATTCCTCTTTATAATACTAGTAACTAGTAAAGAAAAGACTATTTTTCCGAGATTAGTACCTATCTAATTAACTTTTCATTGTACGAACATGCCTAACACCTACACTTTGTTTGTATTACATCTCCGATCCTGAACGTGGTATTCATAACTGCCAGAGTACGTATGTATGTATGAAATATATATTTTGTGTGTTCGTGCGCGAATCTTTTAATTACCTCGTCGCTTTTCGCGTTAATTCGGGACTCAAATTATTATTTTTAATCCGCTTATACCCGTAGCTTATCATCGCTCCTTTGTTTTGAGAACATTAGTGTTATCTTTATAATATGATGATGGACTCCTTGTCTTAATTGAAAGCTCCGTGGAATGACCCAATTTTATAATGAACAGAGCGAACAAAGACTAAATATGTTTTGTTTCACTTGTTACGATATTAAGTACTCTACTTACGCACTGATTATTGTATATGTAGTGGGTTCGGACATCTAGGAATAAAACAATAAATAATCTTTATTATGTCAAGATACATATGTTGGCCTGGGACCTAAAAAGAATGTGCCAACTGTGTTCCTTGCCTAGCATGTCGTAAAATGCGACTAATGGTAGGTATATCGGGTTTTGGGTAAGTGATTGTGTAGGCGACGAGCTAGCTACTTATTCGCAATTTCTCATCTAACCCAGCCTAGTTTTATTTTTGGTTGAATGTGGTTATAGGGGCTTGCTGCCCCTTTGACTCTGCCTATCCCTTCGTATTGCATTGACCACGTTATGTCTATATTATTAATGATTTTGTAATGGTTTGCTTGTAAAATTAACCACGTCATAAATACATATATCTAAATCATGATACTTAATGCTAACTAGGTAATGAATACTCAAACAAATATCTCTACAAAATAGTCTACTCTAGATCCTGGTAAAGATAAATTTTTAGCTCTAAAACGAACGGTAGTAGGTACTACTGGCATCTGTAAATGCAGTAAATGGCGGGGTCACTTACAAGTCATTCGCTTGCTTATTTATCCACTAGGAAAATTCATACGCATAATCAAGAACCTAATAAAAGTGCTAGACTAATAACAACATTTTATTCCGCAGATTATTGCCTTGACAAGTCAACACTTCTTTGACGACCGTGTAATTTATACACAATGTTGTCTTGATTTGCATAACTGTTGCTTTGGTTGGCACGAAAACCATGTTTACTATGCTGATATTATGGTGCTCGCCAAGTTTTACCATATTATCAGTTATTGACCTTCGGCGTACTAGTTATGTTAACTGATACGCCGTAATATTTAACGATACGCGTAAACTGTCATAGCAGAAATTTAAATTTCTAGTGCATAGAGTTTTTCCCACTTCAGGTATTTGAAGCCACAAACTTTTATGAATCGAATCACTTTTAAGTTTCGCCGCCTCGTGTGATGGCAAATGAAGTTAGTTGGACTCAAACCCGCATTAAAGTTTATTTCATACTTTAAACGTGACCACCAAACAACAAACCATTAACTATATTGATATCAAGTGTGAACACATTATCTATACATATAAAAATTAATTGCTGTTCGTTTGTCTCACTAAAACTCGACAACGGCTGGACCGATTTTGCTGATTTTAGTTTTAAAATATTTGTAATCTTCCAGGAAGGATTGTACGGTAAGAAAATATGGAAACATGACAAGGAAAATAAAAGAATATCCGAAAACGGGCGTCAAAAAGTGCGCCGGGTCAGCTAGTTATGCGTAAAAATATGTACAGCATAAACAGGGTCAACACAAAATCTTCTAAGCCGGACAGACCAGTGTTATGAGTTTGTGTAAAAAGAAATCGTTTATCATCTTTAACCATAGTGACTCGTCGAAAAAAATATCTTTTGTTTGAATTACACCAGTAAAACCTCTTTTACATTACCTGCTTTTGTAGACAAGAATGAGATTTGCGTAATCCCCCTTAAATACTGCCTAAGAACTTCTCCCATTTGTAAGATAAGTCACGTCTATTTAAAACCAACTTCTTAAGTAATAACCATATATAATGTAGCCATACATACTAACTGCTTAAGTTGAAAAAAATAGCTAAAGTCTACTCACATTGCGTAGAAAATCAGACAAGTTGGAACATGGTTATATATATATATACATATACATATTATAAATACGCGAAGCATAATCTTTGTACCCCTTTTTACAAATATTCCGCGGACGGAGGAGTATGCGATTTGGCACAGTTGAAGTTATAAGGAGAAGGAGTGCAAAAAGCAAATATTTTAATAAATATTGCGTTATTCATAAAAAAAAAATCGAATTTCGACTACTGGGCAACCACTAGTATATATAGTTGTTTGATAGCGCAGAAATCCTTATGATATTTCTCTCACTGCAAAACTGGTGGTATACATGTCGCAGGCAATTTGTATGATTTCGCCGTTTACATACGGCGTCGTCAGTTTAAAAACGCTCGCAGTTATGTATTATGCCGAAAGCAAAATGTGTATTGCGGTCATCATATAGTATACCGCCAGTATTTAGTTTAGGTCAGGTTAGGTAGTAGTTAAAATAATAGGTACGACGACGAGCGAAGCGAAGAGGAGTGTTAGGTACAACTGCGACCCTACGGCCAGAACCGAAGAAGAACAACCAACGTCGAAATTATAACAATTGATCGAGCCTTCGGCATAATACATAACTGCGAGCGTTTTTAAACTGACGATGCCGTATGTAAACGGCGGAATCATACAAATTGCCTGTGACATACATACCTTTTATGTTTAACTGACACGATGGCGCATTCAGTAGCGCATTCAATATTATAAAGCTGAAGAGTTTGTTTGTTTACTTGATCGCGCTGATCTCAGGTCCGATTGGAAAAATTATTTCAGTGTTAGATAGCTCATTTATCGAGGAAGGCAACATTAAGCATAAACGCGGGTGAAACCACGGACACAGCTAGTATTTCATAACAGAGATATTATTAGTGGTCCTTTGGAACTCATTCGTGTTCACAGATCCGCAGCACATAACAAACGCTGTGGTATTTCACATTAAGTACACATTAACACGAACCTCATGCAAATTATGGTTTGTGGTCTATGGAACATGTAGTATGCAAATACGTATTACTCCGCGAATATATGGCACGATTGTATGTAGAGCGAGGATACAGTTTTATGATTGGATAAATTGAGACCATCACTTTTAAATGTTGATACACTATAGCAAAGTTAATTGGAATAAATAAGTAGATATTAATGTTGTTAAACGCTGCTGTAGGGTGTTTTTAAATAAATAAATAATAAATAAATAAATTCTTTACACTGACACACCAATTCCCTAGTCCCAAACTAAGCTTATAAGCTTGTGCTATGGATACTAGGTGAACGGATAGACATACCTAAATACGTTTATAAACATCCATGACTCGAGTACAAATATCCATGTTCATCACACGAAATATTTGCCCCTAGCGGGATTCGAACCCGCGACCCTTGGTTTCGTGGCCAGGGTCTCTGACCACTCGACCAACGGGTCAGTCAAGTTTTAATCTCATACTTGAAGAATAGTAAAATATAGGTATTCATTTTAAAGCGACGACTTTAAAATATGACGTAACCAATACAAGCAACTCTTCATTGTATAAATGTAAATACTAAGTAATTATTTCATCATTTACAAAAGTATGACAATTGCCAAAGCTGCCGTATACCCTATTGTACTACCTATATAGTATTTTTTGTGTTTGATGGTCATACCTACTTCGTAATCAATAAATAAACCTCTCCAACATTTTCCTAAAGGAAAGTGAAATCCTAAAGTAAGGTGTCTTTGTTTAAGTCCAATTACTTTACCACTCAAGATCAATGAGAAAAATTGTCTTTAAATCGACATAAAACCAAAATGCATTCTTAAATTTCTATTAACAATTTTTGTCTGGATTTGACTTTGTGTGCCCAAGGGTACACAGTAAACTGCCACTGATTCCCTTTGCTACTATCTGGTGCGGAACTCGCAAAATGATTAATCCGAGAACCAATCCGAGTTTCCAGCAAAAAAGAACTTTACAAATAAGAACGGGGTCACAATCCCTACAAATGAGCGCTCGCAGCGCTGTCTGCGGCGCTTGACTCGCGAGCGGCACATCCGGCGGCCCGGCCCCGCTCTCCGGTACGCTGCCGCCCGGGTGGTTCCGCCTTTGTGCTGCTCAGCTAATACAGAAGCGTATCAAGATGCAAGTATGTGCAAATTGTTTCTGTTATCACTTGTTCTTTGTAGAGTATGTACGATGAATGCTTCTTTTTTCGCTCAAACCATATACTTTGGAGGTCATACTTCTACAAATGAGCGCTCGCAGCGTTGTCTGCGACGCTTGACTCGCGAGTGGAGCATCCGACGGCCTGGCCTGGCACTTTGGTGCGCTGCCGGTTGGACCGTTCCGCCTTTGTGTTTATTTGCTAATACAGCTTTTAATACAGACACGTATCACGATGCAAATGTGTGCAAATTGTTGCTGTCACTTGCACCAATTCAACCATGCTTTTTGATTCACAGGTTTGTCATTGCGCATTATGGAACTAATCTCATGATGGATGAGTCGCATTTAGCAAATCGCCTGCAGACGGAAAGTGGCTATGAATTAAGATAAACCCGAACCTGGATATTAAGGAAAATTGCAGTTTAACCATTTACGGTGCACCGCACTTTAAAGGGTCTGACGTAATTAACGTTCACAGCTGTACAATAGAATTAATTACAATAAAGGCTCTTATAAAAGTTAGCTGGACTTAACGAAGACACTCGTATATAGGGTACAAAGCAATTGTCGCAATAGAAACAAAAGATTGTACCATCATCATTTGCACATCACTGGTGACGAAAATTACGACCAATATTAGCATTGTTAATACGTTTTTCTGCAAAAATACAGCTCACGTCCTATAATATCCACAATATCGTCGTCATATCGTCGCGTTTCAAACAATATTCCTCAATAGTAATAATAGTAATGAAAAAAAAATAGTAATGAATCCCAATAAAGTCTTTATTTGAGATTCGTACTGGCCAGTATACATAACCAGAAAGAAACAAACTGTCTTTTAAATTTGGAGTACAAAAATAAACACAAGTTTTTCCGTCACGTAATTATATCATCGTTTGTTTCGCATATAAAATTAGTAGCCTCGAGTAGCAAAATTATTCTTTTGTGAAAAAGAGCAATGTTAATTAGCTTTTCTTTTACGTAAAACGGAAACTTGTTAAGAAATCTTCGTGGACCCAAAGAATGAGGGAATTATTGTATGAAAACTTTTTGTACGTGGCAAAAAGATAATGAAACAAGCACCTCTGAACATCTCCGAGCAAAATTCACAAGTGACTGAAAATTTAATTAAGCATGAAATTTAATCTAAAACTTAAAGTTACCTCCTCCTGCAGCAAGTTTAAATTGTGTATTTATTTTTTTTTGCAGTAAATAACTTCCTCTTAAAAGCCAATTATGAATTCTTTGAACACAACACGCAATAATACATATATAAGATATTGAAACAAGATATAATAAATTTGTTTATTTGTATTTTTTTTTGTTCTTCACATATTACATTTGCCTACCGGAATATCCAAACTATATTGTTGTTTTTGTATTGATTAACAAATCAATGAAAAAGTTAACCTTACTTTGCAATCATCTCACTTTATTTAAAAAAAATATATATTATAATTTTATTAAAACCAAGTCTTTATAATGTATTAGTCTTAACCATATACATATATCTAAATTTTTCAGAGATAAAATAAGATATAGTTAAGACTTTAACCTAGAGCGGCCAGAGACCAAAAGGTCACCCGTATGTAATAGAAGTGGACGATAACAAGATGACTGCGTGTTTTTACACCAAGCACAATGCTTTTTACCTTTCAAAAGAAAAAACAGAGTGACTAAGACAAACATGATCGGAAAATGGATAAGTTTGAAGACTTACTTATGCACTCCAAGTAGTGTAACATAAAGCTATCGGTGTAAGTTAAAGCCTTCTTAAGGTATTTTATCGCTGCGACTTAGATAAAAAGTGGATCTTTATAGCCGGTCATTCATCTTAAAAGATATCTTTATTAAAATATCCTTTGAAAAGTTCTGGTTTATAATTGTCGTTAAGTAGATAAGTTAAGCTTCTTAAGAAAGGTACCTAACTACCTACGTACCGTAAGAATTTTGTTAAAGAAATTGTAGCAAACACGCCTGGAACAACATTAAAAATTGAAAGATCTTGAATAAAAATATATAGAACATTAAATGCATCCATTTGGAGATTCCAAGCGTGAGGTATGAAATGAATGAATGAATGATTTAAAAATCCGTCCAACGAATCATTCAATCATTGTATCTCATACTATCTAGGTATAGAATATATCACGGTCCTGTCAAATGAATTTCAGTTGACACGTTTCTGAAAGTTCACAATGTTTACAAAGACCAGTTGCTAAATAATATATAACAAAATTTGGATCTGTGATAAACTTTTTATTACTTGCAAAACTATCGTGTCATATGCCATTTGAAGGATGACTAAATTTCTTAAAATCAATTTAAAGGATCGTGGATCCTTTCTTAACTAAATCTAATCCAAAATTTCTTCTAAACATCTAAATGTATGAAAAAGAAAAACGTTTTTTAAGCTTCTAGCTTTGTAATCTTTACTTGAACAGCATTGATTTCTAGTTATATTTGTTTCAACTTTCATTGGAATGTACATCATTTATGTAATAGTAATAGGTTTTTCTTTGTATTTGCTAAACAATGGAACGCTTTACATCAAGGTATAATAAGCAACTGAATGAACAATGGGGAAAACCATACGATTCAAAATATATTATATTATTTATTATTTAGTACATAATAAATAATAAATTTGTCCCATGTTGGTCTAAGACTTGGCCCATGTTGATCTGGGACAAAAAAAAGAATGTGCTAGGCAAGAATCACAGTTGTGTGATTCTTGCCTAGCATGTCGTAAAAGGCGACTAACGGTATATCGGGTTTTGGGTGTGTGATTGTGTAGGCGAGAGGTTAGCCGCTTGTCACTGTTTTTTCACAATTTTCCATCTAACCCAACCCGGCCTAATTTTTGACTGAATGTGGTTGAAGGGACTTGCTGCCTCTTCCACTCTGCCTGCTCCTTCGGGGTTTATGGGCGTGATGTTATGTATGTATCTATGTAGTACATAATAGATATGTAATTTATGGTTTTAAACTTTCGCGATGCATTATCACTAGAAATAATACTGACAGGACTAAACGCGATATTCATTATGTAGTAGATGAGTAGGCCATGCTTGGCCAGGAACACAGTTAGGACATTATTTTCGAGTCCCAGACAAGCATGGGACATTACATACTATTAATTAATTAAAGTCAATAAATGTTCGGATAACATCTCTGTTTCAAACGCTATTCAAAGACAAATCCCACACACAACTTTACTTAGTAGGTATACTGATACAAGATAAAGTCTTAGTACCTTATCTTCAAAGTACTTATAAGCGTTTTTCCAAAAACCACCTATTCACACGGTGCAAGTGTAACAATACGCCGAGTGTGAACAAGAGCGGTGAGCGCGGTTCCCTCATTGTACTCCCTCAGAAGGGCAGCTTGACATCGACCTCTTGAGGCTTTAAATTCACCGGCCATTGTCTGCGTCAATGCCAGTATTTACGCCGGGTAATAAAAAGAATTTTCAATTCGTTCGGCTGGAGAAATTATTTGAAATCGATAGGTCGTATGAATACTCAGCAATGTTGCTACAAATCTGGCTGATTTTTCAATATGAGAAGAAAAATGTTGCAGCATCTAACTCTTGAATATTTAAGCAATATTAGTTGTTATGGGCGTGATGTTATGTATGTATGTATGTTACTTAAAGGAGACACAAGATTTCTATAAAAAACGGACTGATACAATCATCTTCCTAGCGTTATGTCCCGTTCTTAGACGGGGTCCGCTTAGACCATGATCCAGGATTTAGCGAGTCTGGTAATTACATTGAAGCGACTGCCGATCTGACCTTCGTAACCCTAAGATAGGGGAACCAGACAATTTTTGGATCATGGTTACAAATTCAAATTTGTTTGAATTTGCAGGTTTCATCACGATGTTTTCCCTCACCGTCGAGCTAGTGGTATAAATATGTACATAGATTTGAAAAATCTAGAGGTACATGCCCAGGTTTGAACCCGCACTTCTCGGTTAAGAGGCGCGTGTCCTTACCATTGAGCTTCCACCGCTCCAAAACGGACTGATACAATACTCCTAGTTTATAACTATTTACATATTACATGACGTGGCACCTATGGTGTTACAAATATCCATAGCCACCATAGTAACCACCTGCCTTCTGGCAGGCGGTACCTATTGCAAAATTTGGCATACCAACATTATAATAGGTACAACCTTTGACATTTACTTGAAAAGCAATACAGTACCAGTGACAGCGACGTTTCATGGTATCACAAAAGTATAAAATGTTTTATAAGCCAACGCGCACTCATGTTTTTTTCAAATGATTTAATTTTACTCACTACACCCACGATACGACAATTACACAGTAGGCAATTTAATACTACCCAAAAAAAATTCGTATTGCAAGTACAACAGTTCGATAAAAAAAACATTCTTAAATTAAAGTTGATACTTACTATTTTAATTTTTGAATTTCTGTGTCATCCTTTTTCGTTCCGCTCTATCACCGGTTCCAGTTTACCAGTTCTAAGAAAAACGGCCCTTCGTAGAAAACTACATGAAGTAGATGTGAATTAGGAGTAGGTACTTACTACGACCACTGAAATGGTCAGAATAATTAATGACGAGGTGAAAACAATAACTGCCAACAAAGGAAATACCTATCGACCGTGCAGCGCGAATGTCTGCCATCACGCCATAAGCTCATAATGTCAACCTTATTGATTTTACTCTTAGAATACTCGACTCCGATCACGCAAAGAGTTTTTGTAAATCAGTATTCCTTATTAACATTAGTGATATTCGTCCCAACTAACTGCATGTATGGCTAAAATTAAAGTATCGCCGACATCATTCTATTGTTTGAGACTTTAAGTAAAGAGAAAGCCACAAAAATTTATGACACCTATGGTGAGTGTTCACTATTAAGCAGTCTTTAAGTCATTAACTAATAAAAAATCGATTGAATGTCGTAATAAACCCTGATAGTCATAGTGTTTGACTATGACTATCAGGGTTTATTACGACATTCAATCGTAATCTAGCTAGATGAATGATAAAAACCTGCTTGTGAAACTCTCCATCGATTATTACTGCTGAAAACCTTCATTTGCCTTAATCAGCGCAGCGTATTAAGTGGAATAAATTGTTTTCTCTAAACAAAACAAGAAGCAGGTACTATATGTGATTGTATGATAACTAGTCTCAATTCAATTCTGACTAAATCAACAAGGGAGCAACTATTTAGTATGGGCTACGGCTCAGCCCACTAAAAATGTAATGGTGTTTTCCTTCCCAAGGAACTTCATAAAATAAACAGACTACGGTGCAAACCCACGGGAAACGGAGATGAAAGCGTTGAAACGTTCATAAGACCGGCCCAATATCCGGATGTGCAAAAAGTACTTATGGTTAGAGAGCCCATTGTGGATTTGGCTAGGTTATCACGCGCCTCGCCCTACTTATTACATCAGGTTTGCTGACTTAGTTATGAGAAAACGAGGTTTACGCAATTTTTAGATTAAATAAAATAATCTAAATTTTTTTATTGAAAGATCTGGTATAGTATGAAATTGCACGGGTAATATATATGACGGAGAATGATTACCATCGCCACAGGCACTCTCAATGGAGTAGTATCGCATATTTAACAGTTGAATGATCAGAAATAGAACGTTAACATACGGTGTACTGTATATATAAAAAAAAAGTAATATTCATGTATTTAAGAGAGTGTTATTAATATTAGAACGGTAAATTACAATGGCTTTACTTGGTAAAGCAGTAACGTAAATCAGATTGAAATGCAGATTGAAAACAGCAAATACTAATAAGAAAATGCAGATAATACAGAATAATATATATGCGAGTAGGGATTACCTATAATAATAAAATCAACTTTATTGCAAGAAAAAAACGGAATTTATACCAGCTGATTGAATTTATATCAATGATAAGTGGCGACTTGTCTTTGCAATGAGTTCGAATGCCATAAGTAAATCTGCTCTGAGCTCTTTAGCTAGAACGGTTCACGGCGCCGCGGCTGGACACAAAAACACACGCGCCCCTGAATAATGAAATGTGTAAATGAACCGAGCAATTAGCGTGGACGGAACCCACTCGGAATTTAATTAGACTAAAATGTTTCCAGTGTCGCGCATCATAATATATTTCGCGCTCAAATATTATAGTCGTTGTGTGTGTGCTATGCATTTGATTGAAGTACGTACTCATCGCACTTTGTTTTATAAATAATTATAAATATCAGACAATATCTGTGAACACCGCGATTTTGATCTGATTCTAAGGTAAGTAAACTTAAGCTCTTCTGTTATGCAATAATATTATTAAACAATAAAAACTCAATCTATTATATTAAGAAACAAGAAAATATATAGTGGGTAAAGATTTTCCGTTTGAAAATATAGTTTGTAACGTAAATGTTAAGTACATTTCAGCAACAGAAGTGGTATATCAGATGTGGGTTTGTAAACCTCACAGGCAAGAAAATCAATAGCTATTCCATATGAAAATTGTCGGCTTATTGATTCAATATAGCAGGGCTTTGATGATTGGATACCGTTCTATTAGTAACAAATAGGAAAATCATATAAAAAGGGTAAGTAATAAAAGTAGCTTCTCATAATTCAATGGTATTGCTTCACAAATATATTTTTATACAAGGAGTGAACGACATTCATTAGTAATAGCTGACCCGGCGCACTTCGTAACGCGCCGTTCTTTTTATATATAATTTTCAATACCCATTTTTTTTTTCCGTGGAGCTTTTTTTTTTTTTTTATAAGAACCTTCACCTGATAATAACAAACACAACTAAAAAAAAGACTTACATGCAAACTTGAACGTCTTATATGTAGATCTAACAATATAGACTAGAATCAGGTAATAATTTACCCAGATACGTAATGATTAACAATTGTTGTAACAATAATAGATAATAGTGATAAACATATTTATCAATACATACATACATACATACATAACATCACGCCCATTATCCCATATTTATCAATCTATACTTACTTATATTATAAAGCTGAAACGTTTGTTTGTATATTTACTTGAACGCGTTAATCTCAGGAGCTACTGATCCGATTTAAAAATTCATTCAAATAGCCTATTTAACGAAGAAGGCTATAGGCTACATCATTAACCATAAACGTGGGTGAAACCTCAGACAGTCTTTTATAAACTTTTGACTGGCTCGATGGCGCATTCGGTAGTGACCCTGCCCCATGCGCCAAGAGTTGTGGGTTCGATTCCCACCCAGGACAAACATTCGTATGATGAATACTTGTGTTTGTTCTCTGTCTGGGTGTTAATATCCAATATTTAAGTATATATTTGTAATACCACTGTTGATTCTGATATCCGTAACACAAGAGCTTAAGCTACTTACCTCGGAGTCAGATCAATGTATGTGATGTAGTCGGATATTTATTATTTTATTATTTCATAAACTACGAGCTAACGCGGCCATAAATGCTCAAACACAGTTAAGAAAAATACTTGCAATATAAAATGAATTAAAACGACAATAGTAAGTGAAAAGTTGTTTTCAACTAAATGGAGATGAATCTTCTTGAAGAAAAAAAAAGTCTTGTAAATAACCTAGTCTACGGCGACGATAGCAATAACAAAAGGATACCGGAACACGCCTCGTTCCTCAGGGAAATTAAAATTGCAACTATCTGTAGCATAAATTATTTGTGGGCACATTGTTCGCGGTATTTTAAACTACGTCGAAGAAATGACCGATTTCCAAATGAAACAAACAATTTTCTTTTAGACTAAGGAACGCTTAGTCTAAATAGAAATGAGAAAACGACAACACTAAAATAAAAGTATTTTCTGTGTAAATTTTTATTCATCATAACACAGCTTGACGGTGGCCAAAATATTTAAATCAAATTATCAGTATAGCCTAGTCAAGATCATAGAAATAACTTTTTTCACGTCTTTTGATTAAGGATCAACTCTTTACTTACAACATTCATATTTAACATTTCACCTGCTGCATTTTTTATTAGTATCTAAAACTGATCTTTAAACCAGGTGTACTAATATTCTATCTACCTGCATCAATAGTACCTAGATAGGTACATCAGGTTTTTTTTATCTTTTTAAGTTAAAGCACCAGCCACATTCAAAATTTAAAAACTAACGAACTCTAAAAGCAATTTGTAGAGAAATATTTAACTCAACTTAGTAAAAATAAATAAAGACTTTACTGAAACCAGCTGTTAGTGACCAATAGTGTGGTATGACCCTTAGACAAACTGGACTTGGACAAAGGTAAGGCACGTAAAAGCATGTAAAAGGTATGTAGATAGTATCGCGGGTGACGTGTCCCGGACCGGCCGTCCCTTCCCTTTCAGAATTACGTCGGCAGATAAGAGAATAGATTCGTTTAAATAAAGCCATACAATTTACTGTTTCAAGGCAAAAAGGGGTATCTCTCTTTGCGTACTTACAGCTAACTTATGTTTAATTATGAATGGTTAAAATATATATTCTTATCAATAATTACCACTTAATTAAAGAATATATTAAATCGAGTCGTGGTGTTTTATGTTGTATTTTTTAGTTATGGCGAGTCTCAACAGACTTACAAATGTTTATTTGAAACAGATTAATACCACTTTAAGTACCTACGAAATTAAATGAAATAGGCTTTTATTTTGATTGTTTAGTTAAAAACGTGATAACAAAGAATATTAAAAAAATACACAGCTCCAAAGATTTCCTAAAACAAAAATTTTCAAATTTAAAACGACACAGCGTAAGATCATTCTAACTATAGATTTAAATTATTCAACAAACGGTGACATCAGAAAAAAAAAATGTCCATCGTATCGCATTAATTATTAAGTAAATGTTATCATACTTATTTATTAAAAGTAAGAATATCTCGACAAGTAACTTTACAAAAAAAAAACAGTTCATTACAAATTCTTTTAAAGTACAGTATCGCATATTTATGAATTTTTAGCTTGAACTCGTTTTCTTCTTTACTTACGATAAATAATATAAATTTATAATCATCTATATCATATTTCTAGCACAAATTACGTCTTATCGCTCAAATATAGTAGGTATTACTTACACAAACTGTTCATTCATTATGTATGTAATATCCACGGACTCAAAGGTTTGTACATGGGACTCTTTTAAAGGAATGAAAAGCACTAATAATTTCTTGTCTTGAGTCCCTGAAATCTAGATTAAATGAGCTTTATTGAAATAAACATTGTGTTGCTTTTTGTTTGTATTTTGTAACATTTATTTTATTGTAACAAACGTTTCGGCCTACTTCACTCTCTTTATTAGCAATTTAGAAAATGAGTTTTGTTTCAAAATATTGAAGTATATACTAACTTTTAATAGACATTTTGTTGACGATATTATGGCTGTTCTGAAGAATTGTACAACAATCAAAATATAAATGCTAAAATTTATTATTTAAATAAAATGAACTATAAGTATAGCTATGTGTAAATTATACACTCTATATAAAACCACATACCTCAAGCAAACGAAAATAGAAAGAACTAAGAGCATCTTCAACTGGCTCGATGGCGCATTCGGTATTGACCCGGACAAATATTCGTGTGATGAATACTTGTGTTTGTTCTGTGTCTGGGTGTTAATATCTTATAATGCCTCTGTTGATTCTAATATCCGCAACACAAGTGCTTTAGCTACTTATCTCGGAGTCAGATCAATGTATGAGATGTCGTCGGATATTTATATTTATATATATTTATGTCTTAAATTTTGCATTACAATATAGTGTAATCGAAAAATAATACTCTTATATAGTAGAACAGTTGCTGTATTTAACAAACCAATAGACATTTACAATAATTTTACAGTTATTTGTTTAATATAGATAGTTATAAGTCCCGTGTTGGTCTGGGACTTCAAAGGAATGTGCCAACTGTATTTCTTGCCTAGCATGTCGTAAAAGGCGACTAATGGTATATGGGGTTATGGGTATGTACAATAAAAAAAAAACACATAAGCGACGAGCTAGCCACTTGTCACTACTTTTTCACAATTTTCCATCTAACACAGCCCAGTTTTATTTTTGGCTGGATGTGGTTAAAGTGGACTGCTGTCCCTTTAACTCTGCCTACCCCTTAGGGGATTATGGGCGTGACGTTAAGTTATAAAGATTATTGGTTGTTTTTTAATATCACATATATCATAAGGCAAAACTACTTCGAAAATGTAGAGAACTTGTGAATTTTATAAAGCCGGGAGTAATAACTGAGAAGCGGCCTCGACTCGTTTCAATCTCATCGTGGGAAAATGTAAAACATTCATAACGTAAAAGGTTAGGTATTTAATGTTTAATACTGGCAGTGGGCGGCGGACGGCGATACTGAAATTTTGATTGAAGCTTTATGGCTGCGAAAACAGGGGCATTATTTACAACAACAAGAAATTAAACGTCCTATAAGCTGGGCAAATGTTTATTTTTCGTTTGTTCTGTTGTCGTGCTCGGGCGAATAGAAGGGAATGTTTAATTGTTGTTTTTTTTATTTGGAGCTAAAGGGTATTTGGCTGCTCAAGGTTGCTCTTGGAAGGCTATTTTTTAAAGAAGAGCTTCCTACAATCTAAGGGTAGAACATGAACGTCATATTTTTCGTACCGTCATGGACACGTTATACGTTTACACTAATAAGTTTCCAATAGAAAGTAACTCAATTTGTATACGTATCTTATACTTTGATTTTCGGATTGTCGTATCACTAACTCACTAACTGTTGTGTATCACAAAAAGCTAAGTAGTATTGCACATTTTTGTTAAATAATTTAACAGGCATACGAAATATTGCGAATAAAAATATAAGTTTGGTTAAGAAGGAAGAATTGTGAAATGTGTCACTCACAAGCGCCTAGTCAATAATCGTCGCCTAAGTAATTAAATATAAATAAATACCTCAACATTTTCAAAATACGTGGTGCCAAAGTACCTACAACCAAACAAAAATCAATACCTCACTGACTGACATTCGCAGAAATACCGTTCTTCATCCACTCGCCTTCGGAGCACATAATTGGTTTTACCATTATTCTTTATCTCTGCAAAATCAGAAAGCCATTTATCACCCGCCAGTATGCCTTACTCGCCTCACTCCACGGAACACGAGAAATATAGCAGGGCAAAAAGTGTTTGACACATTCCTTCATTAAGTGTCTGAGCGAACAACAAATTGTAATAAACTTATATAAATATCCGACGACATCACATACATTGATCTGACTCCGAGGTAAGTAGCTTAAGCACTTGTGTTACGGATATCATAATCAACAGTGGTATTACAAATATATACTTAAATATTGGATATTAATACCCAACTTACGTAATACAAGTGAGGATATCAGAAAAAATTAATACGTTATTATATAATATTTTGGACTTTATTTTTATTTCATAGTAAAATCACGCTATTTATCCATCTCCAAAACAATTTGCCCCGTCCTGCATATGAAAATCGTACAAAAAGTGATCTCGACGTGCGAGTTTATTCCTTCACGCAATCAGTCAGCTCTTCGGCGAGATGAGATTAAGCGTACATGTCTAAAAAAACGAGTAAACTAATGGCATTTCTGATGAGCTTTCTAGTTTCTCGTTTTTATTTGTAAGAAATAGGGGATTTCGAATTAATATCGATATTTTTTTTTTATTTAGCACTCTTCCACCGTTACCCGCTTATAAAAAATATATATAAATTTGTTTTTATATGTACTGAGCTTTTTTTTCCGAATCTTGGTAAGTAACCATTTTTTGTGTAATGTATAAGTTTAACCAAAAAATATAGTGTATGTAAAAATACAACTCCATTTCTTAGTTCGAGATCATAAACTTTCGGCTGTCGTAAATCAAATAAATCTAAAGCGTATAAGTCATTTACTTGGATTATTAAAAAAAAAATAAAAAATATGAAGTTTATTAAAATTCAAGGAACATCCCTGATACAAGAGCGGCAATTAATTTTCACGCCATCTTATGGATGAAATTTATATCAATTGCGACGCCAAGAATTAATACCCAGTTACTATTCCACACCACACCTCATCTATCCATAACGAGTAATCTTCGGGAAACGTTCGCGATACACGGAACAAGTTCTATCGCCCGTCGTAAATTATTCGAGCCGTGTCGAGTGACCGAGCGGTGTGTTACCGGGCTTAACTTCGCTGAATACTTAACCAAACCGTGTATCTGTAACTTAGCCCGGCTATGACTTGCGAGTTAACTTTCCACTTTATTGTAAACGTGGGGAAGGTTATATGTATTCAAGTACTCCTAAGTTGCGTGTATTGTTCTCTACACGTGCTTAGGTTAAGCTACTAATCCTTTTACTTAGGTACGCTTCCTTTTTGGCTCGTAACAGTTGTAAAAAAGAAAAATTACTCAATTTTAAATATAAAAAATCAAAAACGAGCCATTCCATCAAATAGCTTTGTATTGTATGTAAATTTATTCGCAAATACGGTAAGCCAACATTAAAAAAGAACAATTAACAATATTAAACCAGTAGAACATTATTGACGTCCTCAATCAATTAATATACGGCAAAACTTCATGAAGAGTTCATTATCCACTCGATGTTAGGGATAGGGATAACATTGAGAGTCACTAATAATAACGCTCTTGTAGGAAATAATTGGATTATTCCACTTTGTTCATCTGGGTGATATCACCTCGGTGAAATGATTCTACATAAGCGTAGGCCTTTTTTCACCTGGGAATTGTTTCACCCAGATGAACAAAGGCGATTTTTTTATTCGTCTTGAGGACTTTTATCACCCGCTAGAAATTCTCAAATCAACAGACAACTAATATATTTGTTTACATCATTACATTCACTCTTTCCTTGCATTCATTTATTTTTTCATTGTCTAAAAACAACATAAATAAATTCCCTACACTAAGAATATACACAATTTTCAAAAATTTATCTACTGGCATTACTTTTATTGGCATATACCTACTACTTAATTATTGTCATAAATAACGCAAAAATTTAAATAATTGCATTTATATTCTTCAAAAAGTCGTACAAATGTTTTACGTAAGTCTTTAAATATAAATTACTCAGAAAAGAGTACGTGATTAAAATATATTTGCAGTTTTTTTTTTATATTCCGTTAATTTGGTCACGACCCTTGAGCATTACCTACCTAACTAACTAACGGTAAGTGACTTGCAGCGTATTTTCATTTAAAATATTGACAAATTACACTAGACCTTTAAAGACTTTTTAGGAAATCACCTGTAACATGAATACGTTAACTTATCCGTAGTACTTATATTTCTTATAACTTTATAATATCATCATTCTCGTTGTTTAAATATTGACATAATTTGTACAACAGAAGGTTTATAAAGATCCTATATCTCCTAACACGATGTCGGGCATCAGTCCGGACGTTTTTATCCCATTGTTTAAATAATAGCCGATGAGCAAATCTACCATTTGTCTTGTCTTCTGCGGGTGAAGAAAGACATTTGTCTGGCGAATCCTTTGTTCTGATCCAGTTTAACACTTAGAATGTCGGTTTCCCGGAGAATGACCACTCTTAATGTAGAGCTAGGTTTACGTCTCGCATTAATATTACTGGCGCACGTTAAATAAAAGTTTAAATTATGTTGTTCTTATTTCAGAAAACAGTTATGGTTTATACTCAAATGCAAATAATGTATTCTTTAGTAAACACAGAGTCTATACAATTATAATCAGTGATCAATCAACAATGATAATTTGTTAATGAAAAATAACAATAAAAATTTACGAATAAAACAAAATTAACAACAAAACACGTAAAATGTTTAGTTAGTATTTATTTAAACTATGTCTCTCGACACAGTCACGGGACAAGCTCGTCCTTTAAGGCATGCATCCCCCATGCATGCATGGGTCCAACATGTAGAGGCTTTTTGAGAGTTTGATCTAAATGGCCAATGGAACACCGGCCGGGTGTTGCCCTTAGTTGCAGTATAAAACATACACTCAAAGGCGACATCCGGCAGATGCAGGAATTTTGCGAAAAAGGGAAACTAAAAACCGGGGCTATGGAGGGAGTTTCTACAATGGACAGGAATTTGGGCTATGGAGTGAGGTACCGGACATCTGCCTCGAAAATTTCTCACAAATATTTTAAGTTGACAGACGGTGACTCGCCGCTTGTTAATCCAAATTGTGGGCCCCCTAACTAGCTGCCATATGAGCGGCAAGGGGGCAACACTAGAAAGCAGCTAAGGTTGTGGAGAGGGGCACAAGATCCTTATACAGTCAAGTGCATATAAATTATTACTATTATTATTATTTAAGCTATTCTATTTAACAAATTATATTCTCTAAAAAATAATTAGATTGCATATTACCTCAATACCATTTTCCGTTCTTTGGGATTTAATACAGTAAAATGACTTCAAAACCCATACCTGACGAAGTGGCGTCTAGCTTGAATTCCATTTAAACATCACTATCGCAATCTTTACCCAGTTACGAAACTTCCGAACAGTTACGAACGGGGGTGAGCGGGCGGTCAACTTCGCAGATCCCGGCGCTGATAGCCCGTCTATCTGGCCGGGATGTAGCCCACTAGCTTATTAGGTTTTGCTGGTTCACATGGCGGCTGATTGTTTACAGTTTCCTTGATAGCATGATTTTTTTTTTATGTTTGTAACTAATTGATACTATATTGCACTATATATGAAAATGAAAATAAAAGAAAACTACTGGAAACTTGGTTTACTATTGTTATAATATTTGAAGTCAAGACTAAATGCGGTTAAAGGACTTTCTGCCACCAGCACTCTGACTGCCCCTTCTAGGATTACGGGCGTGACGATAATTAGGTGTAGTATACGCTGCACACTAATTAATTCTAGATGCTGATAGTAGTCTAGATTAGTGCTAGTATTTAGACACTACACAGGATTAGATTTAACGTAATGTGATCTATAAATAATAAATAAATTCTCCAGACTGAGACACCAATTCCCTAGCTCCAAACTAAGCTTATGCTAGTACTATGGATACTAGGCTAATGGATAGACATACTTAAATACGTTTATAAATATCCATGACTCGAGTACAAGTGTCCATGTTCATCACACGAAACATTTGCCTCTATTCGAACCCGCGACCCTTGGTTTCGTGGCCAGGGTCTCTGACCTAGTGGTCAGAGACCCTGGCTTTTCAATTTAAGACTGGCCCGTTGGTCTAGTGACCAACGGGCCAGTCTTAAATTGAAAATAACTAGTGCATCATATTACACACAAATTTGAAAATACATACCAATACCTATTATAACAGGTACTAAGTGCAAATAATCCTATTATTGAAATTAGATGTACTCGTGCCTTTGCTAAATTATTCGCTGTCTTCCTTAATACGTGACACGTCTGGAAAGAAAAAAGACAACAAACGGAGAACTTTTAATCAAAATATCTCACGCACATTGAATACCCAATACGAAATCAGTGTCATAGCTAGCATGACCTAAATTGAATCACCGGAATATCATTATGACTATACAGAAGGGGGGCGTGCGTGGCTATTCTTAGCGAATTGTTTGTTTAAAGGAAAATGGAATTTTATGTCGGGCTGTCTTATAAAACCTTCGTTCTCGTCGCTGAAGTTCTTTTAAGGCTGCGACAAAATTAAGTTTCTGATTTACCGCAGTCAATGATCCTTATAATATATAGGCTTGATGTCAAGACCCCACCACAATCACAGCCCCAGCTCTCCAGGGACTGATGCAATAATTTATCACAACTGCTCCGTTACCGAGGCAGGACAACCGAAGTGGATGTGATATACCCAACCTGAAGTGCATTTATGTACCTAAGTACAAAGTACTTAAACATAATCGCCTCGCGACGAAACGGATCACATATTTTTTTAAATAACAAGACTAGTAATTTTTTGAATAAATGCGGATGATGATAAATTACAAACCAATACTACATTAATTTATTATATTTCAATTTATGTTTAACATTAACGTTTAAATAATTGTTGTATATTGTACAAATTTGATGATAGAAAACGACCATACATTAGAAGCAAAATGTTTTGACGTTCATGAAAAGTCGAGCAATTGATTAATCAGAATTTTCCATCTGACCCAGCCCATCGTCCCGTGTTGGTCTAGGATTTAAAAAGAATGTGCCGACTGTGTTTCTTGCCTAGCATGTCGTAAAAGGCGATTAATGGTATATCGGGTTTTGGGTATGTAATTGTGTAGGCGACAAGCTAGCCACTTGTCACTGCTTTTTCACAGTTTTCCATCTAACCCAGGCTGAATGTAGTTAAAGGGGCCTGCTGTCCTTTTGACTCTGCCTACCCCTTCGGGGAATATGGGCGTGATGTTATGTTAATTGATTAAGTTGACCCTACTATAACCTACCTACATACCTAATACATTTTTGACTAGCTCTAAAATCACTATTATAGTCCCTGATCTAAGGTTTAATATAAAATAGGCAGTATAATAGAATTTACTACTCTCAAACAACGGCCTGCACCAACCGATTCCCACATAAAGGTACGCTACGCCGCGAAAATCGACTCAGCTAATATTGACCGGCTGTTTCAATTTGCATGTAAATCAGTTAGGACAGCGGCAAACGGGCTAGGGTCAATTACCGTACTAAAAGTGTTTACGGGTCGGTGGACATGGAAAACGTTATAAGACACCGTGTGTAGGGAGACTAGATAGGAATAGATTTCACTTCTATCTAGTTTAAAAGTGTGGCAGTGTGGACTCACTGAAAGACTATCAAGTTAAATAACGGATAAAGACCTGACCACTGTGTCTTGAGTTTAGTGTGGATAAGACGTATGATTTGAATTTAGCAGTTGTAGACAGAGTGCACAATATTTCACTGTGTTGAAATCCTTACTTTTATTTATTGCAAACAATTCTATCGGTCTGTTACTTTTGCATACCTAACACTAAAACATATTCGGTTATGATTTAAAAAAAAAATAGATCCTACTAGATGTACAATAATCTCTACAAAAATTGTATTCCACAGGAATGCAGCCGTGGATAAGAACTAATATTAATATTTCTCAAAAGCTCAACTAGCCACGTATTATAAAATAAAAATCTGCTGAAAAACGCCATAAGGCGTGTCTTTTAAAATTTTATTCCCTATTTGATGCGAACAACTTTTGACGCTTTCTTCATGCAACATGTGCTCCCCAAGACCAGTGGCGATATCCTTATTCTATGCTTTGTGACGGATGCTTTTTCAGACAAAGTTGGTGTTCCTTCCTTCTAACGTCCATAACCGTGAGTGGGACAACAACTAGACCGCCACACGTTGCAGCTGTAACCAACTAACTTTGTCAATTCGTTTTGTGACTGATGCGATTTAGAGCGAGTGATCGAGTTACACTTACACTTTTGTAAACAGTCATTTTCAAGTGAAAGATTGTTTTTAACCGACTTAAAAAAAGGAGGAGCTTCTCAATTCGACTGAATGTTTTTATGTTTCCAATGTCTCTCATACACTGTGTTGCTAAATGCCGTGTAAATAAGATTTGGTTAAATATGAATGGTGAAATTTTAACTTTGGAATTTAAGATGATCAATTCACTTGGCTAAGGCCTGATTTTTCAATAGTTAAAATGAAAGGTACCAGTCGAATAGATACAATGTATATGATTTCATAATATCATAGCCTTATTCATATATAATAAAATACCGAATGATATTCACAAATTGGTGACACTATGATATATCTCTTAGTATTTTTTTATTAATGTGTTAAAAAATTTGCCCTTAAAAATAAGAGTTTTTGATTTGATATCTTTCTGGGAGTAACGCTTTTTTAATTTAGTATTGATATATCGTATACATAACCTTGTACAACAAATTGCATGATTAAAGCACAACAATTTACCCCAGATTTGTATATCCAAATAGGTTTTTGTCTCCTAACATACAAAACCGTATTGTTTATCGCATTTACCCTAGAGGGCTTGTTCTTGATTTAAAGCCTCAAAGGCAAACCATTACTTATACTGTACAAAGTCCCATAAATCATTTTTTTCATTTAAGTAACAACAATACTTACTGAAAAAATAAAAGGGTGTACTTCAAAAACAATTTGTTTTCTGTTTTATTGCAGGTTCACGTGTGACTTTATAGAGTACCTGGAAAATTTGCAAATCAAATTTATTTGCAAATTTTCCAGGTACTCTATAAAGTGAAATTGAGTGCTGAAGTTAATGAAATAGCTTTTTGTGTCGTTTAATTTTCCTGAAAATAATTGATACCTGAACTCAGTTTTCTTAACTATTTCTTCAATTTATAGCTTTGTTAATTCCAAAATAAATTGAATCGAAAGAGCTGTTATTATTTATTATTTTTTTATACATCTTTATCCGTGAGCGTGGCGAGTAGACGCTTCACTCTATTAAATTACATAGCATCATGATTCGAATATAATAAATACATTGACCATGCTTACTAATATTAAAATTAATTTTATTTGTTGCCTACCTGAAAAATCACAACAAAGCATTCAATCTACACTTTCCTATCGCAGCTATGTATATTTAAAAAAAAAAGCTAATTCATAGTACTTAAAAAATGGTAGGTATATACAATGATGAATGAAAACTAATCAGGACACAAATGAAAAACCGATTTGTTTGACAAAAGACTCATTTGACCCCACGGAATCGAATCTATAAACCTTAACCTCGGCCTAAAGGGCCAACGGGAAAGATCAATTGGGTCATTCATTAGTCTTGCATTTTTTAGAACCAAGGGGGAATTCCTTGCATACTTTATAGACCCTTGATCGCGACCTCGTTTTCAGAAGTTTGGATTACAATTTGATTAATCTGAGTACGTATAGACAGCCAAATTAATTATGCGCCGTTAAAGGAACCTTTTTAACTTTTCTTGCTCTTCTTCACCCTTTGTTGAATCTAGGTGGTTATAAATTTGTAATTACCACATAATATGTATAATTTTCAGTATTCTATCGCTAGGGTTATTCGGCCGATCTATATCATATACATATAAGAAAAAAGCTATAGAGCAAATTGTGTTTTGTAAATTTTATAGTAAAGCCCTTTACGTTCCTCGCAATCGCTGCTACAATACATTTCGGAATTAACGGTCTTATCATTGTTCTCTATTGTTAGCATTAATAGGTAATAATACAAAACATCTATTGAAGATGGGTTTTATGGTTTTATGGACGGTAGGCACATAAAACATATATAACGAAGACAATGTACAACGTGCCATATCCACCTTGTTCAACTAACTACTTTAATGAATCGTATACCCATCATATTTTTGACAGAAATTGTGCTGTCCTTGTTTATCCACGAAACGCAAGTTTGTACGAACATTTTTATGTAATAAAACGTTGGAACGATAAGAAAAGCTTGCGCGATACCTACTCTAAGCGACACATTGAATTTTCATGCAAAAAATTCAGCGGTATCTCAGTGTAACATTTCATAAAGTTGAGTCGGTACATGCCCACGACTCCCATACGTGTGGCAGTGACTTGTAAGGAATTGCACAATAAAGTCGCGGGTAAACGCGTTCCGCTGTACGTAAACAGAGACGAGGCTTCGTTTTAGGGACGTGAGAGTTCAATGCGGACCATTTGCGCATCATGCGCACACGTGTATTGGAATTATTTACCTACGACATTAAAGATATCTGCTGGTGGCTTCCCTTTTGTTGATTGTTTATACTTTTCTCCGTGCAAGCTTTCAATGTATGGTGTGTTAAAACGCCTGTGCTTGGATAAATAAGGAAGTCATACAAGTATAATAAGATTTTCCTACATACTATTTGTATGTAATATGTTTGAAATTCACCTTCTTGTGTAATTTTTTGTGCATGCAATTGTTATTTTGGTTAAAGTATGCTCCTGCAGTAAATATCTATTTTAGTACTAACAGTAGGTATGTAAATCTGATAAGCATAGATCGCATATTAGTATTTCTATAAGATCAATTGATTTAGCTTCAAAGGTACCTACATACATTACGGATATCAGAATCAACAGTGGTATTACAAATATATACTTAAATATTGGATATTAACACCCAGACACAGAACAAACACAAGTATTCATCATACGAATGTTTGTCCTGGATGGGAATCGAACCCACAACTCTTGGCGCATGGGGCAGGGTCACTACCGAATGCGCCATCGAGCCAGTCAAAAGTTTATAAAAGACTGTCTGAGGTTTCACCCACGTTTATGGTTAATGATGTAGCCTATAGCCTTCTTCGTTAAATAGGCTATTTGAATGAATTTTTAAATCGGATCAGTAGCTCCTGATATTAACGCGTTCAAGCAAATATACAAACAAACGTTTCAGCTTTATAATATTAGTAAGTATAGATTGATAAATATGGGATAATGGGCGTGATGTTATGTATGTATGTATGTATGTATGTATTGATAAATATGTTTATCACTATTATTTATTATTGTTACAACAATTGTTAATCATTACGTATCTGGGTAAATTATTACCTGATTCGTAAATATCCCATGCACCTAAGTATGTGTACGTCTATATTGTTAGATCTACATATAAGACGTTCAAGTTTGCATGTAAGTCTTTTTTTTAGTTGTGTTTGTTATTATCAGGTGAAGGTTCTTATAAAAAAACAAAATAAAAAAGCTCCACGGAAAAAAAAATGGGTATTGAAAATTATATATAAAAAGAACGGCGCGTTACGAAGTGCGCCGGGTTAGCTATTACTAATGAATGTCGTTCACTCCTTGTATAAAAATATATTTGTGAAGCAATACCATTGAATTATGAGAAGCTACTTTTATTACTTACCCTTTTTATATGATTTTCCTATTTGTTACTAATAGAACGGTATCCAATCATCAAAGCCCTGCTATATTGAATCAATAAGCCGACAATTTTCATATGGAATAGCTATTGATTTTCTTGCCTGTGAGGTTTACAAACCCACATCTGATATACCACTTCTGTTGCTGAAATGTACTTAACATTTACGTTACAAACTATATTTTCAAACGGAAAATCTTTACCAACTAATATATTTTTTTGTTTCTTAATATAATAGATTGAGTTTTCATTGTTTTATAATATTATTGCATAACAGAAGAGCTTAAGTTTACTTACCTTAGAATCAAAATCGCGGTGTTCACAGATATTGTCTGATATTTATAATTATTTATGAAACAAAGTGCGATGAGTACGTACTTCAATCAAATGCATAGCACACACACAACGACTATAATATTTGAGCGCGAAATATATTATGATGCGCGACACTGGAAACATTTTAGTCTAATTAAATTCCGAGTGGGTTCCGTCCACGCTAATTGCTCGGTTCATTTACACATTTCATTATTCAGGGGCGCGTGTGTTTTTGTGTCCGGCCGCGGCGCCGTGAACCGTTCTAGCTAAAGAGCTCAGAGCAGATTTACTTATGCCATTTGAACTCATTGCAAAGACGAGTCGCCACTTATCATTGATATAAATTCAGTCAGCTGGTATAAATTCCGTTTTTTTCTTGTAATAAAGTTGATTTTATTATTATAATCCCTACTCGCATATATATTATTCTGTATTATCTGCATTTTCTAATTAGTATTTGCTGTTTTCAATCTGATTTACGTTACTGCTTTACCAAGTAAATCCATTGTAATTTACCGTTCTAATATTAATAACACTTTCTTAAATACATGAATATTACTTTTTTTATATACAGTACACTGTACACCGTATGTTAACGTTCTATTTCTGATCATTCAACTGTTAAATATGCGATACTACTCCATTGAGAGTGCCTGTGGCGATGGTAATCATTCTCCGTCATAGATATTACCCGTGCAATTTCATACTATACCAGATCTTTCATTAAAAAAAAATTAGATTATTTTATTTAATCTAAAAATTGCGTAATCCTCGTTTTCTCATAACTAAGTCAGCAAACCTGATGTAATAAGTAGGGCGAGGCGCGTGATAACCTAGCCAAATCCACAATGGGCTCTCTAACCATAAGTACTTTTTGCACATCCGGATATTGGGCCGGTCTTATGAACGTTTCAACGCTTTCATCTCCGTTTCCCGTGGGTTTGCACCGTAGTCTGTTTATTTTATGAAGTTCCTTGGGAAGGAAAACACCATTACATTTTTAGTGGGCTGAGCCGTAGCCCATACTAAATAGTTGCTCCCTTGTTGATTTAGTCAGAATTGAATTGAGACTAGTTATCATACAATCACATATAGTACCTACTTCTGGTTTTTTTTAGAGAAACCAATTTATTCCACTTAATACGCTACGCTGATTGAGGCAAATGAAGGTTTTCAGCAGTAATAATCAATGGGGAGTTTCACAAGCAGGTTTTTATCATTCATCTAGCTAGACAAATACTATGACTATCAGGGTTTATTACGACATTTAATCGATTTTTTATTAGTTAATGACTTAAAGACTGCTTAATAGTGAACACTCACCATAGGTGTCATAAATTTTTGTGGCTTTCTCTTTACTTAAAGTCTCAAACAATAGAATGATGTCGGCGATACTTTAATTTTAGCCATACATGCAGTTAGTTGGGACGAATATCACTAAGCTTGGGGTACAACCCCAAGCTTAATGTTAATAAGGAATACTGATTTACGAAAACTCTTTGCGTGATCGGAGTCGAGTATTCTAAGAGTAAAATCAATAAGGTTGACATTATGAGCTTATGGCGTGATGGCAGACATTCGCGCTGCACGGTCGATAGGTATTTCCTTTGTTGGCAGTTATTGTTTTCACCTCGTCATTAATTATTCTGACCATTTCAGTGGTCGTAGTAAGTACCTACTCCTAATTTACATCTACTTCATGTAGTTTTCTACGAAGGGCCGTTTTTCTTAGAACTGGTAAACTGGAACCGGTGATAGAGCGGAACGAAAAAGGATGACACAGAAATTCAAAAATTAAAATAGTAAGTATCAACTTTAATTTAAGAATGTTTTTTTTATCGAACTGTTGTACTTGCAATACGAATTTTTTTTGGGTAGTATTAAATTGCCTACTGTGTAATTGTCGTATCGTGGGTGTAGTGAGTAAAATTAAATCATTTGAAAAAAACATGAGTGCGCGTTGGCTTATAAAACATTTTATACTTTTGTGATACCATGAAACGTCGCTGTCACTGGTACTGTATTGCTTTTCAAGTAAATGTCAAAGGTTGTACCTATTATAATGTTGGTATGCCAAATTTTGCAATAGGTACCGCCTGCCAGAAGGCAGGTGGTTACTATGGTGGCTATGGATATTTGTAACACCATAGGTGCCACGTCATGTAATATGTAAATAGTTATAAACTAGGAGTATTGTATCAGTCCGTTTTGGAGCGGTGGAAGCTCAATGGTAAGGACACGCGCCTCTTAACCGAGAAGTGCGGGTTCAAACCCGGGCATGTACCTCTAGATTTTTCAAATCTATGTACATATTTATACCACTAGCTCGACGGTGAGGGAAAACATCGTGATGAAACCTGCAAATTCAAACAACTTTGAATTTGTAACCATGATCCAAAAATTGTCTGGTTCCCCTATCTTAGGGTTACGAAGGTCAGATCGGCAGTCGCTTCAATGTAATTACCAGACTCGCTAAATCCTGGATCATGGTCTAAGCGGACCCCGTCTAAGAACGGGACATAACGCTAGGAAGATGATTGTATCAGTCCGTTTTTTATAGAAATCTTGTGTCTCCTTTAAGTAACATACATACATACATAACATCACGCCCATAACAACTAATATTGCTTCAATATTCAAGAGTTAGATGCTGCAACATTTTTCTTCTCATATTGAAAAATCAGCCAGATTTGTAGCAACATTGCTGAGTATTCATATGACCTATCGATTTCAAATAATTTCTCCAGCCGAACGAATTGAAAATTCTTTTTATTACCCGGCGTAAATACTGGCATTGACGCAGACAATGGCCGGTGAATTTAAAGCCTCAAGAGGTCGATGTCAAGCTGCCCTTCTGAGGGAGTACAATGAGGGAACCGCGCTCACCGCTCTTGTTCACACTCGGCGTATTGTTACACTTGCACCGTGTGAATAGGTGGTTTTTGGAAAAACGCTTATAAGTACTTTGAAGATAAGGTACTAAGACTTTATCTTGTATCAGTATACCTACTAAGTAAAGTTGTGTGTGGGATTTGTCTTTGAATAGCGTTTGAAACTGAGATGTTATCCAAACATTTATTGATTTTAATAATTAATAGTATGTAATGTCCCATGCTTGTCTGGGACTCGAAAATAATGTCCTAACTGTGTTCCTGGCCAAGCATGGCCTACTCATCTACTACATAATGAATATCGCGTTTAGTCCTGTCAGTATTATTTCTAGTGATAATGCATCGCGAAAGTTTAAAACCATAAATTACATATCTATTATGTACTACATAGATACATACATAACATCACGCCCATAAACCCCGAAGGAGCAGGCAGAGTGGAAGAGGCAGCAAGTCCCTTCAACCACATTCAGCCAAAAATTAGGCCGGGCTGGGTTAGATGGAAAATTGTGAAAAAGCAGTGACAAGCGGCTAACCTCTCGCCTACACAATCACACACCCAAAACCCGATATACCGTTAGTCGCCTTTACGACATGCTAGGCAAGAATCACAGTTGGCACATTCTTTTTTTTGTCCCAGATTAACATGGGCCAAGTCTTAGACCAACATGGGACAAATTTATCATTTATTATGTACTAAAATAAATAAATATCCGACTACATCACATACATTGATCTGACTCCGAGGTAAGTAGCTTAAGCACTTGTGTTACGGATATCAGAATCAACAGTGGTATTACAAATATATACTTAAATATTGGATATTAACACCCAGACACAGAACAAACACAAGTATTCATCATACGAATATTTGTCCTGGGTGGGGATCGAACCCACAACTGCTACTGCCCAAATGTTTACAACTAACATTTAGGCAGAATAAAATCTCAACAGTCAACTAGTATCAATAGCTATACTTCTAAATTTGAATACATCTATGACTTCCTTTTTCGCCCATGCTTTTATGACGCTAGAAATGGAAATCCATTTAGGCGAAGTCAAGATGATCGCAGACACATGGATTCATGAAGTCATGCATAAGTCAGCCATTTACATACATTTATTTTCACGGCACCACCGCCTTGATTTAGTCGATTATGTTTTCCAACACGGGAAATCGCGACGCTGAATTTCGATAATTCAGCGGTATCCGGCAGTAAAACGTATCAAAAACTGGACCAATAAGGAATGTGTGAAGTTTCTGTACTACTATGAAATATTTGTTGTAATCTTAGAGTTTATTTTTAGCGTCTTTTATACTGTGAGACCTAAACAAATACGTTCAAGCATATTTAGTTCTATAAAGTTTTAAACATATTGCCTATAAGGTTAACGATGCCGTCTCTTAAAGTAAGGCGTGTGGGAGGACCTTGGAGTCCATATCAGAAAGGTCCACAACTACCACAGCTAGTTTTATAGTCCTATAACTATAAAAGAGCTACAAGTGGCCTCTTGCTCTATTCAGTTTATATTGAGATTTACAATCACACTTAATTCACACGTTCGGAAACTCACAGGTCGTAGTAACCAGCCAGACTCTATTATAGACTTTAGTTAACAAGACATTGCATATTCTATACATTTGTTTTAAGATTGTATGTGATTATTTTCATGATTCAATTTGTCTGGTGGGGAACCAGATTTTCCAGATTATTTTCTCCGATGTTGGTCTGGGATTTAAAAAAGAATGTGCCAACTGTGTTTCTTGCCTAGCATGTTGTAAAAGGCGACTAATGGTAAATGGGGTTTTAGGTATGTGATTGTGTAAGCGAAGAGCTATCCACTTGTCACTACTTTTTCACAATTTTCCATCTAACCCAGCCCATTGTCCCATGTTGGTCTGGGCTTAATAAGAATGTGCCAACTGCGTTTCTTGCCTAGCATGTCGTAAAGAGCGCCTAATGGTATATGGGGTTTTGGGTATGTGAATGTGTAGGCGACGAGCAAGCCATTTGTCACTACTTTTTTACAATTAACCATCTAATCCAGCCCAGTTTTGATTTTGAATGAATGTGGTTAAAGGGGCCTGCTGCCCCTTTGACTCTGCCTACCCCTTTGAGGATTATGGGCGTGATGTTAGGTTTGTTTATGTTTGTTTGGGTCCCCTATTTTTGGATTACAAAAGTAGATTGAGATACAGGTACAGGAGATAATGTTGCCTTTCACACGAGTAGTATGTCAACGTAGCTATAGTTTCACGCCCCAAATCAAAGCAATTTATATAATGTCATTCCCTATAGCGCTCTCTGTTCGCACATCGTATTTGCATTGTATCCGTACACAATGCGACTGCAAACACTAGCGTCGTCGAGCTAAAATAAATACTGGAAAATTAAATGTCCCTCGGTGCGGATAGGATCGTTCTGCGGATGATTTGCATTTTAAGTGGGCTAATTTGGGTCAGCGAGTACAAAGCGCTGTGATGTTTGCTCCTCTCGTCGAGGACCTCAGTGGACTCGCACCGATATTGTTTGACGGCAAATATGTGGCGGCTTAAGTGCAGCTGGGTGGGTATAATATGTCTCTATACATATTTCTAGTGAGGACTACAAAACACCTTGGTTAGATTAATATTCAATTATGTATAGATCTAGTATTCAAATTTGAATCGCGGTGGTAGCTCAATGGTAAGGACACGCGCCTCTTAACCAAGGAGTGCGGGTTCAAACCCGGGCACGTACCTCTGGATTTTTCAAGTCTATGTACGTATTTATACCACTAGCTCGACGGTAAAGGAAAACATCGTGATGAAACCTGCAAATTAAAACCACTTTGGATTTGTAACCATGATCCAACAATTGTCTGGTTCCCCTATCTTAGGGTTACGAAGGTCAGATCGGCAGTCGCTTCAATGTAATTACCAGACTCGCTAAATCCTGGATCATGGTCTAAGCGGACCCCGTTTAAGCACGAGACATAACGCTAGGAAGATGAGATGAGTATTCGAATTCGTTATCAAGATTTCTTTTTCTTCATAAGTATTACTAGGTATATGAAGGAAAAACTTCCAAAACAAGAAAAAACAAAACAAGCTTATAGATGCAAAAAAATAATAATTCCTAAATAAATAACCCCAGGCGATGGATGTTCTAAAGCAACCCGCTATAAAAGTTATTTAAATTATTATGTTTTTATTACGATTCGGAGGTAACCAGTAGGAATAACGAAGACCATGTACAATATATTTATATGTATTATTTATAAGGCCTTCGGTGTAAAATGCGTCATGTTGCCTATTGCTGGTGTGAGGTGTTGTACAAAATTATTCGTATAATATATTTCACTCTTGGGTCGTGTATCGAATGATTACTTTTGTTAGACCGGATGAATACTATAGGGACACCTTACCAAGTCCAAACTATACTAAGTAATCCAAACTATTCAAATACCTTCTAGATGTTGGCATAAAAAATATGTAATTTAGTTTTAATAATAAAGTGATTATTTCACATTGATCTTCTTTGCTAAATCTAGAGTATCTATATGTTGGTATAATGGCACAAAATCAAGCAAGTTAAATGATTATCGCCGGATAATACAAAAAACTCTTGAATCCAGCTCAGGAACAAGGAAAACAAATTTAAAACCAAGTAAATTGTGTAGATTGATCGAGAAATCACATTTTCCAAGTGTCTCAATTTGCGGAAATGAAAAACGTAGCTAGGTATTTGCTTGAGATTATAAGCAGAAGGAAAAGACGAAGAAATTCAGTCATGTTCCTTATAGCCAATCATGGCCCCATTTAAGTCAAGTTGTTTTTGTTTTTCGAGTAAATTTTTCAATAGGTCGATACTATTAACATTGAATGCGAAGGGGTGAAGACTTGAAGAGGTGAGATTGATGAATTGACGTTATGTCATTTGATGATCATGATTGATGAAAAGACGCATTTATCTACGAAAAAACAATATAAATTTGGCATAAAGATTTAACAAGACCTTATTTAAATATTGCCAATAAAAATAGATTCAAGAAATGTTTTAAATACTGAATCCTATATTAACGAAGTCACGATCATCGTAAGCAGTAATATATAGATAGGTAATGTTCTAATCTAATAAAGTACAATACGGCTAGACATGGCCATTTATCAATCAAACATCTGAAATAATTCGTTCCATATTTCCTCTGATCGTAAATTTTTATCCGACAAGTGAAATATTAGTCCTAATTTACGTTATTTCCCTTGACAATGACAAAATACGTTTAACGTTTCCGAATCCTTGACTATTTTAAGTGAAATAATTTTACTTTTTGTATAAGTAGGCCAAGATGTTGAGTTCCATCAGTATACTCTTACAAATTACATAATATCAGTGAGAAAAATATTTGTCACATATGCATTATAATTATGGATAAGGGTTAAGGAATCTATTCTTACTAATATTATATGGCTGGAGAGTTTGTTTGCTTGAACGCTCTAATCTCAGGAATGACTGGTCCGATTAGAAAAAATCTTGTAGTGTTAGATAGTCCATTTATCAAGGAAGGCTATATAATATCAACCATTAACGCGGGTGAAACCGCGGGCATGGCTAGTATTTAAATAAAAAAATAAATACATAGTTTTTTATCTGTAGATTAAATCAAGTCATTTTCGTTACGTACAATCACATTACTTTTTTTAGGCTAGGACTACAGAGCGTATTTCCACAATTATTGCTTTTATATGTATGAAAGTTTCAGTTGAGTGTAATCGAGGCAGAATTACAGACGATAATGACATATCTAACTAGTAATTCCATCCCATTGTAATCCCATTACCAAGCGTTATTTATCTATATCTATCTATTGGCTTGATTTGAAATGTCCATTGCGGTAATGAATCCATGCAATCAATAAAAACATCGGAATTATATTTTTTTTTTTAATGTAATCCGATGTTTTTTATTAATATAGATCATCATCTTCCTAGCGTTATGTCCCGTGTTTAGACGGGGTCCGCTTAGACCATGATCCAGGATTTAGCGAGTCTGGTAATTACATTGAAGCGACTGCCTATCTGACCTTCGTAACCCTAAGATAGGGGAACCAGACAATTTTTGGATCATGGTTACAAATCCAAAGTTATTTGAATTTGCAGGTTTCATCACGATGTTTTCCCTCACCGTCGAGCTAGTGGTATAAATACGTACATAGATTTTAAAAATCCAGAGGTACGTGCCCGGGTTTGAACCAGCACTCCTTGGTTAAGAGGCGCGTGTCCTTACCATTGAGCTACCACCGCTCATTGAGCTACCACCGCTCTAATTTTTATTAATATAGATAAGATTCGATAATAGAGGAAATAAGTGTATTTTTATAAACTGGTGTTCAAAAAACAATGCCATTGGCTGTTTGGCAACCGACATATAAACAGATACATAAACATCGAATTAATGTCGTAATAGTCGAAGTCAATCATTATATTAATATTACTGGTACCTTGTAATGTTTTGATATTAACTATAGAAATTCCATAATGTGCCTTGGGTAATTTGGTATACTTACTCGCAAACTTTATCTTTATTATTGTTAAGTATAAATTTTACGGCTCGAGTATCCCGTTTGGTACATCATTCTACCCGTTGTAAATTAAATTTAGTCGTAGAGTATATATATAGTATATATTCTGTAGACTTTACACACACATATATTAATTGCATTAGTTTTATCAACAATAGTCGGTTCAAAGTTTTCAAAAGTTTAACTCCGGAGGCACCCCATATGCTGTTATTATTGGCGGAGAATAAGGTCCAATAAACAACACGCTGTTCTTCTAAGATAAAATTAAGGCAGGAAAATGTTGAATACTACGAGTACACCCAGAGGAGTATGTAATGTCTGTCGGTGCGCGTTGCTTACGTCACATCTTTCAAAATATGCTTCAAGTGATAAGAAAGTCACATTTCACGTCGAGCTGTAATAACTTGCCGAGGCGCCGGGCTAAGAATTTTTTAGCAATCCTCGTCGCGATGGAAAACACGACAATAAATAATGAAGTGGTATCGATTACGCTGTTTGTCACCGGAGCTCATATTGTACAGCCATGGCTTACTGTGTTAGACGTGAAATTCTATTACACTTCAACCTTGAACGTAATACCAATTAGTACTTTTCTAATGGAGAAGCGACCCGTACCGATTTCGTACGCGTGACACAAAGTATGTACGGATAATTTAGCCCTTTGAGTAAAGGATACCCATTTATAAATTACTCACGGCTCCCTAATTAATCGGTATATCTGTTTTTTAATATGTACGATATACGTCGTTGCTCAAATAATGCTATTTATTATATTATCGGTATAGTATATATTTAAGTTACATATTCTCATTTGCCTTATACGTTTTGGTGTAATATTATCGTTAAAAGGCTAAGCTCCATCAATTTTGACCAATTAAAAGCGGTGGCTCTTTAGAGATTCACAAATATAATTACTAACATTTAAAAAATCTATCTAGTTTGGAATTTCCTGACTTATACTATACTTATAGCTTCTAAGCCGGAATAACCTGAAAGTCTTCTGCATTCTTCTTAAATGTTTATAGTCCGTATACTTTCATTCCTATTTAATTCTCTAATTAATCTGCTTTGCTTGTAACAGCGTACCTATATAAATAAATACTGCGGAACACTTGTAGTCAATAAACTAGCGCCCGCCCCGTCTCTAAACGTAAGGTTGCTGCGGTGAGCACTAAATCTTCACACAAGCCCTTGCGGTATCATTAAACCGCAACTGCAAACTTGTTACTCACGTTTACATTTGTCTAGTGATTTTTTTTCCAAATTATATGTGAGTCGCAACCCATTTTTGGGCCGCAAACGAATGTTCAACGAGTATGAAATAAGACAAACAAAATATTAACTAGTGCATGGTCTCTTGGAACATCATCGCCCCCTTTTTTTAGTCATGACGGCCAGGAGACTTCTTATGAATTTGGATTTTTTAATACATAGATACGTCGTAATCTAATTAATTTTAGTGACCAGGGTCTGGAGATATCTAGTCATATTATGAGAATTATGGAAACACAGGACTGGTCTCATCCTATCCGTAGGCGGAGAACTGGGCGTAGGCGAATTGCTCACAACTGCAGTAAATTTCCATAAGGGCGACATTTAGTGACTTGAGCGAAATACGGATATTTTAGAAGTTTGTTCTTCGTAGGAAGAAGGAAGAGCACCTGTGACCGTTGGTGGGGGTGCGGTAGGTTCCAACAACGTTTCCGGGGTCCCATCAACATATGGGCGAGTGGAACGACTCAGGAGAGTGTTGTTAGTCGGTAAGAGTCCGGCATCATCGCCCTCGCAAGAGTCGCGGCGGGGACGACGATCCATAACGGATTTCCACTTGCTCGAAAAAAAAGAACTGCGCTGTAAGTACATGTAAGTTATTAGACAAAATGAGAAGATGTTCCTATGGATTTTTTAAATAAGTTCAGATTCTGCTTGCCCTGTGGTTGGCAACTTAATCCTTTTACACAATATAATTGTTTCGTGATTTGCCTTATAATAACTACTGATTAATAAGAAGATACTACAACATCAACAAATTACTAAATACCTAATTGATTAACAAACATTTGTGGGATGTATACAACAATCCATTCTGATTTTAACGTCTACATAAACAGAATCACTAATACTGTCTAACTAATACATACTTATAAGTAATTTACAGATGTAAAGCGTGCTGCCACAAGACGATAAGGGTAGTCTTGTCTGGATGATACGGGTACGATACTTCCGTCAGGTAGAATTCCCAAGCCCACACCCCGTATTATGAAGAATTATCGACTTGCAAACTTCTTACTGTCACTTTATTGTAAAACAGTTAAATATGCTGAAATTGCATATTGCATATACTTACATATATTGATATTTATTTATAATTTGGAAGAATACTGTGATTCTAGTAAAACAACATTACCTCTAAATCACTTGATTGGAAGCATTATTTATTTTTTGTTTTTACTCGATACTGCAAAGGACAAACTGTTGGTTCAATAAATAAATTTGAATGTAACACACACAGTTCTGACAAAAACTATTATTAGCTTGCAGAATATGCTACTTACTGGCAAAAATACAGAAAACCTTAAAATACCATTAATAAATTTCAAAATTTTAAAGTAGGTACGTGCATCATTTATAGATGTAAGAAACATCTCAACGAATTGAGAAGCTCCTCCATTTTGGAAGTCGGTTAAAAAATAGCTCCACACGTAAGCGATAAGGGTATTGTGCTTGGGATGACATGGGCAAGCCTCTCTTCCGCCAGGCTCCCATACCTGCCTTTATCGGGGACTATCGTGCATCCTGTTTTCTGTACCGTAAGCCATTTTTCTGCGCATAGGGAAGAAGGTAAACACCAAGCTTTTATTGTTCTGTGGCACTGTAAGACGATAAAAAACAGAGGTAGGCTAGTATTGAATCAATACTAGCTTCTGCCCGCGGCTTCGCTTGCCTGTTACATTGATAAAACGTAGCCTATATGTATTCGAGTGTATGAGTTATATTATTGTAAAGTTTCATTAAAATCCATTCAATAGTTTTTTTGCGTGAAACATCCATTCATCCATCCATAAAGCTTTATAATATTAGTCGGATATAAATATTCTTTTCTTAACTACGCCATACTACTGTATGAGGTAAATTGTATAGGTACTGATTTATTTTTAAACATTAGTTTAAAGATATATCCACATTATTTTCTCTTTATACTAAGAATATGAAGATATAAAATACAAAATAAATACTATGATCACAGTCATCAAATCATGAAAATAAATTGCAACCGTATATTGAATTCCGTATACACAAACTTTACTAATCCATCTAAGTTCGCCAAAGCTACCCATTACAAATAGAACACTAGTAGTAACTCGACGAAAACCAATAACATATTGCCTGTACAAAGAATTAACACCGAATAACAAAGTTGCCACAGTCGGTCTCACCAGTTAAACATATGTATATTCGTGCGTACTCGACTGAAACTTTTCCTGTACAAAACAAATACCAAAAGGGATTTCAGCCGTGCGCTTGACCACATATACGTATTGTGTACTCCATTAATTAATGTTAAAGTTAGGTTACTGTTAGCTTACTGTTTATTTATACTTTCGTATTAAAATAATCTAGGATATACCGGTATGTACGGGCATGTACCTCTAGATTTTTCCAATCTATGTATCTTCAATGTAATTACCAGACTCGTTAAATCCTGGATCATGGTCTAAGCGGACCCCGTCTAAACACGGGACATAACGCTAGGAAGATGATTAAAATAATCCAGGAAAGGCATTATGCATATCTCTCTATTAAAATTATGGCTTAAAATAATATTTTACTACAATGATAGAGATTCATTAGGTAGGATAATTGATCCAACCTACCTTCACACCTACATTTTAACCAGACCATTCTATTACCTACATACTGATATACATACATAGCATCACGCCCATAATCCCCGAAAGGGTAGGCAGAGTCAAAGGGGCAGCAGGCCCCTTTAATCACAATCAGCCAAAAACAAAAATGAACTGGGTTAGATGGAAAATTGTGAAAAAGTAGTGACAAGTGGCTAGCTCGTCGCCTACACAATCACAACTTACATACTTATATTAAACAATTGGAAGTTACTTCACGGCCAACATCAGTCATTTTATTCTACTAATCTAAGTCTATATGTTCATTTGATTCCAGGTGATAATGTTTGGTGATAGCTTATGATACTAAATATATCATGTAAAGACTCTTAATAAAAGGTTTTTCCTAACGAAAACAAACGTTAATTGCCACTAAATGGTAAATTAAGGGTACCTAAATGTACATTCAGCTTTAGAACTGGTATTATATGGCACATAAAACTGTAACTATGATATTAATAGGCCTACAAAGGAGGGTAAATGTCTCAGCGGTTCTAATAATCGCGGAACATCCCGGTTAGAATGTCCTGAGGGGTAATTATGTAAATCACCTTGAATAACATCCATGAGAAGTTAATAGCCTTATCTCGAAGACTTTACTTTATTTTTATTACAGCTACATTACTTCCTAAGAAAATGATATTGTTAGACGTTTTTATAAACGTACTAAGTATTATAGTTTATCATCGCGCCTCCGCATGCACGGTTTTCCAATCTACTACAGAGACCTTGACGTATAACTTGTGGGATCTCTAAAATTTATCTTATTAAGAAGTAGCCTATGTTACTCCTTAATAACGTAACGTATTTACGGATAATTTACTATAAAATACTTGTCAAGATTACTATTTAGATGTTAAATATACGTGAACAAATAGCAATATAGTACAAACCGTGTCGTTATACCGAAATATACAGTTCTGAAGCAAGTACATAATTATTTACTTAAGAAGTAATAAAACCACTTAAAACTATAGAACTCTAGCTGTCTCCCTCACACTGTGGGGCTCGTATAAAACTACGCACCCTCAAATTACGATCACCTCCGCTGAAAAAGTTATAAGGCCATAAGACTATCGCGATATATTATGTCGCGTACAAGAAGATAAAATAAAACACGTCTGCCAAATTTATTACTATGCCGTCGGAAAGTTTCGGGGAGTCATCGAACTGGCAAAACTAGAAATGTGTAGATAAGAAACCACATAAGTGAAAGCTGCCAATTAGGCTTTTTTGTGATGTGATCGTGATCGTACTTATATTATACTAGCGGCCTTCCTCGACTTTGTCCGGGCGCATAGGTTTTTTTCTATCCCGTTAAGTCTTAAAAAAGAATACTGGGCTGGGTTAGATGGAAAATTATAAAAAAAGTAGTATCACGTGGCTATCTCGTCGTCTACACAGTCACATACCCAAAACACCATATATCATTAGTCGCCTTATACGACATAAATAATAAATAATAAATAAATTCTTCAGACTGACACACCAATTCCCTAGTCCCAAACTAAGCTTATAAGCTTGTGCTATGGATACTAGATGAACGGATAGACATACTTAAATACGTTTATAAACATCCATGACTCGAGTACAAATATCCATGTTCATCACACGAAATATTTGCCCCTAGCGGGATTCGAACCCGCGACCCTTGGTTTCGTGGCCAGGGTCTCTGACCACTCGACCAACGGGTCAGTCGAAACATTCTAACATGCTGGGTAAGAAACACATTTGGCACATTATTTTTAAGTCTCAAACCAACATGGGACAACATTGGAACGAGAAAATATATTCTCGTTTCAATTTATCGTTTGCAATATAGGGACCGTAATACAATATCTCTTAAATATGAATCTACCGTATTTATGACTACAATAATGTCTTTCACATAAAAGAACATACTATGAAAAAGTAAACAACGTGCCCATATATCTAGTAACAAGAGATATTCTCAGAAGTAATCCACGTTGTTTCATAAAATCATATTGAATAAAGGCTAAGATGCTACACTATTCCCAAGAGGTACCCCACAATAAATATACAAAATAAGTTCTGGCAAAATCTTATTCCATAAATATTTATTAAATACTGTGTATATTTACATTATGTATATAGGTAAGTAACTACATATATACAAGGATAAACTAAGCAAAATGTCGAAATTTATTTTATTGAATAGCTGCTGATTTAATTTGATTTATTTAATATGACGTAAAACGAATTGTTGATAATAGCTATAGTATAAGGTAATCGAAACTAACATGAACATCCTACCCGAGCATAGAAAGCTAAAATTAATGCCTTTTTTTACAATTAAAGTATAATGCTATAATGTCAGGAGCCTACATTTCTTAGGTAAGTAACTATGTAGTTACTGCACTATAAAATAATTTTCAGACAGTATAAGTTATAGTGACAGATATAAGTAGTTCATATATCGGTTATATAAAATATAGCTAGCACATAAGTGTGCCGAGTCGAGCCGAGTGTTAAAATGGTCTTAAAAAAATCCAAAAATAAAAAAGGTAGGTATTATAAGAACAAACATTCGTGTGATGAATACTTGTGTTTGTTCTGTGTCTGGGTGTTTATATCTAATATTTAATAATATATGTGTAATATCACTGTTGAATCTGATATCCATAACACACCTGCTTGCTTAAGCTACTTACTTGCGAGTCAGTTCAATTTATGTCATGTTGTCTGATATTTATTATTTATTTATTATTGCCACATTTCTTAGTTTTAAAAGAATACATACATTAACAATGTCTTGGTAATAAAATCTAATTTCGAGTCGAGCTTGAAGCCTTTTTATCCGCACAATTAATTAGGAATAACTTTGTCGCGTCTAGCATTACCTAATCGCAAAATCTTCGCCGTCTATTATCTGAATTTCAGATTGTCCCAGCAAGCTATGCTGAAATATTCCTTTGAAACCATAATTCCAGTGTTAACATGAGATATACCTACACCGAATTTAGGAAATTCCAATTCTTAATTAATTCCTTTCAGCAATTTTTTCTGAGATATTAATTATTCTTAATTGTTTCTATTTGATTAGCAACATTTAGTTATCGATTAAATCAAAACTGTCTGACATATTCTATCATAATAAGGACCTACATACATGTGTATATTATCTTATTCAGTTTTAGTATTAATTCATATGGATCTTAAAAAATATAATAGATAGATCCAAATATGTCCAAATAACTATCATTTTATTTTTGCCTTCTTGCTTTGTGGTATTTTTTTCAGAGGTAGGCTCTATTATTTTAAAAAAAGATATGAAATATATTCTCTATATATAAAATAAATCTCGTTTAACTACATTTATTCGTACAATAATTACCGTAAGAGCCACTTTTAACCGTCGGAATTATTTTTAACGGCAAAATCGTAATAGTAATAGCACTCGCAAGCAGTTAATTGCATTATTAAAGTATTTCTGAAGCACCAAACTCCCGCTTGCTTTAAAACCCCAAATACTATGGTCCAACGGCGGCTGTTCTCTCCTTTGCTTTTCATTTCAATTTAAGTGAGTTGAGCGTTTTCTAACCAATTGTTAAACACTGTGCTGACTCTTATCTAAAGGTGAAGTGATTTAAGAGGGCCAGAACCCTTTCTTTGCCTTGTAACAAACATTTTCTATAGAAACTGGAACGTTATTAGGCCTCAATAGAGTGAAAGAAGTCTAGTAAAATGGGGTCAATAGATTGAACCTCGACGAGCAAACTTAGTATTACACAATTCAGTAGGTATTAGTCTCTTTAGATACATAGTGATCGTCCATGACTTTAGCCACGTGGAAAAAGAAATATAAGCATATTTACTTAAATTATATTTAAACCGACAATTTATGTACTTAACGCGTCCAAAACAAACTCTAAAAGTCTATTACAATACTTAAGTTTGAAGGAAGAACAAATGCTACTTTTTATTCTAGAAACTTGATAGATCCGTGAGACACAGGATAGTCTCTGTAAAAGACGGAATACAAAAGCACAAAACCTAATCATAACTTCAAACTAGCATTATAAGTGATTCTATTTTTAACCGATTTAAAAAAAAGGAGGAGGTTCACAATTCGACTGATTTTTGATAGTCGTGACATGGAATTCTGTATTTAACCTTCGTATAATTTTTAATTCAATTCTCCTTGCTCCTTTAATTCCATTTAGCAACTACAATGTTACAGTAGTTTCAAGTAAATAAACTCCTATTATGTCGCTACGTACCACAATTTCAAATTAAACTCCCAGTTTCTTTATTTAATTCCCTACACTACGTTTTCTAATGAGGATTAATAGTGTACTTTAGCTTGCACTAGCGAGCGGGCTACGAGTAAGTAATGCCGCACGCACACACGGACATACATACAAAATTATACGGCTTTTATTAAACGATGTGTTATTTTTAATTAATTAGTGTACCAAACACTATACCTGTTCTAAGTAGAAACCTTGATGTGCAACAAATTATTATCGTCCATTATTTTTTTAACAGACTTATAAACTCTCGCCTTCCCCTATAAATGTTATTTTTATGATTTATTTTTTAAATTCAGTCGAATTGAGAACCTCCTCCTTTTTTTGAAGTCTGTTATTTATGTATAAATAATACAATGTTTTCACATCTTACAACGGATGGTGTTCCGTTACGTTTAAACTGATGTGTCGCCTTTTAGAAATCGTGCTTCAATGAAAAATAAATATACCTACGCTAAATTTGTCACTATATTTAATTATCTACAATTATTAGTTGATTTGGGCAAGAAAATGCAACAAACAGATTAGGTAACCTTCATATTAATAACTTTAGTAAGTATGTGGTTGTTATGAACGTGTACCATCCCATTCATATTTGAAAAAAAATTCGCTTCTAATGACCCACGAATACGTAAGTGAGTCTTGAAAATTTCTGTTGTAATAAGGATGTATAAATGACAGCAGTGATTCACCAGTAGTCACGCAAGTCCATTAGAGCCCGGCGGAGACCACTGCCTTCTCCAGTTTCTATTAGTGTCTGCGAGACCGAACACTCTGCGAAATGAATTCAACATGTCACGGTTCCTTCCTTTGTGAATAAGAGTGCCTTTTTACGTCGCGTACTCGTCCAAGCACCTTGCACTTTAGTGAAAACGCGACTGACAGGCGATTGGAACTGAACAAACATTTATTAGCGCAGTTCCTGACGGTTTTGTTGAGTAGAAAAGTAAGACCTCTGGTGTCCATTATTTTAACTACTTTTCATTGCGGTTAGAAGCTAAATGGCATATTAGACTAATGCTCTTAAATGTCAACAGCTTATTCTAAATAAATAGGTTCTAAATAAAATATCGCTAAATCAAATAGGCGACGAATCCAAAGTAATGAATTGGTTATTTTTAACACTAGCTTTTGACTTCGCCCGCACGAAATTTGGCTTATTAGACAGAAATCTTCATCGTATGCCCCGCGAGATAAGTAGTCTATGTCCCTTTTTAAGGTTTAATCTTTATATAATTAGTGCAGACCTAAAGACTTAACAGACAGACAAAGAGACTTACTTCCGCATTTAGAATATTAAAACATGACAACGAATAAAATAAGTATTTGAAGATATTGCAAGGGGTCGCATACATTAAATACAACTACTTTACGTCGACCTTCTGTGAAATGGTGGTATTTTAAGGAATCGGACTGGCCCATTCATGCTGTGACAGTGGTTGACTACAGCGTGGCTTAACCACCACAGACTCTCATCTTTCATATCAACCCGATTGATATATCAATGCGGGGATGTTTCTAGCTTTGCCCTTAACTATAAATATACCAAAGTCTTAGAATATAAATACGGCATTTAAATACAAGGCTTACCTGGTTCCTGAGGCGTTGGTGCTCGTCTCTCATCCACTCGCCTCTCCATCTCACTGAATATTCACTCACTCATTACATTCCGACTTAGTATCTCCGGAGATTAAATATAGAAACTGAATATTCTTTGTTCTGTGAAGTATTTTATTTGTCAAAATACATATTTAGTTAGAATAACGTAACAAATCGTAATAAATGTCGTCTTGGAAAAAGTTTTGATATTATTCATAATTTTTAGACTGGCAAAGTTAAACATAAATTAAAAATTACTATCGTATCGCTCATCAAAATTTAAAGTTGCTAATCAGCCAGCTTACTAAAGAAAGTAAATCTAACAATCAACAATTTTAACATTATGTATTTAAATTTTGTTCACAGTAACCTCTTTATGCATTTAAAATATTAGTTAATCTAATTAACATAAGTCCTTAACACGTTTATAAAAATACGTAGCTGTTTAATATTATTCCAAAACAAATGATTGCTATGATTACAAAATAATCAGCTTTATCCACTGTTAAGTGAACATACGCGTACATATACAATATACATACAATACTTATCTCATAAAATTATAAACGAGCACGGAAAAGCTTTAGCGCGTATCATACCAAGAACATTAAACACCACATAAACATATCAACTGCAAGGAAAGCTCTGACAGGATAAATATGTAGGTGTGAATACAAAACAGTAAATTTATACTTATTTAAAAAGCTGAAGAGTTTATTTGTTCGGTTGAACAAGCTAATCTCAGGAACTACTGGTCCGAATTATAAAAATTATTTATATATATACAATAGTGCCTGTCTCGAGGTATATAATAAGCTATATACCATCGAGTTATAACACATTAGCCATAAACGCGAGTGAAACTGCGGGCACAGCTGTGATACTTCAAAGTAGGGTTAGAATGACTTGCGAGACGGCATTGTGATCATTGCTGCCCTTATTACTGTCAAACAGACGTCGAAAGGCTCTGGTCACGTAATGCATGAGCATTATACCCCCTGAGAACCTATAAAAGGAAGAAGGGCGAGCCTACTGAAAGGGTCGTACATCCAAATTACTTTTATGTGCAACCGCTCGGCGGTAAATGTAGGATGCAAAGTAAAGAGAATATTCTCGACCGTATAAAACAGTAAAATTAAAGCAATTTTTCTCAGGTCAATAAATATAGTGAAGTTTACTTTTATATACACCACTAATTGGCAAAAATGAACTTAAATAAGTAGCTAACATACCAATGTCAATTATGTATGAATTTTTATATCGACTCTCACGGCATGGCCCTGGTACTTCTTATAAATCAAATATCAAATATCAGACTACATCACATACATTGATTTGACTCCGAGGTAAGTAGCTTAAGCACTTGTGTAACGGATATCAGAAACAACAGTGGTATTATAAATATATACTTAAATATTGTATATTACCTGGTTGTGAACTGCCTGCTTTACGCGGACGATGCCGTACTTCTAGCAGAGTCGGCATCGGATCTGCAGCAACTAGTCACAACATTGAAAGATGATTGCAAGGAGAGAGGCTTACATTTGAATGCGAAGAAAACAAAGATTATAGTGTTTGAAAGAGATGAAACCAGAACGGATACAAGGATAACGGTTGACGATGTAGTGCTGGAACAGGTGAATGAAATTGTATATCTAGGATCTGCATTTAGTAGAGATGGAAGGTACTCCGCTGATATAGAAAGAAGAGTGAATGCAGGGAATAGGGTGAATGGAGCGTTAGGAAAACTTTTAGGCAGCAAAATCTTAAGCCAGAAGGCCCAGCTCGCCATACACAATGCGGTGCTGATTCCTACGCTAACATATGGAAGCGAGAGTTGGGTATGGCAGAAAGAGCATGAAAGTAGAATAAACGCGGTCGAGATGCGTGCGCTGCGGAAAATCTGCGGTGTATCGCTCACAGACTGCGTTCGGAATGATGATGTAAGAAAGAGAGTTGGTCTGAAGGACAGCGTCGGAGTCAAGGTAAGAAGAGGCATGCTCCGGTGGTTCGGACATGTGGAAAGAATGGATGACGAAAGATTGATTAAACAGATATACAATGCGAATGTGGAAGGATGTAGGAGCCGCGGAAGGCCCAGGCTCACCTACCACGACCAGATTGGTCGTGTATTAAAAGAAGGTGATGTTAGGAGTCATAAAAATCGTAGAGCTTGTATGAAAAGGATTATGAATGTTGAAGAGGCGAGTGAGGTGTGTAAGGATCGTGCCATATGGCGTTCGGTTCTCTCTGCCTACCCCGCTAGGGAAGTGACGTGAAGTTTAGTTAGTTAGTTAGTTTTATTGTATATTAACACCCAGACACAGAACAAACACAAGTATTCATCATACGAATATTTGTCCTGGGTGGGAATCGAACCCACAACTCTTGGCGCATGGGGCAGGGTCACTACCGAATGCGCCATCGAGCTTGTCAAATATAAATAGTTTATACCAATAATTTACGTTAGGTCTTTCAGACAGGACACAAATTTGAATGTTTTAAATATTGGCGTTAAAAGTATGCGAGCTGATTAAATGGATGTTGTAGGGAAAGCCGAGATAATATGAATTGGAAAAAAATACGAATTTTTACCTTGGAAAAATGCAAAGGTCCTGATGAGAAAGCGTTGGAGAGACTTTTTATAACAGACTGAATTCCACACGAAAGCCCTGAGCTGAATTATTTTTTATTGGAAAGCTGTCTTAAAAGCAACAAGGTTGAACTAAACTGCGGAGAATATAAGTTAATTAATGAGACAAACACTATTATAAGACATTACACCTTAATCGATGAAATGTTTCATTAGTTTTCCAACTTACCGATCTAATTAAAGTAGGTACATCTAGAAGATGTAATCAAAATATATCGTGGGTTTATCTTGAAACAAATTGCTGAAACTATCCCATATAATCCCCTTATTGCTATCCAAATAATTACATTTAAACGAGAAAATGAAAGCCAGTATTGAACATCGTAGTGTCGCTTCGCGTATTAACTCGGTATTCGTAGCGGTGCGTCTACGCTCCCTACTTCGTAGCATTAGCTACGGGCACGTAGAACGTGCTACGTGCGCGGTTCATTTATCCATAAAATATCATTAGGGTATCTTCTCCCATTTAATAAATGTTATTTTAAGAGATATTGAGGTTTTAAAAAGTGACGTGTTAATAAAGATGAAAATATTATTTCTTTCTCTAAAATATCTTCATGAAACTATGTTTCGAGTTGATAAAAATCTTATACGTTCAATACATATAAATTGAAATTCTATTCAGCTATTTGCCGTTTATAGTATACCTGCTTTCATTAAACTGTAATCACGTCACTGAAATAAATTTTCTATAAAATGATTAATTAAAATATCATGTGACGTCCTGTTATTACATAAGGAAGTACAACAAATGAATATTGAAAAGAAATAATGATACCATTGTTGTACAAAAATGTACTTATATCGCAGTTAATAATTCAGCAGATACCGGTGACCGCAAGTGTAATGAATCATACGCTCATTATAATGAAATGCAAACAAGTGAGTCATGGAGATAGGCACACTATATAGGAAAACGCGTCAAATGCGAGCCTGGCACGCACTCCAAAAGTCCCGTACAAACTAAATTTGATTTGGCGTAACTTCGGGGATTACGAAAGTGATTACATGTATATAAATAACTGCAAAAATGTTTCTATTTACAAACAATGCAACATTTCTTTTTATATTAATCTTTGATTTACCGCCTGGTCAAGGAAAAGGTCTTATCGTTTTTGATTTATTGGAAAATTAGTTAAACATGTCCCATGTTGGTCTGGGACTTAAAAAAAATGTGCCAACTATGTTTCTTGCCTAGCAGGTCGTAAAAGGCGACTAATGGTATATCGGGTTTTGGGTAAGTGATTGTGTAGGCGACAATCTAGCCACTTAATTGTCACAATTTTTTCACAATTTTTTATCTAACCCAGCCCAGTTTTATTTTTGGCTGAATGTGGTTAAAGGGGCCTGCTGCCCCTTTGACTCTGCCTTCCCCCCTCGGGAATCATAGGCGTGATGTTATGTTTAAATGTATATACTTAAATATGCAATATATTAGGTATGTATTCTTTGACGGCTATCCTGGGACTTCTATAATGCATGATACTGTGGACCTAATTATTCGAGATTCTGACAAAAAGGGTCTTGTTGACCAATTTATATAAAGATTTAGTTAATTTGTATAAAATACGGAATCTTTAAAACACTTGAAATTTGAATTTGAAAAATAAGCATGAGATCGATACACATAGATTTATTTGAGAAAGATTAGGCGATGAAAAAATACTATCTGTGGAAGCATTTATGTGGTAAGTGATACTACAAATTATGAATTTTAACTTCAGTTGCCCTGCTTTCACCCGCTGAAAACCAGCTTCGTGATCTGCCGTCAGGTAGCTCGCGACTTAAGCTGAGTGGGCCGCCCTTTTGACACACACCTTGGTTTTACTGTACTTTTTAACTGATTATTCATACATACATACATACCCTCACGCCCAGAGCCGGATCTACCATAAAGCTTTTTTGGCTTCAGCCCAGGGCCCCGTGGATTCAAGGGGCCAAGTCAAGTTAAAGTCAAAAATAGACATATATCGATAGATAATGCGAAAAAATCCATAATTTTAAATTAAACAGATCGTACGGTTTGCAGCCCTGCGAATCCTGCCATTAATCCAACCTATACAATTAATTTACCTAATTCAAGTCTACGTCTTATACTTTGAGTAATTAGGTGGGCCCCTAAGAAGTATTAGCCCTAAACTCACGGTCCGGCCCTGATCACGCCCGTAATCCCTAAAGGAGTAGGCATCAAGATATTCTAGAGGCGACAAGCTATAATGCTACGTAATACTTTAAAACGCTCATAAGTCATAAAGAGGTTGATTTGATAAATAAAATTAAAAAGTAGTGACAAGCGACAAGTATGCCTCTACAACCACATACCCAATATTTGACTGACTCGATGGCGCATTCGGTAGTGACCCTGCCCCATACGCCAGGAGGGGTTCGATCCCCATCCAGGACAAACATTTGTATGATAAATGCTTGTATTTGTTCTGTGTCTGGGTGTTAATATCCAATATTTAAGTATATATTTGTAATACTACTGTTGATTCTGATATCCGTAACACAAGTGATGTAGTCTGATATTTATTTATTATTTATCTTCACAATTATATATATACCTAATATAACATCACATACCTGATATAAGTACCATTAGTCTCCTTTTACGATATGCTAGACAAGGAATACAGTGGGTATATTTTTGTAAAATTCTAAACCAACACAGGATTTCTTAATCATTTTCAATGGTATAACGAAAGTTAAATAACCATTATGATTATTTTTATAATCACAAAACCTCTCAATTGATTGGTTGTGGTGGTGTCAAGTACCCCGTTCAACGTGGTGATTGTTTTCACAAACATTGTCAGTAGCGGGCACGTGTGACCGCTGACATCGGTTGTAAGACTAAAAAACCAGCATTGATGGTCATGTCACTGGTACTATCAATTGGTAAAACAATAATTCGTCACACCGCTCGAATGTCGTGTGTTGAATAATTTTTTAACATGTTTTATTTAATAGCGATGTTAAAAGTAGTAAGTACAGTTATAGAGCTATTATATTCTATGTTTGGTATATATAATATATTCGGTATTTATCGGTTTCTAGTTAAATTTTATATAAACAACGTTATCTAGCTTTATAACTGTATTCTATGTTTTGTAAAGTATATATTCGGTGCAGACTAAAACTGGTTTTATCTATTTTTATGAAACAATTTGAAATAAATTGAATCACATTTCGGTATGATTAAAGCGTTTCTTATGTACATACCATAATTAAAAAAGGAGATCTTGTTCAAATCGTTTAAAAAATATAATTTTCCAAAATGTGTACATTATGCCAACTTCAATATCTTTTGTATCCCCTTAATTGTGTGTAGTTAATTTACCACTAAAATCGATAAGGACTCATCTACTATTACAGATACTTACAATATGATCTACTCTTACAGATACCAAATAAAATTTTACGTTGGCCTTACCGTCTGTTTTCTACCCGTATTCAAAAACTTTACCATACAATAATTCGTACGATTGTAGCTTTCGCGCTTCATGCAATATTTAAAACTTTTTCCAAGTGCGCTGAATTTTAATACTTCTGTCAACTGTTAAATTATTCATTAGAAAACAAAATTATTGCTATTTCAAATATTGGAAAAGTTACCGAATGTATTTCTTAATACTTTTTTTTAGGCGGCGAACGCGTTCGTATACGCGCACCGTCACGAAATGTACGCTCACACTGAGAGCGAGACCGACCGCGACTAACCGTAGCGGCTACGCGGTACGGTCGACCACCAGTACCGCGTGTCCTCGCTTATGTAAGCCACTTCAAGCCGGGTATCGACTTACGTCGTCATCAAACTTTCAATAACACAAGATGTGTCATTCGATTACAGACATTAAAATACTCGTACAGAGAAATTTTGCAAAAAAGCTTAGGTTACTTACCTATTGTTGATATTTTTTTTATTCAAAATTATTTTCTTGAATGACGGAAAAAATATCATAATATTGAATTTTAATATTAAACTATTATTGAACAATTAAACATAAGAAGAGTTAGTCAACATGATAACATATGAAAGATGATTCGATGCTTATTATTCTTTCTAGTTAAGTATATCAAAGTAGGTAATTCATGTTGAATGGTCTGCAGCTGAACACAATTTTTATAAAATTAAATAATTAAATAGTTTAATAATTTGTTTTTGATCTATGTGAATAATCAACATCTGCAACAAGTGTCATCTTTAACCTATTGAATCGTCACTCTTGATAGGTATACTTATCTAAGGACCACGCAACTCGTTGATCTGTGAAATAATGTAATGGACGTTGCGTGTTTTGTCGCCAACTAGCAATATATGGCTAACGGAAATAGTAACCTTGGCCATTTGAATAATTCTTGACTACGCGTAAAGAATTACTGCACAGATTTAATAATAAGTATCCCGTGTACGTACTAACCTGGGGCAAAATATGGTAATCGGTTAACCTAACCTAATTACTGTTATTATGAAAATTCATTTTAGCCAAATCAGCATTTTACTACATACCTTATAAACTAATTTGTTTATGGACATTTCGAGGTAGGTACCTAGTTGTTCACAAATCTTTATGTTACCTCCGTTTAAAGTTGGCTACTATCTTCTCTGGTAAAGCATAGATATAGAAACAGCCCGCTCTCATTGACAATCTAAATCCAAGGCAACAAGTCCCTTGTATACTTGGGTTACTCCCAGCGGCCCTCACTCTCTGGTACTAGGAGATAGAAAACGGTGTGTCGGACTTGAACCGACTAAAACTCAAGGTAGCCTCCATTAGTGCAGTACCTACTGGAGAAGTCTGTATCCACACTACGCGGAGGCTCCTTCGGATATGCATGATGGGCGTACGCAATTCAGCTACTGGACAGGCGCGAGACCGGTGTCGTGGGTGCCAGTCTCAAGCTGTGTCGCCGCTAAGACAGGGGGACACGCGGAGAATGCCTCATCGAGCGTTCGCCTTCCACTTCAAAATGAGGGCTACTCCTGTGCGACGTATGAGTAGACAGCAAAACTCCGCTCACTCGGTGCATCGGGAAAATAGTCAATCCAAGTCAGGGGACAACCTCATCAATCTATTCCAGCCCATAGTTTTTCGCCTAGTGAGTTTTGAGACTATTGAATTTGGGAGTATCAAAACATTTCGCATAGGACGTGCGGCATGAAAACTTTTCAGTAGGTTGCTAGGAGTGTCCGAGCCAGTAATATATATATATATATATATATATATATATATATATATATATATATATATATATATATATATATATATATTTTTTTTTTTTTTTTTTTTTTCTTTTCTTTAAATTTGGGAAACTCCCACTAAACATCACCCTATGTCGCCGCACTGCGCGGTTCACCTCGTGCGGCGTTGGTCGATGTTGTGCACCCCACGGTCGTTAGGCGTCGGATGCACAACACCGAGCACGCTCGTATCATCGAGACATGCTAGGCCACTCAGCACGTCTCTACCCTCTCCGCCCAGGAATCAAACGCCGATCGTCCCTGCGACCGGCGTCGTGGGCACACTCTCGCGCTGTGTCCTCTGCTATACCAGAGGGAAACGCGGGGAGCGTCTCGTCGGGGGGGGCGCCTTCCACCCGGTGACCCAAATTGAGGGGGAGACCCTGAACGCGCGATGGTGCCAGCCCTCCCGCGCCTACCACAACGCAACGGCAGTGCGCCCCTGCCGGGTTGCCGAGGGTCCCCACCCTTGCCCGCCTCCCTAGGCGGGCAACGACAACACCCAGCTCCTCCTCTTCCTCGGCAATCCAAGTCCGGCCGCAAGCTAAGTTGCGGACGGTGCCGCAACTGGCTGGCAAGACACCAATCGCGGCCCACCTCGAGGTCCTCTTCGCTTCAGTAGGATGTTCCAAGTCCAGGGCTTACTAAGCCCCCCCGGTATGACAAACCAAGGACCCCGGCGGGGAGGAAACTATATAATTCCTGGAAACTATATAACCAATCACAACAAGCGGTGGTCCGTCGACTTTCGACAGTTCGATCTTTTGTAATTTATGTTACAATCCGAACTGAGTATGAAAATATGTAGCTGGCGTTCCTTTATTGGTTTCCACTCAACACTCCATCTGTCTCCATCGTTCATTCATACGATATGCATGTGGGTCATTTTACATACATATATATAATCGTTTTTTTACCAAATGTAAGTAATGATTATTGAATCGATTATTAACTGCAACTCCTTTGCCAAGCATTCATACATAAAATTCAAATTTTCACTATGGTAACAGACGCCAATTTGACATTGACATATGACATTACTGGAAAAAAAATACGTCAAATTAGTAATTTGCGGATATAATTTGTTGTGATTAATTCCCTTTTTCAAAATAAATACCTAGTTGTTTATTTCTTGCTTTGCAGTAAATTGCTATTTAACATTGCAATGCCTGATCCTGAACCAAAAAAAAATAAATCGTCTGTGAAAAAGAAGCTTATAGGAAAAACTACCAAATATGATATAGGAAAAAGCAAGAAAAAGAAGCCTATCCCTAAAGATGAAATCGCTAAGAGTAAGCAATTAGTACAAAAATTGCAAAACTCTAAGTCTATGAGCAGTATCGGTTCGAAGTCGCGAACTAAAAACAACAATGATGAGGTGAGACTTTGTGGGAATGGCAAACCGATGCCTTCTTTGGCGGAGTTGGAGAAGATGTTTGAAGATTCAGACAGTGATGGCGAAAATGAGAAGAAATCAGAGATTATACCAAAGCCATCGTCATCACCAACTCCAATAACGCCTCCTACCGAGAAACTAACATCACCAAAAACTATTGAAAAAATTGCTGACAGAATACTAGATATTGTCAGTCAACTCACTGAGCCACCTGTACTTCTTGACGATGATGAACCTCCACCTCGTGTAATTAAACCAAAGAAACGGAAAAAAACTGGCATACCTTATATTGTGGGCTGTAAAGAACGCCCTTTTGTACCTTACAGACCTAATGTCAGTTTTTGCAAAGGTGATGAGGATTATGGAGTTGAAGGAGGAGAAAGTGATGATGATGATGATGACATCCCCAAAAAAAGGGCTAAGTATACTAAGCGAATCAATTTGTCTAAATCAATATTCAACGCTGCTAGTGATGATATTGCTGCCCGACTGAAGGAAAATGATGAAGCTAATAGTGATGCAAGCATTGATAGTAACAAAACTGTTGCTTATGAGTATTATACTCCATGTACAAACAAGCCACGATCATTTTCACCCTTACCAAGTACATCAAGAGATAATGCAACCTTTGTTAAAAATGACCAACTTTTCAACGAGAGCCTTGTTGGTGAGAATGAGACATCTGCTGATAATGCTGATGATATTGAAATAATTGAGACACCTTGTGAAACAATTGTAATAAATGATAATCCATCTACCAATCAATCTGCTATCTTAGATCCTCAAGTAATTGATTTAATTGATGATAATTCAAATGGTCCTTTAGATAGCAAAAATAATATTGAAAGGATTACTAAACCATGTGACGATGACAGCATTCAAATAATTGATGTGAAGCCACCTTCACCAATTCCAGTAGATGATTACTACAGTTACTATGATCTGAGTACAGAGCCTCTGGGTGATGATGATGTATGTGAAGTAATTTATGTAGATGATGTAATAGCTGAAAATGCAGCAATAATAAAAAAATACTCAAAAAGGGATGAACTAAATACAGTAACAGAAGTAGATGTGACCATCGCAACAGTTCCTGACGAGAATACTGTGACGTCAGCAGTCACTCCAGAAAATAATAATGTTGTTTCTAATGAAACAATTCCAGTTACACCATCAATAGACACAACTTCAACTTCAGCAAATAATGCAACTTCAACGTCGGCAAATGCTGCGCCAAAGCAGTCGTCTTGTAAATGTGATGGATCCGATGATCGGGTTAATTATATTAAGAAGATCTTAAAAAAATATCCGTATCTAAAAAAATTTAAATCACTTCTATGTACAATGCCTGATGATCTATTTATAAAAGCAATTAAAGATTTACAAACTGTATATGAACGAAATATACGCAGACTATGTGGAAGGCATCCAGAAGATGAAGGTAAGCATTATAATTTTTTGACAGTAATTAATGATGATACTTTACTTAGTATCTTAGTAGTTCTGGTAATGCTTTGTCTAATCTAAATATGATTAAATTAAAAAAAAAAATTATAATGAATTATTTTTTAATTTAATCAAACAAGATTATCCTCAAGTGCCACTGTTTCCTACTTTTAAAAGTGGATAGTTGCCCCCACATGATATTGAAATACATGACTTTTTTAAATCATTAGCCTAAGAATAAATAAATAAATGTCAACTAATATTCACATTCAGGAAAACAGTTAGCTCAAAGCTTACTTTAATACTCTTTCAGATGTTCTACCTTCACCTGACTCACCTGATATACCAGAGACGAGATCCAAGAAACTTGGGGACTGTCCTATTTGTATGGACACACTCTCCAACAAAGCGGTGGCATCTACAATGTGTGGTCATATATTTTGTATGGACTGTATAAAACTTTCGATTAAAGCAAATGGCAAAAAATGTCCTACTTGCAGGAAAACACTTAGAGGAACTGGTTTCCATCAAATATTTTTGTAGAATGGATTCATACAGTACATCTGTTTGTACATGGTGTTTCATATCATTTACTTAAGTAATATGTACTTCATAAGTTAGTGCATAACTGTAAACATATAACCTAAAGAGACATGCTTCCGCTATGAACAGTGTACCAGTCTAGACTGGTTTATTATTTTTGTATCAATCTGCTCTCATCTGTGATTTAAAATCTCCAGTAGATTATTCTAAGTATTTTAATTTATGCAGGTCAAGGTTTCTCAACCTTTAAGGTGGGTCCAATTTCAAATTTCAAATTTCTGAAGGGCCAAAGTATGATTCCTGTGTTTATTTTTATTTACAACCTGTGAGCCTTAAAGAATTGAAAGACTCATAATATGGGCAAAACTAAATTGGTGATGCTTTTTAACTTGCCATTTTGTTTTGTGCTGGGCCATGTCCATACTGTTTAAAATTTAATTAATGTCTCTATTTATCAACATCTCAAAAAAATAGACCAAATTTATAGTCGAACTGTGATTAACAATGACGGACTAGTAAAAAAAGAACTCTGCGCCACTAACTAAACGTTGAAGCTCCGCAGGTGCTCCAACTTGACAAGCAACTTACGTCACACATTGAACTAAGCGCTCCAAATAACAGATTTCCGATATCTGGTATCATGGATACCACCATACATAAAGTGACTTCACGCTTTAGTATGACAGCGCAGAGGCCTTCTTTTTTTACTGGACCTTGTTAACAATACATGTTAATTATTTATTAGGGTTCCATACCTCCAAACACCTTCTAAGAAGTAATCAGTTAAAAATTAATGCAGAGTGGTACACTAGCCCCCTCCGGCTCCGCCCTCTCGGGGGGCAACTGAGATTTTATTGTAAAATTCTCCCAGTTTCTGGTTGAGGGGGCAATAAATAGTAAAACATTTGTTTATATTAAGTGAGCAGTGGTTCGGAAAGATTAAATTTCTTGTTGTTCCCTCCACCGGTGACACGGGAGGCAACTGGGAGATTTTTACAACAAAAACCTTGTTGACCCCCGAGGGGGCGAATCCAGGGGGGGCTACTGGGACACACCGAATTAATGTCGGGCATTGGCGAAATGAGAGCCATGACCCTGACAAGCAGAGAAGGGGGTGTAGTGCGGGAAAAAGAATTCGCGTTTCGCCTTCCCCGCTGCGACACAACAGGGATGCGCCACCTCTAGATCGCGGAGCATATGGGGCCAAGCTAGACCCCATACCCAACCCTCTTACGTAATGGCGGTGCGACACCGTCGGGTTGGCGAGAATAAGAAGGCAAGCGATATAAATAAAACATGTTATCTAATTCGACATTCCCATTTTGCATTTATGGATAATTAATGATTAAGTATAGTTTATTTTTGATACGAATTACCAATAATGTTTAACTATCAAAATTCAATGTGATCGTAAATGTAGAATTATTTTTGTTTTTAATATAGACTGATAATACCTATTTACCTGCAACTTATTGTTTATTTTATTCAAATGGGGGCATCACTTAACTAAGACCAAATTAATTTATATATCTCCTCTTTGTAGTACTTATTTAAAGTGGAGAAACATTAGGAACCTTAACCTTAACCAAAGAAACTGGTATCCTCGCTGTTTCTCTCAACGATTACCTAGTAATATACATATTACACGGACTAGTAAAAAAAGATACCAATCCGTGACATATTATCTATTAATATCATATAATAAATACTTAACTAGCTCGATGGCGCATTTGCTAGAGACTACCCCATGCGCCAAGATGGGGTAAGATGGTTTTGTAGGTTGGATCCCCATCCAGGACAAACATTCGTGTTTTAAATACTTGTGTTTGTTATGTATTGGGGTGTTAATAATATCTAATATTTAAGTACCTATTAAAAATATGTAATATCACTTTTGATTCTGATAACTGTAACACACTACTTACCTTAGAGTCAGATCTATTTAAGTAATGTAAGTATTCTTTTTATACATAAATACCATTTTGGTCGGAGACCATTATTGCATTAGGGGAATATTTTATTCTAATTGTTATTTTGGGAATCAAAAATTTAATTTACCAAAACTACACAGCTACAAATTTAGTTTATAGTAATCATAGCAATATTGATGTACCTGCCTAGGTTTCCTACTATTTTGGAAATAATTCTGTAATATAATCAAGACTAAATCTATTCAAAGTACCAAAATGGTTGTTTTTTGGATATAAGGAAAGGTTATAATTTTTGTGCCATCTAGACATTACTAGTTCTGAAATATAAATAAAGTGTATTGCAAGTACATTATTAAAACAAAAATTTCTTACATACAATTTTTTATTTTATGTTTTCATGAAATCCCATTATTATAAATACTTAATGTCATTCAGGCTATAACTGCGCAGACATGGGCGTACACAGGGGGATTCTGAGGTACATGCTGACCTATTAACAAAAATGTTATTATTCTAAGTAAATTGAAAACATAATAACATGTTATTTTTTCTTTTGTATTACAACTAAGCATGGGACATAATGTTAAGATGATCATGATGTATATAAAAACATTTTCAAGAATTTATAAAAATATAAGGCTTAAGGTTTCGATAAATATTTACAAAGAAATATTTTTATTTTACAACTATACATTTTACAATACATCATAAATAATCACAGTTAAACACAAATTACCAAGTTCAATTAACTAAACATTTTCACTACTATCTTTATCAATGCTACTACTGTTTGTGCCTCCATCAGAATTCAAATGCTCAATAGAGGTAGATAATTGCTCTAGGCTCTGCACCAATTGAGCCATTTTATCACGTGATGCAGAACTATCGAAGTTGTCATCTGTGGGTTTTTCAATATCAGCACACAGTCGGAAATGGAGTCTTGCCAAATGTTCCTGTTGATCCCTAATATTGATCATCTGCTCCATGCTACACCCTACAAAAGCACTTAGTTTGCCAGTGTGGAAATCATCCAACAACTCTAATAAAGATTTTTCCATGTGTTTTACATCTGGAGCTTCTTTAGGAATGTGTTTCGGCCTATTATTATAATTGGAGCGCATCAGATCACGGTGTAATCGCCTCTCGTTAACATACGAGACTTTGGTTGACTCGTTCACACTATTATTGCCTGTACTTGTGAGAATCTGACCAGGGGTTTTCGAAGTAAGACTGGCTGCTCCGCTAGACATTTTATTGCTGGCAACGGGTGATATTGCAGCCTGATGAGGTGGTTTTTGTTCCTCCTCTTCACCCTCATGCTGCATTAGTTGTTGCGTCTCGTTAGCCTCTTCTAAATCTAGACTCATGTAGATTTAATAGCTTTTAATTTTAAGCTTATAATGTTATTAACCTCTATATATTTTACATAGTAAACAAAGCTTGCTGTTAGTTTATTGCACAGGCGAGAAATATGTAATTTGTAACAATTAAACCAATAACACAATCAACCATCAACTTTTACATTACTCGTCTGTCTGTGCCTCTGAGTACTGAAACTAACGGAGATGACTTAACTACGAATCAGTGAAGCCCAATTTTGAGGGAGAAACAAATACGGCGCCTTTGTGTAGTGTCATTCCACTTTACTTATTTACATACTATAAGTCTCTGAACAATTTATTTATGACGATGTTATTGAATGTTACAAGTTAGATTATGTTATAATCACAAATTTTATCAATATTGGCACAATACACTACAAATTCCACTGACATTGACAACTTAAAACGAGAAACCAAAATGGTAAGCCGGCTTCACTTAGGTATTTCTATGACGTCACTTGATGATGTTACCAAAAATAGTTAAGTCAAATATGTTGTTGTCTCTTTTTACGTGCAGTATTGTAGACTTGTTAAAAAGAGATAGATAGAGGTTTATTAATACAATATCGATATTAATCATATTTATAGCAGATTGTTCGCATAAAACATTAGGTCGTCTCCATATATTTCAGTACTCAGAGAGACGAGGAAACAATCAAACAATGACATTAGTCAGATGTATGACGTGCGTGCGAGGTTGACATTAGATTTTTTTATATAGGTATTTACGAAGTCGCATCGAGTTTAAAATATAAAATCTTTATCTCAAAGAATTTTGCAATTTTCTAAGTGTCCGTAGCTATAGCTAAATAGCAGAAATAGTATTTGTTTACTAATTTTTACACTTGATTATTATGCTATAATCGTTCAAGTTAAAATATTGATTCTTAAAATGCATACCAGTAATAGTAGATTTTTAGAATGGTTTTGTTTAAAAAAAACAATTTTCATCTACTCACTCTTTAATTTATTTAAAATTATTAATTTATCACTATATACACTAAAATAAATAATAAATAAATACTTGAATAAGCCTAAAAAATTATATCGATTTGAATGTGTTAATATCGAGTAATCGTTAAAGTGTAGTTGTTGTACAAGCATAGCATCCCTATCCATCATCTGTCAAACCAAACAAGTTTTGGAAAACGAGGTAAGTCTAGAAATCGCCAATCGTTTTTCTCCAAAATCATCGACGCAATAACAGTGCTGTTAGTTATTCTAAATATTGCAATTAGCATTTTAATTATTTTAGGACTAAATTGGTAAGAAAGAACGCCTATTTGAGTGTATTTCAAATTTGGCCTCCATTGTCCATTTTTTCTGGCCACATCCTCAATTTATTGTGGCACATGTTTCGCTCGAATACCGACAAAAAATTAATAGCTTTCTCGTGCAGTGCATTTACCTTTGACTGTATTATTCGCAGCTTGTGTTGTCGCGGAGTTGCTTGCAGTAAACCTGGATGAGATTTCCGTTTACGACGAGTGTTGATATTTTGCAACGCCTAATAACGAAGGCGAGAAAAATATTTTGTTAGAATGGCTGAGCCGTCTTCGCTGGACCCCAACGTACGCAACCGCCTTACGCGGTACCTTCATACTGGCAATGAAGTTCCCAAGTACTTCCCTGGTTGCTGGACATCCCATAAGTACTTTGAGGTGGACAGATTGACTGCTTTGAACGACGCTCTGACAAGTGAAATGAACAATGTCGAAGTGGTCAACATTATACTGAAGGTAGATCTATTTTTATATAAAGTTTAATGCATTTATGAGTATTTAATTACTTTAGATTAGTTAGCCTAAACTTATACTTTCTGATTCTACAGTTTTTGTGTTTCTTAAAGTAGTAAAGATTATGGCCAGCTCTCTGGTCCTTACGCTACATGTTGACTGCACTAGAATTAAATGTGGCATCAAAATATATCATATATTTATTTGTTTTCAAAAGCAATATTAAACTAATTGTAGAATTGTATGTCTTTGATTTAGTTTTAACAACATGTGTTATTTATTATATTCAACCTCTTCATTTATTTGTGGTACAAATCTTGTAATGTCCAAACTTTTGCTAAATCCCTTATGTTAGTAAATTAATGAAGTTCATCAACAAAATAATTATCATGATATTTTATTTCAATGTACCCACATTTTACAAGCATAGAAACATGTGTTAAATTTTATGAAGTGGTATTTTTCTGCATGTGGTATTTTATTTTGCTTTGACAACTGTATGTCATTATTAAACATTTGTATTTCAGGCATACAAAGATGGATGGTACACACGGTTTGAGACAATAGCTTTTGCATTATGCAAATGCTTGCTGTTGGGATCCTCGTCTGTAAAAGAGGCCACATACAAGGCGGCTGCCGAAGTATGCCGAACTCCAGAACAGATGATGCTCTTCAACAAGTTCACCCGACTTTTGAAAACTGGTAAGTGTTTATTGATTTTAACTAAATGTAATAAATTATCTTTAACAATTAAAGAAACATGTTTTTTAACATCATCTAATCATAATCAAATTTCGTCTTAGGATTTTTTCATTTGAAACATACAATAACTGTGTATAATAAAAACATTGAGTACATATATATCCTTGATAGTAGTACATCTATTCATTAGATTTTTTGTAAGCTGTAAATATAATATTTTTATTTCATTTACCATTTCAACAATTTCATTAGTGATAAGTACCTGTACTATTAATTTGATGATGCTATTAATTTAATGGCAATGGGCAATTGTTAATTATTATAATACATTAATTTCCAATGGTAATTGCTAAGTCATTTGGTTCATAGTCATGATCAATGAAGCGGTTTTTGATGAGGTGTTTGTAGACAAGTGCAGATTTGCGAGCCGTTCGTGGCCGCGCAGGGTTTTCGAAGTCAACTGCATAGAGACCAAATCGTTCCCTGTGAAATAAAAGAAAAGGAATGTATTTAGATAGATACTTTTAAATGTAGTCAATCTATTTATTATAGACATGGTTGAAGTATAAACATTTTGAATTATGGGAATGAGATCTTACGAAAGCAAGCTTAGTCATATGCTTTCTGAATTATGAGTAAGGGCTTAGACCACTGGATTATTGTAGCTTAATGTTGATGTGCATAAGCCAGTCGCCATGGTGTAATGTCTGCATTATTAGGTTAAATGAACACTTACCTGTAACCTTGATTCCACTCAAAATTATCCATGAGGCTCCAGGCCATGTACCCTTTAAGGTTCACCCCGTCGTCTATAGCGTCCAGCGCACTCTCCCACGCAGCTCTGTAGTATACTATTCGGTCGTCATCATTAAGATGGCTAGATGTTTCAGACCATCCATTTTCCGTGATGTAAAACTTAATATTTCCATACTTCTTATTCATGTGTGTTAAAGCATTGTAGATACTGTTTGGAGCGAGCTGTAAACGAAGTACATTTTATATTTTTATCTTATTTTATAATAAGAATACTTATAGAAAACGTATATGGACTACACTAACCGCTAACCATGCTGATGCAGCTTTGGGCCACTCGTCAGGCTTGTACGATCCGACATTTATATCATTGAGCAAAGATGGTTCTACATATTCAGTCATATGGTTCGTAGCTGAAACGACTTCTGCACTGTAATGATTAACCCCAAAGAAATCAAACGTCCCTTTGACGAAAACCTTTTCTTCTTCGGTGAATGAAGGCATTCGGGACCAGGCATAACCCTGTTCAGCGCTTCTCTGTGCCACACGCTCTGTTAGCTCTTTAGGAAAACCACCTTCTTTCGAGAATATAGGTTCGGCATACAGACCCCACTAGAAAAACAAATAGCATCAAATTAATATTTGCTTATTTTTATATGTAATAAAAAAATATGATATCATTTTCTTACTTCAGCTTGTCGTTTTAATTCAGCTGCGAACTTATCTTCCTCGGAATCTGTTTCGGGACCAAACCAATTAACGCTGATGGTGATGCCGCATTCTCCGCCTTGCGTTGTTTTGAATTCATTGTTGTAAATGTGGTACGCTTTAGCGTGAGCCAACACGAGATTTTTCGCGCAGAGGTAAGTGCCGACACCAGTGGCGTTGGTTAACGGAGCTTTAGTATACCAGCCGTAACCTTCGTAGCAGATCTCCCTGGGTTCGTTAAAAGTAATGAAGGATTTTACTCTGTCACCAAAGCTTTCGAATACTACGCGGGCGTAGTCAGCAAACCAATCGGCGAATAGTGGGTTTGTGAAACCGCCCAGTTCTTGCAATTTCTGTGGCAAATCCCAATGGTACAAAGTAATCATAGGTTTAATGTCATATTTGAGCATTTCGTCGATGTAGTTGTTGTAAAACTGTACACCGGCTTCGTTGATGTTATTCGAGAAGCCTTCCGGCAAAATTCTGGACCAGGCGAGTGAGAAGCGGTACGCGTCAAGACCTAACTCCCTCATCATCTCGACGTCCCGCTTGTAGTTGTTGTATGTATCGGCAGCCACGTCGCCGTTGCTTACATCCGCTATGAATTCAGGCGTGTTGTGAGTTAAGTAGTCCCAAATGTTTTCGCCTTTGCCTGAAAAAAAATTTTTGAATTTTAGTTTTGAATAGGTCATTAAAAATATCGCCATTATAGTCGAGCAGTTCAGAGTTCCATCACTGTTCATATGTTTTATATTCTAATTCATAATAACCGATTTATAGTTTATAGCTTCTGCCCGCGGCTTTGCTCGCGTGGTACGTCGATAAAACATAGCCTATATATTATTCGGGTGTATAAGCAACATTATTCTAAAGTTTCATTAAAATCGATTCTGTAGTTTTTGGTGAAAGAGTAACAAACATCCACACATCCAAACAAACTTTGGCATTTGTAATATTAGGAGGTAGCAGCTCTTTAATAAATCTACCATGTCAGCATCATTAATCTCATCTGTAAATATATCAAATTCGAATTTACAGCCCAGCATGAATAAATAACTCGGATATAAAAAAAAAAAGATTGATTAACTTAGTGCTTTAACTTCATATTTTTTATGACACTTCCGTGAACATCGCTTCAGCTTTTGACGTTTAATGAATTTGTTATCAGCCTGTACCACAACAGTCTAGCCGAGTCTGTCTAGTATAGGTCTATGGAAATAGGAGTAATGAACGCACTAACCATCTGCATCCCACCCTCCTTCGATCTGGTACGCGGCAGTAGCAGTGCCGAATACGAAATCTGCTGGGAACGTCCTCTGTTGGCGTTCTGACTTCGCGCTGCATCCCGCTACTATCAAACTGAAACGGGTTATAAATCCATTTTTTACTTTGCAAAAAATATCCACACGTATCTATATAGATTAGACAACTCTTAACCCGTCTAACTGTGGGAAAAATGAGAAAGGGAAGACATTTTCCTTAAGAGAAAAGTAATTTGACTTAGATAAAATTTTTTGGCTACTTTTAAAGTTTGATAACCCCAATTCCGAATGAATATCATTCATTCTCCAAGCTATCTTGATTTCTGTATTACTTGTGGATTCTCCCTCGCAATCAAGGATAATTTTTCCGATTTCCGATTTTTCGATTTTGAAATTTTTATTTTTCTGTTGTGAAGGAAAGTGCCCGACAGCCTGCAATTACTCTTGTACTAATAAACCACGTTGTTCCATAATATTTACAACTTGAAAGAAGGACGAGAACACACATTCGCATTTTTATTATTTACATACATACATACATAACATCACGCCCAAAATCCCCGAAGGGGTAGGCAGAGTCAAAGGGGCAGCAGGGTCAACCAAAAATAAAACTCTATAATTATTATTATAGAGTAAGGGCTCCTCTGCTGATTCTCTAAAAAAGGTTGTAAATCCAAATTATGTATGCAGTATAGTATATATTAAATATTTATATACGTACCAAAAGACCAACACTGCTCTCATCTTGAGTGTTTATTACATACTAGATGATACTTAAGATGATGTCAGTAATACAATGACTTATTGATAAAATATTATCCATAGATATATGATGAAACCTGTCACATATTGTTATTGTGAATTGATAAAATACCCCAAGAGACGAAAAAAGCCATCATAGAGGATTTAAGGATTTATTTTTTCCATACGCTATTGTTGATTTTAGATAAGGAAAATTTTACTCTATTTTACAAAATAATTTCTGCTTAAAAATAAAGCTCACATTAAAATGAGATACTGTTTTTAAGTCCCGCACTAACATGGGACAAACTAATTTGTATAACTTTAATTAAAATGACAGCCAGCCAGAACGAGTTGTTTAGTTTCCATTATTTTAGATATATAAGAAACGTTTGCAATCAACATTTGCAAACGTTTCTTGATTAAAGCAGATTTTATTGTTGTACTAGCTTCTGCCCGCGACTTCGTCCGCGTGGAATAGTTACTTTGAGCGAACGCTAACTTTAAAAGTCGCGGGACTTCGTTTAGGTAAGGTGAAAAATTGTAGGTGTTAAATAATACGTACGTTAAGGAACTGCACAGATAACCTCCAATAGATACCACATTAAGAGGATCGTCGTGCGCCCATGCATCTATGCTGATACATAAATAAGTAGTTGCCCATACATGCGCATCTTCAGTGCAGACTAAGAGACGACAGATCTGCGCGTTAGCCTTTACGGAGACACTTTTATTTATATATATAATAGGCATTTATGCATAAATAAACGTTAAAATGGCCTTCTGTTCCGTAAAATGGTGGGGAAAGAATTCCCAGACATCAAACTTTAAAAAAGATGGCATAACTTTTCATCGGTAAGTAAAATAAATACCTATTTTATTCGAGACGGAGCTCAAGTTATGATGGACGATATTTGAAAGTTGTCAAAAATTTTTTGACAAGTGTCAGCTCGTGTTGATGTCTTTTGTCACTACCCCTTTCTTTCATTACCCATTTCACTATATTTATCCCGTTCTGGCATAGACATGCATACCAAGAGGGTTGTAACTGTGTACGTTTCAGTATGTCGAATCGACATTGTCGATAATGTATAACGTAAAAAAATTGAGATTGCCCTAACTCAATTTGCTTTAGATTTCCAAAGAGTCCTGAAAGAAAGTCTAAATGGATCGATGTCACATATCGCGGTGATGGATGGTTCCCGAGCAAAAACAGCGTCATTTGTTCGAGTCATTTCACAGAGGATAGTTTTCACTATATGAAGGATAGAAGACGAGTAATGGAAACAGCTGTGCCTTCTTTATATTTACCAATTTTGGTATGTATGTGTTGCAGGCAATGTGTATAATCTAAGCATTCTATACAATATTCTTTAGTATTCTATATTCTATTCTAGTATTCTATAGAATAAAATATCATTAACACCAACCACCAAACAATAACATTATCTAATGAGATAAAATTATAATAAATACTAATTGTCCGTTACATAATTATAAATTTATCGATAAAATTATAGACATTGCACAATACAATTGGACATCACTAGATGAATGAGTGTTACGTCCCCCGCACCCCGTTCCTACCTTCTAAAATTGTGACTTGAACCTAGAACAAAATAGTGAACGTACGGTATCTATTTGGAGGTTATCTGTTAGAAATGTTTTAGGTACTTACCTATATCACGCTTTTATCAGTAAGAGAGGGACCTTGAAACGTTAGATAAAAGTACTGAGTCTTTAATCTTATTTTATTATATATCATCATGTAGATCAGAGGTTCCCAAACTTGACCTGAAAACTTGACAAATTGTGCCTAATTAACAAAAAATGTGGAGATTAGATCTATCTATGGAAATTTGCGTTGCTGCTGAGTTTCAACCATGAATTAACATTTAAAAAAAAGTGAGAAATTATTGATTCATTAATTAATTGGTTGTGTTGTGAGTAGATGTAAAGTTGACCTGAGAGGCTATTAGATAGGTATTATCTGCCTACATTGAGGTAAAGCCAACATTTTAGTTCTTCGCTATTGAAACCAGATAAATTTTAGTGTCTACCCTTACGAATTGTGAATCCCCACTTTTGTGTCACTCCGACGTAGACTCCCGTCGAGCCTCACGTGGACCACTGGGAACCTGGACCTGGACCACTATGGAATAATAATGTCCTCCTAACCGATATCGGTCACGGCGGCCAATCTCAACGAGCATTAGCTTGTGCACTATAATATTATAGTGCACAAGTGTGTGCGCAAACACAGGTGCACTCTCTATTCCTTCATTCTCATAGTCCGGTGAGACGGCAATCCGACATGACCGGAGAGAGCTCAGGCGCAGGACCAATGGCTTAACGTGCTTTCCGAGGCACGGGGGTGATTATACCGCCAACTTCCTGACTCCGGACTGTTACTGAGTAATTTCAATATTGAAATAACCAGCCACAAATTCTTGGTCCGACCCGGGATGGAAATCAATGATGTAGATTGTAGATTTATTTTTTAACTCATAACTTATGTTATTATAAAGTACTTCTGCGTACACTATATTTTTAGTTTTGTTTTCTTCCGGCAGAGGTTCCTCAGGTACATTACTTTTTACGGGACGTAGACATCCTATGTACTTCTTTGTATATCAGCAGTGGCGGATTTATAAGGCCCAGTAGGCCCGGGCCTAGGGCGGCCAGATATTAGAGGCGGCCAATCGTGTTAAAAATTAAGTGATGACGCGTTAGCACTGAGAAATATGGCCTGGGGCCTAGGGCGGCCAAGACTGTAAATCCGCCACTGTATATCAGATATCGAAATTTCATTATTATTTGTTTAGTAGCTAAGGCGTGAAAGCGTAACAACCACCTATACAGGTCACGCTTGACAATCAATTCTGCAAACAGAGTTATTACTGAGCCACTTGATGTATTTTTGTGCCAATTGTTGTCACTCATCGTAGTTGGAACCTCGTTGGGGTTGCTTAACTTGCGTTAGCGCTACGACCTCTAAGCCATCGAGCTTACCACTCACTCCTCATTGTGTTATATACTTTAATTTACGCCATACCTTCGTTCGTCATACCTTTAAGATTACGTCATACCTTCATAAAGTTTCAGTCAATTCAACTGATCGGTTATTTTATAGCATTATATATGTGATTCTTTAGATTGATATAACTTGGAACACTAAATGTTAAGTGGAGCAAACCGCAACGCATTAGTGAAAACTGCATTCGAATCGGTTAAGCTGTTTCTGAGATAAGCGTGCACAAACGTACAGACAAGCTGACAAAAATTCTAAAAATAATTGTTTTGGGCTCTATTGTGGTCATAAAGTCCCATATTATAGTTTTTCTTATATATCGTCCATGTGCAGACAGCGACCAGTTACGATTTTATTATTTGTATTTGATTAGTACATTTTGCCGTATTATTTGGTAGCAGTACTTAACTTTATGATTTAGGCAACTCGTAAATATTATAGTAATTTACTATGTTGTGCACTCTTATATAAAAATTTTGCTCTATAAAAATATACTGACGGTGTCTGAGCATTGTAATACTTGCTGATTTATCGGTAAGACCTAAGAGCGGTGGTAGCTCAATGGTAAGGACACGCGCCTCTTAACCGAGGAGTGCGGGTTCAAACCCGGGCATGTACCTCTAGATTTTAAAAAATCTATGTACATATTTATACCACTAGCTCGACGGTGAGGGAAAACATCGTGATGAAACCTGCAAATTCAAACAACTTTGAATTTGTAACCATGATCCAAAAATTGTCTGGTTCCCCTATCTTAGGGTTACGAAGGTCAGATCGGCAGTCGCTTCAATGTAATTACCAGACTCGCTAAATCCTGGATCATGGTCTAAGCGGACCCCGTCTTAGCACGGGACATAACGCTAGGAAGATGATGATTATCGGTAAGACCTGTGATTGATGGCTAGCTGAGTAGAACACTCGATAATCTGCTTATCAAAACCATTTCATTCCATTTCGTTTATTTTTAAGTTTAAGTTTCGTTCATTACTATTATTTTTAAGTAGAATTTTACCTAAGAAATCCTTATATTTTTTTCGGTATATTATTCTTATCCGGTTTAATAGCTGCACGGAATTAGCACAAATAGGGACTTCTATCCCATTTTTGTGAAAAAGAATGGGATTAAATTATTTAATACCATCAAGACTACATGTAGGATGGGACGAAGTAAACACGAAACAATGTCTTAATCATATTCTCTTTATTCTCCAACTATGTTAAGTTGTCAAAATTGCCTCTGTCGTAATATCTCTTTGGTATTCAGTTGTCAATGGTCATAGTTAGGCTCTCCGGCTCGTAGTCGTAGTCGATGTAGCGGTTCTTGATGATGTGCTTGTACACGAACGCGGACTTGCGGGCGGTGCGCGTGCGCGCCGGGTTCTCGAAATCAACAGCGTACAGGCCGAAGCGCTCACTGGACAAAATATAATATTTTATTAGAATATATATGTACTGCTAGTTATTTCAACACCTTCAAATAAACAGATCAGTAGAAATGAGTTAGGGATGTTTGTGGAACTGATGAAGCCTAAATATGCAACGGCACATTATCGAAACACAAACACATTGTCGATCTTACATAACATATTAATTTCTCCTAACATAACATCAAATCGAAACTGCGCCACACTCTCGGATTTTAGTATGTTATTTTCACAAAATCTGCCTATGAATTGTTACAGGAAGTGTCTTAGTACTTACGTGTAACCTTCCATCCACTCGAAGTTGTCTATCAAACTCCAGGCCATGTAGCCTTGCAGGTTGACTCCCGCTTCAATGGTGTCCAGCACGCTCTCCAGAGCAGCCCTGTAGTACCGGATTCGGTCGTCATCGATGAGGTCCCCAGGAGGCGATTGAGACCATCCATTCTCAGTGATGTAGAACTTAACGTCTCCGTACTTCGATTTTAAGTGTGTCAGTGCGTTGTAGATGCTGTTAGGTGCTTGCTAAAACATATACCAGAACCTAACATAAGGCGTATAAAGCGGCTAGCTACTTGTCACTGCTTTTTTTCAATTTTTAAAATAATTGTGAATGCATGTTACCTATACGTATATTTTTATGTAACTCGTAGTGTCCAATGTCATCGTGTCAAGTAATCTATTCATAATTCTTTTAATAGAACATAGGAAAAATTAACTAACTAAACTTCTCTCCACTTCCCTAGCGGGGTAGACAGAGAGAACCAAAAAGTGTTTTGAGGGTTTTTTAAATGGTCTACTACCATATATATACTAACCTTTAGCCATGATGATGCAGCTGCAGGCCATTCCGGAGGTGTATAATAGCCAACATTCGCGTCATCGTATAGTGATGGCGCTACATGTTCAATTAAATAATTAGAAGCCGAAATTAACCCCGCTGAATAATGGTTGACGCCAAGGAAGTCATATGCCCCTTTGGCTAAAGCTTTCTCTTCTTCAGTGAAAGAAGGCATACGAGACCAAGCGTAGCCCTGCTCAGTGCTCTTTTGGGCGACACGTTCTGCTAGTTCTCTTGGAAATCCACCTTCTTCCGAAAATATAGGTTCAGCATACAGACCCCACTGTAAAAACAACTCTATGAATATTTCTAGTGAGTATTAATAATAAAAAAGTTATTTTTCCATATTTTACCTGAGCTTGACGTGCTACTTCAGCTGCTAACTTATCTTCCTCGGAATCTGTTTCGGGACCAATCCAATTAACGCTGATGGTGATGCCGCATTCTCCGCCTTGCGTTGCTTTAAACTCATTGTTGTAAATGTGGTACGCCTTAGCGTGAGCCAACACGAGATGTTTCGCGCAGAGGTAGGTGCCTACCCCAGTAGCGTTTAAGCGCGGAGCTTTGGTATACCAGCCATAACCTTCGTAGCAGATCTCTCTCGGCTCATTAAAGGTAATGAAGAGCTTTACCCTGTCGCCGAATAGGTCGAAAACTACTCGGGCGTAATCTGCGTACCAGTCGGCGAAAAGAGGATTCATGAAACCGCCCAGATCTTGCAATTTCTGTGGCAGGTCCCAGTGGTACAGAGTGACCATGGGCTTGATGTTGTATTTGACCATTTCGTCGATGAAGTTATTGTAAAACTGGACACCGGCTTCGTTAATTTTGTTGGAGAAACCTTCCGGTAAGATTCTGGCCCAAGATAGAGAGAAGCGGTACGCATCGAGACCCAATTCCCTCATCATCTCGACGTCCCGCTTGTAGTTGGTGTATGAGTCAGCAGCCACGTCGCCGTTGCTTGAATCTTTGATTACATCGGGCATGGTGTGGGTCATGCGATCCCAGATGTTCTCGCCTTTACCTGGAAAATATTGTCTGGTTTAAAGAATTTGATCTCCATTTGTAATTTTTTATATGGAGTGAAATTCCTCAAGTTAAACCCTGTGAAAAATAAATACAGTGTTTTTTCACACATCAAAGACGATATTTGAGGCGAGTTTGAGTGACTAACCGTCCGCGTCCCATCCTCCCTCGATCTGGTAGGAAGCGGTGGCAGTGCCGAAGAGAAAGTCGGACGGGAACTTTCTCTCATTGCGCACCGACTTTGCGCTGCATCCCGCCACTATCAAACTGTAAAATGCACGCACAAGTTAACTATGGACGTCTTGTAGAACAGGATAACAAAGTGAACCTTAAGATTGTTGCAATAATGTGGTCATAGGGAGAACTAATTAACCCAGCATACATTTGACGCCATTAAACTTAACAATAAATTATGTAATACGTACCAAAGGATTACCGCGGCTCTCATCTTGCTGTGTTGCTGGTGTGAAACACTATCCGCAATACAGTATTTATGTTATTACAACTGTTTATATAATACTTCGTTTAAAGATAAGCCCGAAGATGAGATGTCGCCGATAAATATATCATCTAAAGGATGGGGGGCCATAATAGTACCTAGCTGTTGTCCGCGACTTTGTCCCCGCGGGATTTAACAATTTTTTTTTTTTTTTTTTGCGTGAAACATCTATTTTTAATAGCCTAAGTTACTTCTTTTGGCTTTAGTTGTCAACCCATGTGTAGTCCCTTCAGAATCGGTTCCGATATTTCGGTGATTGCCCGGAACACACAGACAGGCAGACAATAACTTTAAAATTTGTGTTTTTTTTTTGTTGTGAGTCGCTAAGCTAGTTTTTTTTACACATTTTTTTTAAGTCCCAGACAAACAAAGGAGTATTATAAAGAATAGATAACAAAATATTTGCTACTATCGTTACTAAAATAGCTACTATAATAGCCATTACCGCTAAATTATCGTAAGCGACATTTTTCAAAAATGCTTTTTTTTGTAATCGACATTTTAACCCGTATCGGACCTTGCCTTATAGCCGTTTCCCGCCTAATAGTCCGGTCAAATTAAGTTCAAAAATAGGGGTAAGGTTACATTAATTCGCACAAAGCTGAAAATTGGCATGAATGTTGAGAACTCTATTACAACTAATTTGTCAATTATCCACATCAATCCGATGTGTGCAAAAATATTTATTCAAGGTCAAATGTTGCAAAAATCGGTTTTTTGCGTTTTTCAGCTAAACGGTAAGCTTTATCATAAAAATAGGTGAGACAAAAATGATTCATCATGCAATTATCTATAAAAATTGTTCGTACACTTTTTTTCCTCAGAATCACCATTTCGGAGATATAGCGATGCAAAAAGTTGAAAAAGTTGTGTTACTCATAATATGCACACGTTTGCGCGCCACCCGTGAGGTAGTGTACATGGCGCGTTTTTTTTTTACGTGGTTTCCCCAGTAGGCCTATTCCACGATCTATTGTGGTTCTGTTGAGTTAAAAAGCTATTGTATTAAATTGAAAATGGTACTATTGGAAATGACAAGGGCGGTGTAAGTAATCAGTAATTTGAGAAAATTATTCGTCTGATTGATACGCATCTAATGGAATATAATCCGTACTGTCTTGTTCTTCTTCTCCTTCTTCTTCTTCCTGCTGCTGAGTACAAATAAATTGTTCAAAGAGCGATGCATCAGATGTCTCCTCGCCTATATCGTAAGAATCCTCTCCTACTGGCGATTGAACATTGGAGCACGATTGGCCTCGTCAACTGATACATGATAATGAACAAAACAACCCAAATTTTTTACAGCCGCATTTAGCACTACACCCAGTTTTGCAATTGCAAAAAATTGAATTGAGGAGTTTTTCCGGTGCAGGAGGGAGTAAAGTCTGAACTGGTTCCAATATATTGTCAATTAACTTCCAACCCCAGTCTTCTGGGTTTAGTTTATTACCGAGCCACACTTGAACTTGATAATATACCCGAAATAGATGTTGATGAGCAGAAGCAGAGGTTGGAGGAAGGCAAGCTAATTGCACTTGTTTTTTGTTATGCGTATTTTTTGCAAAAGATAAGTATCGAAACTTATCTAAGCACTTTCTGTTGATCTGAGCTAAGCACGTAATTTTTTTTGGAGCTCCGTAAACGGAAAGAAGAAAGCGAATTCCGTTGGTGATTATAGCTTGTGGAGTAGAGGTACTTTCTTTGAAAACTTCAGCACAATCAACTAAATCTTGTCTCTCAAACAATTTCAAAACTGTTTTTTTACCCCTCCTGAAAAATGCTGATGTGTCGCAACCAGTTACTGCATGTAGAAATAAGATGTGATTTTGGCATTTTGAAAAAGCAGATAAACTCTTGGATAAATATATTTTTGATTGTTGTTGAGCCTTCCCAGGTTTTATATTCTTACAATTGTAAAATCTGTATGTATACGACACGAAAACTAATATTTTTACTTATATTACCGTTCTGTAACGTATATAACGGTAATTGGCATACATATTATGAGTAACACAACTTTTTCAACTTTTTGCATCGCTATATCTCCGAAATGGTGATTCTGAGGAAAAAAAGTGTATGAACAATTTTTATAGATAATTGCATGATGAATAATTTTTGTCTCACCTATTTTTATGATAAAGCTTACCGTTTAGCTGAAAAACGCAAAAAACCGATTTTTGCAACATTTGACCTTGAATAAATATTTTTGCACACATCGGATTGATGTGGATAATTGACAAATTAGTTGTAATAGGGGTCTCAACATTCATGCCAATTTTCAGCTTTGTGCGAATTAATGTAAGCTTGAATGTCTATTTTGACCGGACTATAAAGTCATTAGTTTTTAAGATAAAGCTTAAGAGCTTGTTTGTTTGTTTGCTTGAACGGCGCTAATCTCAGGAAGTACTGGTCCAATTTGAAAAATTATTTCAGTGTTACATAGCCCATTTATTGAGGAAGGCTATATAGCATTAAATATAAACGCGAGTGACACCACGGGCACAGCTAGTGAATTATTAATATTAGAAAATATTGCATACATTTATCTGACTCCGAGGAAAGTAGCTTAAGCACTTATGTTTTAGATATCAGAATCAACAGTGGTATTACAAATATATTATGTAACTACTTAAACTTATTATGTAATTATGAATAATAATAATGATAATGTCCTAACCGATATCGGTCACGGCGGCCAATCTCAACGAGGATTAGCCATCTGCGCAGGAGATATTATAATGCGGCAAGTGTGTACGCAAACACAGTCCGGTGAGATGGCAATTCGATGACCGGTTAGAGGTCAGGCGCAGGACTAACGGCTTAACGTGATTTCCAATGAACGGGGGTGATTAAACCGCCCAACTTCCTGACTCCGGACTGTTTCTGAGTACCTAATTTCAATATTTAAATAATTAATCAGCCACAATATTTTTGGCCCGACCCGGGATTTGAACCCGGGACCTCGTGTTCCTTTGGCGGCGCATGCTACCACTAGACCAACGAGGCAGTCATTATCAAATTTTATATATTAACACCCAGACACAGAACAAACGCAAGTATTCACCACACCAATATTTGTGGGGGATCAGAACTCTTGGCTCATAGGACAGAATACTGATACTGCATGCGCCATCGAACCAAACGAAATTGAACGATATTTTTTTGTTGTGATGTAAGATAGTTAGTTATAGGCTTAACGATTAGTTTTGGACGATTTCAGATCAACGACTGTCGGGTGAATTAGTATAAAATATTTCTTTCCAGATATAATTATAAGTTAGAAATCCTACTATCTTACTAATAAGTACAAGTTTGTGGAGACGTATTTTATTTATTCAGTGCCATGTGGTTGCACTAAAATTAGGCACGCATAGGAACTTATATTCCATTTTTGTGAAATGAAATTATTTAATACTAGCAGTTCCTCAAAGTTCCACAAGTGTAGTTCGCGTTCCCGTGGGAATACGGGGATAAAATGTAGCCTATGTTACTGGCTGATAAAGTAGCTTTTTATCAGTAAAAGTATTTTTCAATTCGATGCAGTAGTTTCGAAGCCTATTCAATTCAAACAAACAAACCATCAAACCTTTCCACTTTTCAATATTAGTGTAGACGATCATGATTACATGGTAATAGGTAGGCAGAAGTAAACACGAAACAATGTCTTAATCATATTCTCTTTATTCTCCAACTATGTTAAGTTGTCAATATTGCCTCTGTCGTAATATCTCTTTGGTATTCAGTTGTCAATGGTCATAGTTAGGCTCTCCGGCTCGTAGTCGTAGTCGATGTAGCGGTTCTTGATGATGTGCTTGTACACGAACGCGGACTTGCGGGCGGTGCGCGTGCGCGCCGGGTTCTCGAAATCGACGGCGTACAGGCCGAAGCGCTCACTGGACAAAATATAATATTTTATTACATTTATAAAATACAGCTAGTTTTAATACAACCAACGAGTCGAGTTTTATTGGAATATATATGTACTGATAGTTATTTCAACACCTTCGAATAAATAGATCAGTAGAAATGAGTTAGGGATGTTTGTGGAACTGATGCAGCCTAAATATGCAACCGCACTTTATCGAAAAATATAGTTATTCTATCTATTTCTGATCTTACATAACATATTAATTTCTCCTAACATACCATAAAATCGGAACTGCGCCACACTTTCGGATTTTAATATGTTATTTCCACAAAATCTGCGTATGAATTGTTGTTACAGGAAGTGTCTTAGTACTTACGTGTAACCTTCCATCCACTCGAAGTTGTCTATCAAACTCCAGGCCATGTAGCCTTGCAGGTTGACTCCCGCTTCAATGGTGTCCAGCACGCTCTCCAGAGCAGCCCTGTAGTACCGGATTCGGTCGTCATCGATGAGGTCCCCAGGAGGCGATTGAGACCATCCATTCTCAGTGATGTAGAACTTAACGTCTCCGTACTTCGATTTTAAGTGTGTCAGTGCGTTGTAGATGCTGTTAGGTGCTTGCTTAAACATATACCAGAACCTAACATAAGGCGTATAAAGCGGCTAGCTACTTGTCACTGCTTTTTTTTCAATTTTTAAAATAATTGTGAATGCATGTTACCTATTCGTAGATTTTAATGTAACTCGTAGTGTCCAATGTCATCGTGTCAAGTAATCTATTCATAATTATTTTAATAGAACATAGGAAGAATTAACTAACTAAACTTCACGCCACTTGCCTAGCAGGGTAGGCAGAGAAAACCAAAAAGTGTTTTAAGGGTTTTTTGAATGGTCTACTACCATAATAAAGTACTAACCTTTAGCCATGATGATGCAGCTGCAGGCCATTCCGGAGGTGTATAATAGCCAACATTCGCGTCATCGTATAGTGATGGCGCTACATGTTCAATTAAATAATTAGAAGCCGAAATTAACCCCGCTGAATAATGGTTGACGCCAAGGAAGTCATATGCCCCTTTGGCTAAAGCTTTCTCTTCTTCAGTGAAAGAAGGCATACGAGACCAAGCGTAGCCCTGCTCAGTGCTCTTTTGGGCGACACGTTCTGCTAGTTCTCTTGGAAATCCACCTTCTTCCGAAAATATAGGTTCAGCATACAGACCCCACTGTAAAAACAACTCTATGAATATTTCTAGTGAGTATTAATAATAAAAAAGTTATTTTTCCATATTTTACCTGAGCTTGACGTGCTACTTCAGCTGCGATCTTATCTTCCTCGGAATCTGTTTCGGGACCAAACCAATTAACGCTGATGGTGATGCCGCATTCTCCGCCTTGCGTTGCTTTAAACTCATTGTTAAATATATCATCTAAAGAATGGGAGGGCATAATAGTATCTAGCTGTTATACCAACTAGCTGTTGTCCGCGACTTTGTCCCCGCGGGATTTAACAAATAAGTATTTTATTGCGTGGAACATAAATTTTTAATAGCCTAAGATACTCCTTTTGGCTTTAGTTGTCTACGCATGAGTAGTCCCGTCAGAATCGGTTCCGATATTTCTGTGATTACCCGGAACAAACAGACAGGCAAACAATAACATTAATATTTGTGTTTTTTTTTGTTATAAGTGTTGCAATTTTTTTTAAGTATACATTTATTTAAAAGCTCTTATTTTGACATTACAGACACTCCAGTGTATATAAAATACATATCTATAATATAAAATATTTAGATATACATTTGTAGATAAAAAACATCACGCCCATAATCCCCGGAGGTGTAGGCAGAGTCAAAAGGGCAGCAGGCCCCTTTAACCACGTTCAGCCAAAAATAAAAATTGAGCTGGGTTAGATGGAAAATTGTGAAAAAGTAGTGACAAATGGCTAGCTTGTACGTGTACAAAATCACATACCCAAACCCTGATATACGAGCAACAACGATATACGTGCAACAACGGCTTAACGTTTCCAAAGCACGGGGGTGATTAAACCGCCAACTTCCTGACTCCGAACTGTTTCTGAGTACCTAATTTCAATATTGAAATAAGTAATCAGCCACAATTTTTTGGCCCGACCCGGGATTTGAACTCGGGACCTCTTAGTCATTAGGCGGCGCATGCTACCACTAGACCAACGAAGCAGTCATTATCAAATTATATTTACACCCAGACAATGAACAAACACAAGTATTCATCACACTAATATTTGTGGACGGGATCGAACCCAGAACAGGACAGGATACTGATACTGCATGTGCCATCGAGCCAAACGAAATTAAATAATATTTTCTTGTTGTGGTGTTTGAAAAGATAGTTTGTTATAGGCTTAAAAAATAGTTTTGTCGGGGGAATTAGTATAAAATATTTCTTTCCAGATATAATTATAAATTAGAAATCCTACTATCTTACTAATAAGTAAAAGTTTGTGGAGACGTATTTTGTTCATTCAGTGCCATGTGCCATGCTCAGTGCATGTGGTTGCACTAAAATTAGGCACGCATAGGAACTGATATTCCATTTTTGTGAAATGAAATTATTTAATACTAGCAGTTCCTCAAAGTTCCTATTATAGTATTTTTCAATTCGATGCAGTAGTTTCGAAGCCTATTCAATTCAAACAAACAAACCATCAAACCTTTCCACTTTTCAATATTAGTGTAGACGATCATGATTACATGGTAATAGGTAGGCAGAAGTAAACACGAAACAATGTCTTAATCATATTCTCTTTATTCTCCAACTATGTTAAGTTGTCAATATTGCCTCTGTCGTAATATCTCTTTGGTATTCAGTTGTCAATGGTCATAGTTAGGCTCTCCGGCTCGTAGTCGTAGTCGATGTAGCGGTTCTTGATGATGTGCTTGTACACGAACGCGGACTTGCGGGCGGTGCGCGTGCGCGCCGGGTTCTCGAAATCGACGGCGTACAAGCCGAAGCGCTCACTGGACAAAATATAATATTTTAGTATAAATATAACATATAGAACTCAACTAAACTAAACTTCACGCCACTTCCCTAGCGGGTTAGGCAAAGAGAACCGAACGCCATATGGCACGATCCTTACACACCCCACTCGCCTCTTCAACATTAATGATAATTTTCATACAAGCTCTACGGTTTTTATGACTCCTAACATCACCTTCCGTTAATACACGACCAATCTGGTCGTGGTAGGTAAACCTGGGCCTTCAGCGGCTCCTACATCCTTCCACTTTCGCATTCATATTTGTTTAGTCAATCTTTCATCATCCATTCTTTTCACATCTCCAAACCACCGGAGCATGCCTCTTCTTACCTTGACCCCGACGCTGTCTTTCAGGCCTACTCTCTTTCTTACATTATCATTCCGAACGCAGTCTGTGAGCGATACATCGCTGATTTTCCGCAGCGCACGCATCCCGACCGCGTTTATTACTACAGGAAGTATTTGCGTATGAATTGCTACAGGAAGTGTCTGAGTACTTACGTGTAACCTTCCATCCACTCGAAGTTGTCTATCAAACTCCAGGCCATGTAGCCTTGCAGGTTGACTCCCGCTTCAATGGTGTCCAGCACGCTCTCCAGAGCAGCCCTGTAGTACCGGATTCGGTCGTCATCGATAAAGTCCCCAGGAGGCGATTGAGACCATCCATTCTCAGTGATGTAGAACTTAACGTCTCCGTACTTCGATTTCAAGTGTGTCAGTGCGTTGTAGATGCTGTTAGGTGCTTGCTAAAACATATACCAAAACCTAACATAAGGCGTATAAAGAGGCTAGCTACTTGTCACTACTTTTTAAAAAATTTAAAGAAATTGTGAATGCGTATTACCTATACGTATATTTTTATGTAACTCGTAGTGTCCAATGTCATTGTGTCAAGTAATCTATTCATAATTCTTTTAATAGAACATAGGAAAAATTAACTAACTAAACATCACGTTACTTGCCTAGCGGGGTAGGCAGAGAGAACCAAAAAGTGTTTTGAGGGTTTTTTTAATTGGTTTACTACCATTATAAAATACTAACCTTCAGCCATGATGAAGCAGCTGCAGGCCATTCCGGAGGTGTATACCAGCCAAGATTCATGTCGTCGTGTAGTGATGGCGCTACATATTGAATTATATGATTAGAAGCCGAAACTAACATCGCTGTATAGTGGTTGACGCCAAGGAAGTCATATGCCCCTTTGGCTAAAGCTTTCTCTTCTTCAGTGAAAGAAGGCATACGAGACCAAGCGTAGCCCTGCTCAGCGCTCTTTTGGGCCACACGCTCAGCTAGTTCTCTTGGAAATCCACCTTCTTCCGAAAATATAGGTTCAGCATACAGACCCCACTGAAAAAACAACTCTATGAATATATAGGTATGTTTATGTATTTTTAGTGAGTATCAGTAATAAAAAAACAATTTTACCTGAGCTTGACGTGATATTTCAGCTGCGAACTTGTCTTCCTCGGAATCTGTTTCGGGACCAAACCAATTAACGCTGATGGTGATGCCGCATTCTCCGCCTTGCGTTGCTTTAAACTCATTGTTGTAAATGTGGTACGCTTTAGCGTGAGCCAACACGAGATGTTTCGCGCAGAGGTAGGTGCCGACCCCAGTAGCGTTTAAGCGCGGAGCTTTGGTATACCAGCCATAACCTTCGTAGCAGATCTCTCTCGGCTCATTAAAGGTAATGAAGAGCTTTACCCTGTCGCCGAATAGGTCGAAAACTACTCGGGCGTAATCTGCGTACCAGTCGGCGAAAAGAGGATTCATGAAACCGCCCAGATCTTGCAATTTCTGTGGCAGGTCCCAGTGGTACAGAGTGACCATGGGCTTGATGTTGTATTTGACCATTTCGTCGATGAAGTTATTGTAAAACTGGACACCGGCTTCGTTAATTTTGTTCGAGAAACCTTCCGGTAAGATTCTGGCCCAAGATAGAGAGAAGCGGTACGCATCGAGACCCAATTCCCTCATCATCTCGACGTCCCGCTTGTAGTTGTTGTATGAATCAGCAGCCATGTCGCCGTTGCTTGAATCTTTAATTACATCGGGCATGGTGTGGGTCATGCGATCCCAGATGTTCTCGCCTTTGCCTGGAAAATATTGTCTCGTTTATTTCTCTCCGGAGAAAAAGCGTAAGAGCATAAAAATGTGTTTGACCAGTTTATACTGAATGACTAACCGTCGGCGTCCCATCCTCCCTCGATCTGGTAAGAAGCGGTGGCAGTGCCGAAGAGAAAGTCGGACGGGAACTTTCTCTCATTGCGCACAGACTTCGCGCTGCATCCCGCCACTATCAAACTGAAAAATGCACGCACGAGTAAGATACAGTGACAATGTATGAATCACAACTAGATTTGCTTTTACCAAAGCAGCTAGTTAGGAATTTGGTGGCTGATAATTCATTAATAGTCAAATAAAAATCAACAGATTGATACAAAAAGGAAGAGAATATTATTCAGTGTATTATAGTGTATTACAGAACAAGCTAAATTCTAAAATTTATTTGTATTGTAATTTATAAGACTGCTGGCTATTGAAAATCAACCCTAGGTCAAATATATAAAAGTTTATATTCTATTTATATAATAAGAACTTATTATTATTATTTAACTTTAGGCGACTAGGAAAACTTCCGGTATATATGGAATGGATACTGTTTCAACTGCTTCACGGACAACACTCGCGCTGTCAGAGATATATTTGTTTTGGTCTCTTTTCTTTTACTTTTATGGAACATAAATAGATGAACCTCCACAGTATCGCAATAGTGTGGCCATGGAGTAACTATTCTGTTAACGTTGCGTAAATATGATATGATGTAATTATTAACTGACGTATAATACGTACCAAAAAATCACCGCTGCTTTCATCCTGCTGTAGTGCTGTGTTGGATTAGTCACTATCAGCAATACAGTATTAAAGTTGTTGCAGCTGTTTATATAATGCGGACACTTACTCTAGAGATAAGCCCGAAGATGAGTTGATTCCGATAAGAGTGTGGGTGAAGTTGGCATAAGGACATAAAGAATATAATTTAGCAAAAATCAGATTTATTTAATTATTTATTTGTACATAATTTTTACTTCATGCTTTTTTTGTAATTTTACTACAAACCATTTTTCTTATTTTCATGTGCCAGCCAGAGGCTTAGGTATGTATTTACTTAATTCCCGATGGGATAATTTGAATATTTAACGATAAAATATTAAATTAAGACTCGATGTGGTAACTAAAGACGGCTATCCCGTCTTCACAGAAGTAAATTGCATTTTAAGAAGATTATAATCAGCGGTTGTCAGAACTACTTCGAATAAAATATTTTTTTGTAAAAGGCCACTAATGGTTTACGGGCTTTTGAGTATGTGACTGAGTAGGCGACGAGCTAGCAACTTGTCACTCCTTTTTCACAGCTTTCCATCCAACGCAGCCCACTGTCCCATGTTGGTCTGGGACTTAAAAAGAATATGCCAACTTTGTTCTTGTCTAAAAGGCATGTCGCATGGCATTCTAGCATGTCGTAAAAGGCGACTAATGGTATATCGGGTTTTGGGTGTGTGATTGTGTAGCGACTCGTTAGCCGCTTGTCACTGCTTTTTCACAATTTTCCATCTATCCCAGCCCGGCTTTATTTTCTGCTGATTGTGATTGAAGAGGCATGCTGCCCCTTTGACTCTGCCTACCCTTTCGGGGATTATGGGCGTGATGTTATATATGTATGTGATTTTTCTAAATTAGATAACTAATTAATAATTTGTACAATATGCCTCCTGCTATACGAAACTAGGCGTTTTTGATAAACAGACTACAGGTATAAAACCGGATAAAACTAGGTGTCATCGTGATACGGACATATAATACTTTATTTAGTATAATGTAGCCTCTGAACACAGTTACTAAAACATTCATAAGATTCACATCGCTATTCATAACAGCAGATGGATTACAAATTAAGAAATACGCATCAGTATGTTATTATTATAAACAGATAAATTTATTGAATAATCTATATTAATAACCGGAAAGCATTATGATATCTGCAGATAACCTACAGATATGACATGTGATGATGAGACATGCTACTAATTTTAGTATTTATTTATATAAAGTGCTGCCATGCCTTATTGCATCAGAACGCACTATGTACTAAATAAATAATTTCCAGAAGGCATAACGATATTGTTCAAGGATGTTGGAAATTTTAAGAATAGTCCTTAAGTTTTAGACAGAAGTCATTTCATCAGATTATTCATCATCCCATGATACTGTCGAAATGTTTATCAATGATAAAATTGAAGTGTTTGTAGAAACTGAAAGAGAAAAAAGTCGGTTGTTATTATTGTTACATAAACATACATACTAGTTGGCGCTCGTGGCTTCATTTACGTAAATTTCCTATGTATAGTCTGGTAGACTTTTCTGTGGCGTCACAGGCATTCATGATTCAATAGTTCATGTATCACAAACTGTCACATACTAAAATTAGCCCGTGCTAACTTTAGTATGTGACAGACTACCTAGATTATCCTGTACTTTAGATTTTTAGTATACCCCCGTGGTATACTAAAAATCTAAAGTACAGGATAATCTAAGAAGATAATGAGTTATTATCCCTGGAAGAAGCCTGAGCTTCGCTAGAAAATAACATTAGTAGAATTTTGCAACGTATCCGTCTCGTTACTTGTGCCAGAAATATAAACAGCTCCTGTTTGCTTCAGGAAACGGTCGCGGTTGGTGCAAGCACGTCAAGGAGTGGTATACGAAGAAGGAACCGATGGAGCTTGCCAAGGAGATGAGCAGGGTGAAGGCGCGCCACGGACGCTCCCACAAGACGCTGCTGCGGAAGTCTCATGTCAAGATTGAGCCCAACGACCACGGTAAGATTTTACGTACATACATATCATCACGCCTGTAAGGGATTACACTCTGCCAAAGGGATTACCTTTGACTCTGCCTACCCCTTCGGGGACGAAGGGGTAGGCAGAGTCAAAGGTGCAGCTTTTACTCTTGATATATGTATATTGCTTGGTAACGCAAAGAAATAGCGATACGGTACATTATGTTACATTATAAGTATACATGAATAGTGATTTCGTGTAATTATAATAATAACATGAAATAAAATTACGTCACACCTTTTTTCCCATGTGTGCAGGTAATGGTCACATCACATCTTTCCATTTACTACGATCTACTTTACTTAAATGAATATTTTGTTACTAAACATTTTATTTAAACTAATTTATTAAAAACTTTCATATTGCTTACCCGTTATGGGTAACTGTTATGGGATATGGTATGGGAAACCTATGTAAAATTATATATCACCACCTTTTGTAACACAGTTTTTGGCAATAAAGCGTTCTATTATATTCTGATCGTTCGCGTGGATGTAAAAGAATTTACATCCATTAGACTTTCCGTGGATCTCCATGTATGCGAGCTTCTTTTTATATAACTGTAATATTCTTTCATTTTGATCATAAAACGTTTGTCTTAAGTCTTCTGCTTCGTTAATCTTTCATTCATCCTCTCCAAATGCCTAAAACATCCAAGCATGTTTGCTTAAAATTAAATTTTACATCTAACATCTAGATTTGCAACAAACTTTGTTTAGGTAAAGCCACAAAAGCTAGTTTCTAATCGTACCAATATAGTGTTATCGTGAGAGATATTGTTGTATAATCTATAGTAGAGTTAAAACAACATCTGTAAAACAACAACACTTATTGAACGTCTGTCAGCTTATCTTGTGTCTGACATTGATTGATTAAGTTTAATAACTTTTCACTACTTTCAGAGTAGATTTATAAAAAAAAAACAATAATTATAATCATTTAACTTAATAAATATATTATACGAAGTGTAATAATTTTAATTTAGCGTTATTGTTCGGTGAACTTGAAATATTGACAGACATACACTCTAGATAGTTAAAGTTAGCTTCATCTAAGATAAGTCAACCTAACCATATGTTGACTAATCCTAGATGAACCTTCTTCTGGAGTGAATGTCAATACTTCAAGTTTCTTACACTCAATTTAAAAAAAAAACATTTGGTACAGCACGCGACGCCGTCGTAAAATACGCGATCTTCGGTCTGAAGAGGGCGAAGCAACTGCTGGCCGACAAGCAGGGCACCAAGGAGATATTCGACTACATCCAGAAGGTGGAGGACCTACGCCACTGCGAAGACCCCGCCGCTGCCGCCACCATAGCCTCGCAGAACCAGTTCACTCTGGACCATGTGCCTGGTCATCTGCTTACGTCACAAGATGTAAGTAAACGTCGTTTCAATCGTCGAGGATTTGAAATCATTAATAAAATATTAGAGATGATCCTTCAGACAGGTAAGTTTTTAACAATTTGGCAAGTGTACTCCGTTATTATTTAGTCAAAATGTTTTTTTTTTCATCTGAGTAAATATCTGAATTATGACGGTGTTGTCGCATTCGCATATGTTGTCGCACATGTTATTGGCGAATTATAAGCACATTAGCTAATTTTATGGTTCTATTACAATAATTTCATGGTAGTTTTTTTTTTACTTGATACTAAACACTTTCACCCACACAAAAGTAACTGAACGAGATTATGTTAATAGACTTTAATATGAAAATGAGGCTTGCAATCTAGCGGTGGAACCAGCACAGCTATAATTGTGCTGGACCCAGCTGAATTGCATTGCAATCATTTATTTTCTCCCAGATATCATGTTCTGCACTCAAAGTCCTATTTTAAGTCGAGATCACCCCTAAACGTGTCTCTTATTCTTCCGTAGGTATGGAACGCAGTTCTGCCCCAGTTCACCCTGGAGGAGCTGTTGTACCACATCCAACGCATCCACAACATGGGTTTCCTGACGAGCGACTCGACCACCACGGCCATCCTCGTGTCTCTGCTCAACAACCAAGACATCATCAAGAAGTCCTCTGTGACCCCGCTCGCTGTCTACATCACGCTTTGCAATTACAAGAAGAAAAGCAGGTATTTAGATCTTTTACAGTTTTTTAGTTACTGCAATATAATCCTGTCTAAGAAACCTCCTGAACATATTTTTTGTACTACAGACATAATTCACCATAGTCCATCCTACTATCCATCATAAGGATTATTATGATGAACGTGTGATATCTCTAGTATTTTGAGGCGTTCCTTTTTCAATCTGAACTCACTCTAAACTCTTCACATTAAACGCCAAAAAAAACGCTCCTAACCTTTAGGTTGGCTCTAAACAAGAACTTCATTTCATGGTAGAAATGAAATCTTTATTTACATAGGCTTGAAAAAGCACTTATAAATCTTCAGAACCAAATAAATATAAACCGGTTCAAAAAGCAGATTCTGTCGAGAAGAAACCGGCAAGAAACTCGATAGTACTCTTTTAAATGCCAAGTCTTAATAGCTATTATGTAGGTAGTTACAATTTGTTAGACAAGTTAAATCTATCAGTGCTGGCGAACAGCCTATTCTGAAACAGAGATTCCTTGTAGAAGGAATGTTACAGTTTTCTGAGTGATAAATGATATTTGCAGGCCCTTGAAACACGAAAAAGCTAGAGTAGCAGCGGATAAGGAGCAACGCCGCCGCGCTCGCCAGATGTTCGACGCGAACACGGGCCTGTGGGAGTGGATCGTCACCAGGAGACACCCCAAGGAGGTGAAGCACTGGGGTGAGTGTCATATCAAGTCGAAGATGATGTGTTAAAATACATAAGTCTCCTTACCAGATAAGGCTATTAAATATGAATCAGTATTTAATTTAATAGTGGTTCAAGTAGCTCAAAAATAAGTTAAGTTGGGTGAGTTGAAAAATTGTGAAAAAGTTGTAAGTAAGGGGCTAGCTCGTCGCCTGAATAATCACAAATAGTTGCATAATACCCAATTAGACGCCTTCTACGACATGCTAGGTAAACACAGTTGGTATATAATGTAGTGCCAGACCAACATGGAAGGAAGACCTATAATGTATTGTACTAAACAGAATGAATGTAATAAATATGAATAGAGAAAAGATAATTAATTTATGTTACAACTACTGGTTGCATACCATAGGTACCAGCTATTGTAACACAACAGATTGATCCTCATTTGACATACTGACAAACATTATATAAGTACAATCTATGTTGAAATTTTGTTTACACAACAGACACTTGCAGACCACTATGTGGCGCTCCCCTGCTGGTTCCCTTACATAACAAGATTGCATGAGTCCCTTATCAGCACAGATATCGTAAAGATCATGTCCACGTAACTTGGCAAAGCGTGATATTGTATTTGTTGCAGTAAACAGTAGGTATCTAACGTATTTTGAGATAACGTCAATCATTTTCGAAAACTGTGTATTTTTAACAATTTGATGGTTTTATTGTTTTTGATGATTTTAAAATTTAGTTTCCTTATAAAAAAAAAAATACACCAAAAACTCATGCCGCCGCCTGGAGAGGGGTCCCAAAGATCCTTAACGGACCAGCAATTTATAACCACCCTAATTAAATTTCAATAAAAAGGTCTCTATATTTATTTTCCCTTTTCTATATTCCTCCATATCCGCCTCAGTTAAACTATCTTAGCAAAACTGTGGTAAAAATCTGATCGATCTAAGTTTCAATATGCAATATTATACTCCAGGCATAGACCAGCCACCAAACCCAACCGTTGTGGCTGCGCTGAACAAGCTGATCGACCAAACTTGGCTGCTGAACCCAGTCACCAAGAAACGCTACTTGATCACTCTGGACATGAGACACCATATGTTCAAAGGTAATTGTTTTGTTATATTACAGGCAATGAGCTTTTAAAATAATCACACAATCGAGGATAGTAAGAAATCGAAAGAAAAATAACATGTTGCATCACTTAAAGTTCTCAATAATTGAAATTTAAAATAAAAGGTAAAAATAAATACTTGAACACAATAATTTTTACACAAATCTCTCTTAAAATAACCATAAATACTATACCTGTCGGTGAAAAATCTGTTTGATTAAAAAAATCTGTCCTGTCACACAGAAGACTTGTTTAAATGAATCTCATAATTTATTCTAAATGAATCTTATGATTCATTCTATATGAATCTTTAGGTACATATCAGACGTACTCAACTCACATAATACTGCAGGTCGTCATTTCTGCAAGAGCTACTTGGTACCGAAGAAAGGCAAGAAGGTGACAGCCAAGACCACGCCGCAGACTGGTGGTGGCGATACCGCCGACCCCGAGAAGAAGAGCAAGAAGCACCTCTACGCCGAGTGCTTCTACAACAAACACGTCACGCCGGGACACGCTGGTGGGTAACGAATACTTACATTCTGGTAACCAGTGACGTAAATTTAAGGCCAAATTGTGAGCGGTGGTAGCTCAACGGTAAGGACACGCGCCTCTTAACCGAGGAGTGCGGGTTCAAACCCGAGCACGTACCTCTAGATTTTTTAAATCTATGTACGTATTTATACCACTAGCTCGACAGTGAGTGAAAACATCGTGATAAAACCTGCAAATTCAAACTACTTTGAATATGTAACCATGATCCAAAAATTGTCTGGTTCCCCTATCTTAAGGTTGCGAAGGTCAGATCGGCAGTCGCTTCAATGTAATTACCAAACTCGCTAAATTCTGGATCATGGTCTAAGCGGACCCCCATCTAAGCATGGGACATAACGCGAGGATGATGATGAGGACTGGCAATTGCCATGGGACCTCGTTCAGAAGAGGCCCTCGAAAGCCCGTGAGCCTACGTTGAGAGAAGGTCCAAAGGCCTGTGACCACAGACTCTGTAATGCTAATCGACGAATGCCATTGAGCGAGGACTCGAACCGACGAAATTGCTACGCGCCTCAATATTCTAGTTGACTCAAATATTTTTTCGTCAGTTAAATTAAGAAACTTAAATTTAAAAAAAAAAATGTCAACTAGCCTATTGTGCCATTGCTGTAAACCAGTTTTTCTGAATGTGGGTGACGTCATGTCTTACGCTGATTCAGGGGCAAATCTTTAATATCGGTTTTTAGGTTGCAAGCCAGGGCATCGTGGATAAAAAGCCGAACAGACGAAAATATTCTTGGAGTTAGAAATACCTTCAGCATTCTACTTTTTTTTTGCATATATTTGACATCATGGTAACACTAGATTTCGGCCCTTATGTAGTACTAGCTTCTGCCCGCGGTTTTGCTCGCGTGGTTCATCGATAAAACATAGCCTATATGTTATTCAGGTGTATAAGCTATATTATTGTAAAGTGGATTAAATGAATTAAAATCCATTTAGTAGTGTTTGCGTGAAAGAGTAACAAACATCCATTCACATTCACAAACTTTCGCGTTTGTAATATTAGTAGGATTTAGAGTTAAACCCACGGCCTTTCTATATAAATATCATGTCATTTCACAGCTATTATACTGGCCCTTCAATTACTGAAGCGAGAAAAGAATGTCAAGCTGGCGGTGTTTGCTGAAGAGGGCATTCAAGTCGTCTCGATCGAACGCAATTTCAGCAACGTCGAAGAAGCCGAATTTGTGCTGAGGGTAAGTGTAATTTGACTTATCGAATGTTAAGTAAAAAGTTTTCTTTTTGTAAACTCCTAGAAGTACTTCCAATATATCATAGTCACACAAAATTTGAGAAGAAACTTAGTATCGACAAACTGTTATAGCTCAACTGAGTCGAGAAGCATATTAACCCCGGTATTCCGGTTGCAGAAAGCTAATCTCGGCCGCGTGCAGCTGGACGCGCCGATCGAGTGGGCCGCCAAGACGAACCAGGAGGTGGACGTGTTCATCAACATGGTGGACCGCACCACGCGCTACATGGAGCTGGAGCTGGCGGCGCGCAGCGGGCGCGGCCCCGGCGGCCGCTACGGGCCGCCGCCCGCCGCCGGCCTGCCCGACCGCTGCCCCGTGCGCGCGCTGCAGCGCTACCGCCAGCGCGCCGTGCCCGACGCCAAGTGAGTGCCGAGTGTGTCGTATGTAGCGAGAGGGGGCTGGGAGCGGATACCGCCGCCCGCCGCCGGCCTGCCCGACCGCTGCCCCGTGCGCGCGCTGCAGCGCTACCGCCAGCGCGCCGTGCCCGACGCCAAGTGAGTGCCGAGTGTGTCGTATGTAGCGAGAGGGGGCTGGGAGCGGATACCGCCGCCCGCCGCCGGCCTGCCCGACCGCTGCCCCGTGCGCGCGCTGCAGCGCTACCGCCAGCGCGCCGTGCCCGACGCCAAGTGAGTGCCGAGTGTGTCGTATGTAGCGAGAGGGGGCTGGGAGCGGATACCGCCGCCCGCCGCCGGCCTGCCCGACCGCTGCCCCGTGCGCGCGCTGCAGCGCTACCGCCAGCGCGCCGTGCCCGACGCCAAGTGAGTGCCGAGTGTGTCGTATGTAGCGAGAGGGGGCTGGGAGCGGATACCGCCGCCCGCCGCCGGCCTGCCCGACCGCTGCCCCGTGCGCGCGCTGCAGCGCTACCGCCAGCGCGCCGTGCCCGACGCCAAGTGAGTGCCGAGTGTGTCGTATGTAGCGAGAGGGGGCTGGGAGCGGATACCGCCGCCGGCC